>CACRXP010000438.1:296573-310697 GCA_902702965.1 Spirometra erinaceieuropaei | reverse complement strand
TAACGGCTCAAAGTTGTTTAGACCTTAACGGGGTCCATGTCTGCTTGTAAGCCTGGGTGGGGGGCGAACGAAACATGCCAGCGACGGATTACGTGGGCGTCGGCTATGCGCGTGTTGTGCCACGGCAGACGTACAGCCTGCCTGAAATCAGCTTGGGCAAAGACAACAGGGTTCTCGATTCGTAATGCTTCGGCTGCTGCCAATATGCTCTACCATAGCGTTTTTTGTCGCGCTCAGGCGCCCAATTTAGCTTTCCGATGGCTTAATCCGTATCTGCCTGACGTCAAATGTCGATCACGTGCTAGAGTGTGGAACGAGAAGTTTTTGTGGTCATCTTAACTTGCCAAGTCAGTAGATGTTTCTCTTGCAGAGACGGAGATAAAGGAAGACGACTATTCCAGACCATCCCCGTATGCATGTATGTCTTCATCTACTCCCGTGGGACGGTATAGATCGATTGGATGGCCCCCCTCCCGCCCACTTTATAAACGCATCATGCACTTAAACAAACCGACCAGTTGCGCAGATAAATTAACCTGATAGTTACTGAAAACAATTGTTCCCCAATCCGTCTTCTATAAGAACGAGCTGTTGCCGTCACTTACAACGCTGGAAAGCAGTCTGTTTGAGAGAGGATGGCAAGCCGAACCCTGTTCACAAAGCCGGTACATTGACTGTGAGCCAGTACATTACTGAAAGTAGTCCCTAAGTTTGGAAAAGCAGTCTCCGTTTAGTCCAAAAAGTGACGAGAATATGACGAAGGAATGAGCCAATAGGATCAAATAATAGCAGACTAAGAAGATTGTCCAAACGAATGAATGGCTAAATCGTGCGAATTGAATCGCATATAGGGATTGTCAAATGACAGGAAACTGTATGCGTTTTTGGAAGTGGTATTTGGTTTACGCCTACAAGACCGGTTTTGCTTTTAGCGAGAGATCAATTGAATTCCATCACCATACCATGTATTGGAACTGTGTCCAGACAAACATACCAGTCATTCGGCAGGAGGGAGAAGCGGCCGATCAAAGGCAAACTAGACCGACACGCTACGCCTTTGATGAGTTTTGCGACGAATAAAAAAATTGTTGCCCTAGTTCCCAAAATAAGAAATGCGGACAGATTGAACCCACAGATTAGATGCAAACAAGCCTGCAGAATGCAAGAGAGGGCACTTCACAAAGTAACTCACTAAAATGCGCCAAATGCATACACAGGGGGTTTCGTGAAACTGAAATTTCCCATATTTGCAATCAGACCGTCCAATGAAAAAAAGGAAAGCGTATCTGCAGATAGCAGGAAATGGAGTCTCATTACTAAAACGTGCGCACACCACAGTCGAATACTTTTATTTGAATGGACCCGTTCGCTACACGAGGCAGAACTTAGCTTCGAGTACTGCTAATAGACCTTCGGCGAAATTCCTCTACCAACCAGTCATTATCAGAATCACTAGGACAATAAGTACCACTACGAAGTGGTGCACTAACGTCTCGCAAGAGAGGAACCCATATGCTGTAGGTCAGTTTTAACCACGTCCGTCCACTTCTTCAGTTGGCTCAGATCCAGCATCCGGTGCAATCCGTTATTTCCGTTACTTAGGGCGAATTCGTGATTTCGGCCGGTTATATTCCATAGTCCGTTGCGGTCATGCCGCGCAAAGCGTGTGGCCTTGCGAAGTATGTCTCAGAATTTCGGATCACTAGGTCGTCCCTCATCACTCTGGCAGCCCGGAAGGTTCGTCTCCGTCTTAGACAATCCGGTGGACAACCGAGTGTAAAGGAAGACAGCTCAAGTCGCCGGGGAACTGGCTCGCTACAAAGAGGATACTAGGGCTTTCAGTGCGACCCGCTTCTCCGAGCAAGGATAATCGGAGGTATTGAATGGATGATCAAAGACGGAGCAAGCAGATACCGGAGTCGCCTTCGTCATTAAGAACGATGCCTAGAGAAAGTCGTCCTGCCTCCTACCGGGAATCAACAATCGTCTTATGACCACGAGACTGTCATTCCGTGAGAAAGAATGTGTCACCGTCGTCGATGCTGATCTACATTCCCTCAAAGACCAACACGGACAACGTAAACAAAAGATTCTACGAAGATATGCGGGTTCTTCTAGTGACTCTTTCGAGGGCGGACAAATTTATTCGCCTTGTTGACTTCAATGATCGCATAAGCGGGAACTGCTTATTCGTAACGGGATCGGGAGCTGAGGCAGCAATGGACTGCCCCTACTGCAGGCCTGCAAGGAACAGAGCTGTCTCCTGGCCAACACTTTCTGTCGCCTCCTGATTTGAGCAATGACGACGCGGATGCATGCTGGCTCGCGTCAGACAGCTGATAAACTACGTCCTCGTCCGCAAGCGTAACCGGGGTGGCGTGTTGGCGACTAGGGCGACGTGTAGCATAGACTGCTTGACGAACAATCGGCTTTTCGTCTCCAAGATGCGGGAGCAACTGCAAATCCGCATGTGCCTGCTAAGTCGGCAAACACCGGGTAAATCGAACATTGTATTAGTGGAAAAGGCTGTACGCCGACTTTCCCAAAGTCGAAACAATGCAAATTTCGGAAGGGAATGCCACTTTTGAAGCGATGTGCGGAAAACCGCGTTGCGTCATTCTCTCCCGCACTATTGAAATCATCGGTCGCGCGCATCGACAGCACCAGAACCGGTGTGACGATGACGACGACGAAATCCATCGCCCGCTCACCAAGGATCTGCGCAAAAAGGTAGCACACTCCCGACGCTGAAGTCCAGAGCAGGAGAGGCTGGTGGATATGTGAAACGAACAGTTAAAGGATTACTTTGCGATCATAAAAGCAGTCTACGGTCCCTAAACCAAGGAGACTGCGCCGATGTGAAACAGTCTCGTGATCTTTACCATGCTGATGTACGCCTGCCGGGGATCGGCATCGACTACGGAATCGATAGAAGATCGCTCAACATTCGTTGCATGCGTCTTTGAGGTTATAAACGGCCAGCGTTCACGACCAACTGTTTATGAGTGACTGCGCGCTAAACACCACAACGGAAGGGGCATGGGGTGGAATGCAGACTGCTTTGTCTACAGTCGCTCTAACTTCAAAACAACCAGGAGCAAGGAGAAGACAGTGATCCTGCAGCAACCAGCGTCAAACGCTGAATACACAGAATCCACGTGCTAATGTCAGTGAAAATAACCTCACAGCAATGGACAAATTCACATGCCCTGGGAGTATGTTTTCAAGAAACATCAATGTCGACGAAAAAATAGCAAGTCGGATCTCTAAGACCAGCCAGATCGTCGGTCGGCCAAAACGTTCCAACTAGAACCGTCGCGGCATCTAAAGCAACACAAAACTGAGGAGGTGAAGGCATCGGCCTGGTCGTTCACTTGCAACTCCATCGCAGTACAACCGGCGCACCAGCGTCAGAAGCCCTCATATACACTCGCCGCATTCGCTTTCACTGTCCACACTGTCCGCGTACATCCATTCACCACATGGGCCTACTCGGTCATAGGCGCATTCAGAATAGGATTCACCGTGAGACCGTACCACCTAGCACATCTTACACATCACCAACTCTCTCATCCCCTGCCCAATCAATTCGCCATCGACCAGCGCCCACCATTAACAGCACCACAACGGGAACTGACTAAACATCCTCCAACCTATCCTGCTCGCGCTGTCACCGCACGTTCGTCTCACCCATCGGCCTGGTTCACCGCACTGGGACCGGCGAACCAGTGCCTGGAATACCAACATACATCAGGCTTCATCGCCTCAATCGCCCGTATTGTCCTCGCACACTCAATCACTGCATGGACCTATTCGATTGTATGCGTCTTCATGAAAACCTGCGGTAAATCAACGCAGATATGGTCACATTTCCACACATCCTCTATCACCACATGCGCCACAGACGAACGCCTCCCACAATCTCCACCACCGGCATCTCTCGCGTAAGTGGGAAATGTGCTCTCCGACTCCATTCTCCATGCGGCTCGACTGCCGAATGTGAAAACTGAGCGGTCTACCCCATTTTGTGTGTATGGCGAGCCAACTCGTGCATGTGGTGCGCGCAGACTGGCTCTCTAGCTCTGTTAGTCACTGCGCCCACTTCCGGCACCATAAATATGACCGGCCAGGAAAATAGACTGGTGTCTGAAAATGGGAAGAGAGATGTCGACGGGTTCAGTGCATATCCCTCACTAGAAACAATCCGACGCGCCTGAATCTACCACGGTGCACCAAAAGCCGTGGCTTAGAAGGCTGCCAACTGGCGGGACAACGCGAACCTCTCAGTCAGCCCAGCGCGTGCTTGTGCGGAGTGGCCGACTGGTGGGTTGAGAGTCAGGCTCACTGGCTCCTTCCCAATGTGGCCTCTATTTCCTTGTCATAGGTGTGAGATCTGAGCTGCCTTTGTAAAAGCCCGGTACGGGGCCGGGTCGTGTGTGGCACGCGCAGGAGAGCTTTCTAACCTTGCCAACTACTGCGCCTGAGTCCACCTGTGGTCATCCCAACTATGTCTTGTCCCCGGAACCAAGTGGGTGAGGAAGGAGAGAGTGTGGTAGATGCTGCGTAAGTCTGATTCACCACAAAGTAATTTGCGCGCAAGCCGCCGGTGCTCGACACAATTCGTGGAGTTCGTCGCTTGCGACGGTCGAGCTGTCAAAATATCTGTTTTGAAGATTTAGGCGACAAATATGGATCATTCAAAATATTGCCCCGCCGGGTGCAACAAGCCCTTGAATTTGAGGCTCCAGTGGCAGGCATAAGCTGTCACATTGCAGTCGTACAACTAGATCAAAGGGTTACAGAGCTTGAGGAGCCTCTCCTACGAGTGCTCAGCCGAATTCACATGACAGGAGGGGTAGGATTGGACACTGTCCCGATGATCGTGTTAATAACGGACAAGGTTTGGAAGTTGAGGTTATGCTACGGGTGTGAATTTCGGCAAAATGAACGTCAAACAAACAAAGTACGCTAAAAAAGACTACCCAGGTCTTTACGGACCACGGCGGACACGGTCTACCTACTTCTCGAAAACAGCTAGTCATATTATGGTCAAGCATCGAGGTTTTATTAAGAGAGTGGCTTCAAAGAACGAATACAAACGTAGCAATAAAAAATAGACAGGAACGTGGGAACTGACCAACCTGTTTAAGAAAGGAGAAAAGCGTCGTTTGGCGTGCAGCGCCCTCTACAAAGACAAAGGGAGAGGAAAGCCGGCACACATGATATTGCAGTTTACAAGGAGGGAAGATCAAACGTACATTTGATTATAGGTGACTAGAACGCGCTGTTGTTGGCTAAAAAAGGCAGTAGACTGAACTCATCGCGATTAATGTTGATTTCGAAATGGGGAATTTCTACCAAAAACTATCGCCAAACTAGGGACTATTCTTCGGCTTAGGGCGCAATCATGATGTGGTTTTTTGAAAAGAACACAATATAACGACAAATATCAAAAAGGATAGTGCCCTTAGCGGCTGTGGTTCTCAAAAAGTCGCTTAGCGTAGACGAATGGCGCACGTGGGGGGAATATTATGGAAGTAAACTATTGAGGTCTGAACATTTGATCAAATTAAACAAGGCACATTTACGGAAGAAAACTTCGGCCAGCTACTGTTGGCAGGGAAAGGTGTAACAGGGCTGCGTTTAGAACAGTGCAATGCCTATTACTTCAACGCCGATTCTCAGACAAATTCGATAGTCTGCTTCGTGTAATTAAAAAATGTACTTTAGACAAACAGTCCGTCAATATGTAGCTAAAGGTTTTCCGGAAATCATCGAGTCCAGCATATTGATGACCGCACTTCGCCTAATATGTGCTTCTTGGCCGAGTACTTGACGAAATGCACTTTACTGTCCAGAGCAATGATGACGAACAATTCCTCTCCTTCAGCAAAATATTTAGGTCAGTGAGTACCAAGCAAGCAGCTTTCAAGAGCTTTCTGAGAAATTTTTTGTAGGCTGATGCCATCACTTTGTTGGTCGAAAATACAGGCATGCAACCCGGACCAGAAAATCTCCCTGAGGAATACGAGAGACCGCAACCCGCCAGGCCCTGCGAGTCTGGGACTGAGCAAGACTGGCTGACGACGGTTAATAGGCCTGTAACGGCTACCACAATTTCGCCCGTCTTTTTAGGTACTTCCCTCTGCATGTACTACTGGTCACCGCGCGACTGCCCGCGAGGGCTCAATCTTGACCCCTTCTGTGAGTAGGAAATTTGCAGAAGACGTACTTTGCTATGTGCATTTTTTCTATGAAATATATTTGAACTTATGATGACATGGAAAATGGATGGAAAATTTTCAGGCTACTTAAGTAATTATCTTAGCAGTGTACTTTTTGTGGGCGGCCGGAATGAAGCCCATTCAAAAGCCGGCATCCAGGAGTGACTGAACTATCTTGGGATTATGCTGCTTAAATAATCCAGTGTTGCCTTGCAAAGAACGAGCATTTTCGACACTTTTCCTCGCCTTCAGTTCAAGGTTCAAAACTGCTCATGACACTTGTTCTACGTATGGAGTAGGCGCAATGCCCAGAAGAACTGCTTGGTATCAGTTCGACACATTCAGAAGCGGACATTCGAAATCGACGACGCATTCTCCACTTTCAAAAGACTGGTTGGCTCAGACGAGAACCATCTGAATGCACTTTTGGTGGAAAATGATTCACAAATCAGCCGAGAATTGACGGGAACGTTGCACAGGCACCCTCAGACCCCCATCAATCACTTTGGGGTCGCTGTGAAAAGTCCAAAAGATTGAGGCGTGGATGCCACATGTGTTGTTGGAAAACAGGAATTGGCGCCTCCCTACCGTTGACGATATACTTGTACGACACGAACGCACCCGCGGACACAAACAAATATTCCCCTCTCGCACAGTCACTGGCGATGTGGAATATTGCTTCTACGTCAATACGAAGCAGAAAGGAGTGGGGCAACTATGATGAGCAAGCAACAGTTCCATCAAAGCAGGACCTTCATTCATGAAAAACCATGACTTGTGTGTAGTGGGATTGAGAAGGCGTACTCCACTAGCAACTGCTCGAGAAAAACGAAAAAGTGCAATCGAACTGCGTCGCTTAGATGGAGCCGCTCTACAAAAACGCCCTCACTGGCAAGACAAACTGATTCTTCAACAGTTACAGCGCACGGGCTCATGGGGCTCAAAATGGTTATCCATGAGCGTAAGTAGGAAGTTGCACCACAGTCCGGGCCTTGTTAGGCGAAACTATCACCTTTTCCAGTCGCTTTAAAACCTAGTGGATGGCGTTCAGTATGACAACGATAAAGACTGCAAAAACTGGTTCGGCAACTATTCCGATACCAGACCGGGTGATCCTTATACAAACTGCATCGGAAAATCGTTTGGAAGGTGGGACAAGTTGGAAAGAATGATGGAGAATACATAACTGACCGATATGTATTTTCGGTTAGAATTGTATTCCCATAAATAAGTTTTAAAAACCCCAGAGACTCATTTGACAAAACAATAGCTTTGGCACAATTTCCAGTAAAAATTCAGCAAGGCCACGTGATGCCTAGGAACAATTTGAAAGACAACGAATCAGGCAACATGTCTTCTGGCACGGCCCAAATCCCACCGCCGCGTAAATTCGACATCAGATTTTGATCAGTCCGTCCAGACTTGCGATAACACAAAAGGCCGGACAATTGATTAACCCGGCGCGCAGGCAGTGGGGACTCCCTCAGTTACGGATGTGCACGCAATGAGATGGATTTGCCTCTCGGAACTTCGAGACCATCCTACACCTTCATTAGTAGCCCAAACCACAGCACACACGCTGCTGTTACAAAGTTCGGCGTAGCCTCTGGGAAAAATCGAGAAACACTCAATCGGGAAGTATGTGTAATTAATAAAGGGAACCGAAAGACCACTTTTGCTTATTTGTCATCACCAGCCAACCGTAACACGATTGAGGTCTTAATTAGTCATCACGCGAGCTGTGGGCCTACGTACAATAAGCGACAATGATTGTTGTAGATTTGGAAGTGCACGCGGGAACTCTCGACCCAAAACTCCTACACGCCAATGTCCACCTGCTACCGAAGCAGATGGATGAATGTCACCCCGACAAAACGCTCAAGAGTCCGAATAATCCTCGGAAGACTTGCGCCCTCTACAACGAAGTCCACTTCTGCAACTACCCCACACCAAGTCTGGGTGCCCGTCGTAAGGTGTGGCCCGTGTTTCTTTTTGTAGCATGGTGCACAGATGTGTTTCAAATATGTTTTTGGCCTTTGTACTGCCTGGAGGTTTTACCACTACTTTAATTACCCGAATGTCGAGCACAATTCTATTTAAAGTAGTCTCTAGCTGTTGAAGACTTTATTGGCAACAACTAGCAACTAGACAACTGACTTAACTGAGGGCTATTTTAACGAAGAAACAGGAGAATTATCACTGGGAATTTAGCGACAGTCGCAACGCGTGGAAAGCCTAGTGGAAACTAGTAAGAACACTCCAGTAAGGAGTAAGGTAGCGTGCACTAACCAGAAACAGTTAGTACCCGGCAGGTGAGTTGGTAGCATCTTGATGTGACTTTTTTCGCAACAATCACTTTGGTACTAACACATAGGCAAGTTGTACGGTATCGCATAGAACGCTGCACTAACTATATATTGTCCGGCACCAAACGAGCCGGAATACAGGATGATTTAAACCAACTTCCGTCACTTAGGCATTCTGCTGGGAGCATAGTCAAGCAAAAGGATCGCAGCCCCTGATACTTAGGAGAAAACGTCAACATTTCTAATTTCTCCAAGAGGAAATCTTAGCTAGCGTAAGCAAATACGACGAAGTACGAGGGTGAATTTCGCCAGAAATGCGCGAGAACCGATCCTACCCTATGCGTTTGGAAAAAAGACTATGTGACATCCGTAGAATAGTTGTCAGCGTCTGGAAAGCTCATTCTGGTCTATGATAAGCCTGTGAAAATAAAACCTCACAACCAGACTCACAGTTCTATAGTGCGTACGGTCCAAAGAAGGGCAAAAGTTGGGATGATTGGAGAGCAAACACCGGTCACAAAGCTGACAGTGGATGACCCCTAGATAAGAACAGCTAGTAGATTCTAATTATTTGGCCGTCAGATGAGAGGTCTCTTTGAGTAAAAAACTGGTCAGGAGGTCAGTTGACCCCAGAGGATGAGTTTTCGCTGAGATAAAAGTATACGAGCAAACAGCCGGTAACGCGAAAACACCGTTAAATCACAATAAACGGGACTGGACAGAGAAGTAACCAACAACTGAGGGCAGAACAGTTTTACTTCGAAAAGCAAACCTTTAGAACGTTGCGCAGAGCCAGTGCGGCGTCGAGGTTCACGGGGCATATCGTGATGGAGACGGTTCCTTCTACAACCACAAGCCCTCGTGAATACGAGTGAGACAGAAAACAAGGTCTCAACAGAGAAGCGAGTGAGGCAACAAGAAAAGAATGATCTCGTTTGTAGAAATATTTTTTTGATGAAAAACAAATGAAGGGCATGACCAAGACATCATGAAATTTTTTGGCCGATGAAAAGGAACACGATTCGATTGTGCGAGTAACAAGAGACGAGGTCCCAAGTTTTTCAAGTCAATATAACGGAGATAGGCGATAAGAAAGCGAACTGAAAGACTTGGTCTCTCTAGGAAGGTCGTGATTAGACAAGATAGGCAAATGCGGTGGAAGAACAAACTATGAAGTCCAGTTGGAGTCACTACACGCCCTCATGACTTGAAACGGTCCCGGGAAAGTCACTGAGAGACTGGGATATTGGCAGCAGGGCAGGTCGTCCAGAAACGGCCGTGGTGTCGATGGCGTGGAAATCCTCGTCAGAACCAACATAATCACTATCGCTGCTGGGTCCAGGGGTATCTGGTAAAAGGCAGTCAGAGGAACGTCGCCGTTGTCGTTCCTGACGCCGTTTCTTAAACCGTTTTCGGTGGGATGGAGTTGGAGCAGTGAGCGGCATTAGGGGGCTGAATTCGTCGCCTGCGCGGGCCGTCATTGCCCGCGATTTCGAAAGACCGGGAACTATCGCGGTACGAGGGGGACCGGAGAATCTGCCGTCAGAACCGATAAAGCCAACGCTGCTGCCTACAAACACAAAGCACCAATCAGTTGTGCACTAGCATGACAGAGAAAATAGTAGACTACATCGTTCTACAGCACCGTCAGAACGCTGAGGATAAGTCATTAGTTACTCCTGTACGTAAAAACGACTTAGAAGTACTGGATCTGCTGAGGGAGTTTTGCTGCTTTTTTTCTAACAAACAACCCCTGCACGGCTTCCACTGGCAGATCTAGAAAACAGTGCTGCTGGGGAATGAATCAAACTACATAAGCACTATTTCTAACATGGAGCAAAATCTCCATAGAAAACTTCCGTTACTTAATACGTCCATCTAAGCAGGAAGACGACTCTAGCGTGTATAATGACTTCCCAAAGAACTGAAATGTGAAAAAATGCAGTTAGACCTTAGCAATGGAAGCCAGTGGGAAAGACAGTAGAAGGGCACTTGCCTACATGACGGACGTGTTGCACTACGTCACGCTTTACGTCCGACACGTCGAGCATTGACCACCAAGACGTACAACAGGAGCTACGCGGGATGCTGGTGTCACGATACGGGGCCACGCTGAAGGCGAAGTGGTGAGCAACCGCTGCGATGAACATTTCGATGCAGATCGCAAAATTCTAAAAAAATTACAAAGGGAGGGCTCGCAGTCAAAGTACATGTAACTTTGGGACTAATATGTCAGCCTTAGGGGATCCTAAAGCAAAAACGATCGAACAGACAGCCGCAGACGTGCACTTTGGGTCGTAAATTGCCACTTCAGTCTTGTTTGATGATAATACTCTTGGATTATTGATTGTTCATCACAATGCTACAATCTGGGAGGATTCTAGATCGGGGAATCAAGGTAAATGGAACGCCTGTGGTCCATCTTGAAAGCCTCTCCTGTGTACCTTAGGTTCACCACGTGTGGGTGTGGCAGGCAGTGCCTTAGAAACCCTTTGATAAAAATTCAAGAACCAAGGTGTAAAAATTCGAGGATAATATGACTTACTTGCAGAGCGATCCCAATCGACTTGACATCATACAGCTTCCACGCCTCAACCTTTTCAATTAAACCAGACGCCGCAAGGATGGAAATCAAAACTGACTGCCTGTAAAAAAAAACAGTCGTCGACACCACAATAGGTTTTCATTCAAATCAATTTAAAAGTAGAGGTGAAAGATATTTTCCGCGATTTTTTCGAGAAACCTACTGCAGTGTCCCAAAGACTAAAGTTTCCTAATCGAAGCTCGCACTAATTCCTGAAGACACGCACAATTTCTAGAGTCTATGCGTGAGTAGCGTCCACGTGCCGCGAGAGAGGGTGCATTTGTGTGTATGCACCTTGTTTGGTCTTTAAGTAGGTCAAACTGATTAAATTAGGGTGTGATGCGCTCTGTTGAGTTCGAAGAAGAAACTACGGGCGCTTTTTTAGATTTCAGGTTAACTCACTAATAAACTGACGTAGCCCAGCCCCTCAGAGGTAAAATTTAGAGAACAAAAGCATTAAAAAGCACCGCAGAAACCAGAACACGAAGCAACCACATTTAAGCACTGTGAGATTCCTTGCCAGTGGACGTCGACCTCGTTGCATGTGATTCACCTGAAAATGTTGGCTAAAGGCCTGCAAACAATTTCCGAGGCTGGGCGAGTATTTTAGGTGCTATTAACGTTGTTGCTAACCTTTGGGAGCTAGTTACGTTTGAATGTACCCGAACTCGATTATATTGGACGAGTTAGTGAAAAAAAAACTGGGCAATACGAAACAACGGCGAGTACGACCGAAAGGATAACCGTCTTCTACATCTTTTTAGAATGGAGGAAAATAAATAGGAGTACTTACCAAAAAGACATGAACACAACAAATTTAACACAAATAAACTTCGAAACTGGCTTCATCGGTTTGAGTTCGGCCTTCATGCACTGGTAGAATAACACGAGACAGTACAAAGCCCACTGAAATTCGGAAAAAAATTATGACAGTATCAAAGTTGATGCAGTAATGCAAAGCGACTTTCTTTCGTGATTCAGGATGAGTGCACTCAAATATGGCAGACATGGGGCGGATTTTTCTTACCACTTGCGATATATTGTTTACTACAGTCAGATAAACGTAGGCATATCTATAACTGAAGTTGGTCTCGCCATAAACTCCGCAGACCTCGCATATCCTAAATAGACAGAAAATGAAGGGCAGTAAATCCACACAGTGATAGGCAAAGATGGTTACACACTACCGATTGGATTGTAAATTACGAATTTGTATGAGATAGTTAAAAGCCTCCAGAGTAACCATGTATGGTAATGGTGACGTTTTCGAGGCTGCTCTATGTGAAAAAGTGGCGGTGTTTCAGTTATAGAAGAGCACACTAGTAAACAAAGTACAATAGAGAGTACTGTCAAACATCTCAAACGTTTTTGAAGCCGCCTCATGAAATGCCATCGGTTATAGTGAAAAACTAAAGATGACTGGGCGAAAGTGAATAAGACACGCTTGGGGTCTCAAATCGTCAAAACACTGACAACACAATTGGGCTAGCGGGATCGCGGGAACAGGAGATGGGTGTATGTAAAGGCAGATTTGAAGGTCTCGTTTGGAGTTAAAAGTTTGATCGTACAAGGACAGGCTGGACGTTGTCAAAAAGTTCATTTTGTACTGAAAACACCGGTAAACCTTCCTCGAGCAAGCTTCTAAAATCCGAAACTTACTCAAACTGGGAGACAACGATCAGAAGTAAATCGAGTACATTGAACGGAAACTTACAGCGCAATAATAGTTGTTATCGGTCGTATAACCGTGTATTGCAGAACACCATGGCGACAATGTTCGATGAAAGGACTGTGTAGAAAGGGAAAAACAAAGCATTACCACTTTGCACCCGATAAAAGATGGACATGCAAAAGAGGAAAAAACCGGCCTGCTCAAGTGAAAATAAAATATTTAGTTCGTAAACATAGTCAAAATAAAACTGGAAGGCCCAAGCTGTCGGTTATCTGTTTGGCGTCATTTATCTCACACCTGCCAGTTACGGCCAATAAAACGTAACTTGTTCCATTTCCACCATGAACGGTGAGCCGTCAGCTCTTCCGATTACGTCAGATGGCGCATCAATGGTCCTCGCCCTTATTTAAATTTACTAGACACTTCATGCTGGAATCTTTTAGATAGATTTTCTCATGCATGAAAATTAGCTCCACGGTTTGCAAAAAGTGAAGAACAAATGTCTTCAACTTCAGCTCAGGAGCCAACACACCGTCCGAACCTGGCAGCCTGAAATATTTTCCTGCTCAGGGCAATGGATGGAAAACAATACATAATTAACACGAGCAAAAAGCCTTGTAGATTATGAGACTGCGAGTTCAAGATTTCTGTGTGACTGAAGGGAAGCTGTGAACTCGCTATCACTGAACAGGGCGGAGTCTACTTTGATGTCCCTCAAGGACATATCTAAACTGGAAGGCAACATAGTAACTAACTATACGTCGAAGGACACCTGCCGTCAATATGACTAAGAGCAAAGAGATGGAATGAACAATACAGGTCAATCAGGTTATTCGGCTGCTGTGCTGAAAGGGAGAGTTAAATACACACAAATAAATCCGGTTCACAGTTATTGCTGGGAGCTTTGCAATTATGGAAGTAGCGGCTTTACCAGACATGACTGTTGCTAACAGTGAACAGATGCTCCCAGTTCACGCTTAGTGTGGGATTAAAATGCAGTGTCAAATCTGACATTTAATGCGGTGTTCGAAGCCTACAAGGTGGATTACCACGAGCTCGGAATGTTTAAAAAACCGGATGGGGGAATAAGAAAGTCAGTCCTGCGTAAAAGTGTGTAGTGTACAAAGGCAGCAAAAGAACGGACAAGGAAAACAGTTATCACTTTGCAAGGCAGAGCAGCACGGCGAAAGAAGTAATGAGACTCACCTGCCCATTGGCCACGGTCTGCAGCAACACAGGGGTGGGATGTGCATCACCTGCTGCTTTTGCTCCAAATGCTGGTTGAGTTCGGGATATTCTCGTCTCAAATAATTTAGCAAGAACGCGAGAAAGTTGTAA
>CACRXP010000438.1:258540-278429 GCA_902702965.1 Spirometra erinaceieuropaei | reverse complement strand
TTTTCTGATCGGGTGCAATACATCAAATGCCAATCTATGTCTGGACAGTTAAAGTCACCAAGTAGCATTATGTGTTTGCTTCGACAAATTTCTTTTATCTCAGTGATAAGTGCATCGTCCGCATCCGTTCGCTGGCTTGGCGGTCTGTAAACCAGGGCCAGATGGAGGCTTGGATGGTTTGACACCTTCAAGCAACAACTGAGTATTTCACAGTCAATGTGCCGAAATGGGGAAGACTCAACCCGGACGTAGTCGATGCCATCCCGTATAAATATCGCAATTCCCCCACCCCTTCGTTCGTTTCTGTCCATTCGGATAATCTGGAAACCATCTAGCATAACTTCCGCATCTTCTATCTGCGCATTTAACCATGTTTCTGTTAAAGCTATCAAGTCGGGTTGGAAATGGGCCACATTGAGTTTTATTTCATCTAATTTGTTGAATAAACTTTGCACATTTGTGTACATCATTTTAATGTTATTCGGCTGTTTCGATATCTGGAAATTGTTTGCTGGTGCTTTTGACTGATAGTTATTACTGCTTATTTCACATGGCGTACCATGTCCATTAGTCGATTGTGAATTTACTACAGTTTGTCGGAATCGAGCGCCGGTGCTGTTACCGTCATCGTTACCGGATGATTCCACAGGAGGGAACGCTCTATTTTTACAATTTGATTGTTGGCTATTTTCAGATTCATTTCGCCCTCGTTCTGACGTTTTCTCAGTTCCGCTACCAGCGTCCTCATTTTCATTCGTTCGATTGGGTGATAGTCCGGCTGAAAAAACACTCCACGATGGTTGTTTCGGAGCCTGGACTTTCGCGACAAGATGATATTTGCTTGCTGTTCGTTTCCCAATACGACTTTCAGTGGTCTCGGCCGCAGTTTGTCTGCGTTGTTTCTTACTAAGGGTCCCAAACGGAAGATCTTTTGGATTTCGACGAAATTTTGCAAGAACAAGAACAATGCAGCGTTTACAGAATACAAAGTTCAAAGAAATAAGGTGAAAAGTCTGATTTTCAGGAGGCGACGAGATTTTGAGAGTAATTTGCTCCACCAAGCCGTTAAAAATCCGAAATTGCTCTACAGCTATTTGCGGAAAAGCACACGTAACAGGGATTCCATTCCTGTTATGAGGGGTGATGACGGCTTGGAGATATCGAACAGTACAAATAAGGCTGAGCACTTTTCTCAATTTTTCCGATCCGTTTTCACAAGAGAAGCAGACTTTACCCCATCTAATTCTGAGAACATGAGAGATCCCACTATCGAAAATATTGTGTTTCGAGAAGAAGCGATTTTGGGAGAACTGAAAGGCTTGAAGCAATGTAAATCTCCCGGTCCGGACGAGATCCCAGCAAAGCTGCTCTTTGAGCTTGCCCAACAGCTGGCTAAGCCACTATCCTTTCTGTGCCAAAAATCGTTTGATGCTGGAATTCTTCCCACAGACTGGAAGACGGCCCATATTACACCCCTTTACAAAAGCAGTAGTCGTGCTCAGGCGACAAACTACAGACCCGTCAGTCTGACATCAATCTGCTGCAAAGTGATGGATAAAACCATCAAAAAGGAGTTTATGGCTTACTTGGAAACCCACAACCTCTTGTCCAATACACAATATGGTTTCCGTAGGGGAAGATCATGTGTTACGAACTTGCTATACACAATGCAAGGTTGGACACGAGCACTGGACGCAAAACTCACCGTGCATGTTGCCTATATTGATTTTCGGAAGGCGTTTGACAGTGTTCCGCACCAGCGTCTCCTACACAAGTTGAGAATTATGGGCATCGGTGGCAAACTTCTCAAATGGATCGAAAATTTCCTTGTCGGCCGCTCCCAAATTGTCTGCGTAGAACAACAGCAATCAAGGTGCACATTCATAGAGAGTGGGGGCCCACAAGGCTCGGTGCTCGGACCAACACTCTTTCTCTTGTTCATCAATGATTGTGTAGATGGGTTGGACTGTGATTGTGCCATGTTTGCGGACGACATAAAAATCTGGAAAGTCATCCAGAATGCTGCCGATGAGACCAACTTCCAAGAAAATCTTTGTCGGTTGGACGAGTGGTCCCGCAGATGGCTCTTGTCCTTCAATTTGAACAAATGCACCATTCTGCGCCTCGGAAATCAGACCCATAGTACGCGGCAATACCATCTGAACGGAACGCCACTCCGAGAAGCAGAAACTCAGAAAGATCTCGGAGTTTGGGTTACAGACAGCCTTAAGCCTTCTACACAATGCTGTAAGGCGGCCAAGGCCGCAACCTCAATGCTATATGCCATCAAGCGGGCATTCGTAGTTTTTGATGAAGACTGCTTCACCAAAGTCTTCGGCACGTTTATAAGGCCGCATCTCAAATATGCAATTCAGGCCTGGAGACCGTGGACGCATCAGGATTACGATCTGCTTGAAAGGGTGCAGAGACGAGCAACAAAATTAATAAGAGGTCAAGGTGCACTGCCATACGAGATCCGCTTAACTAACCTTAATCTCTATCCTCTGAGTTATAGGCAGTTGCGCGGAGACATGATACAATCTTTCCGTTTCGTGCGCGGCTTGGATTGTGCCCTTCGGCGCGATGACTTTTTCCAACTCGCCACTACAACTCACCTCCGGGGACATCCCTTCAGGCTACCTGTGCCACAGGGTAGACTGAATGTGAGAAAATATTTCTTCTCCAACCGTGTCGTGGAACCGTGGAATAACCTGCCCGAGACGGTTGTTATGTCTCAATCTGTGGAGGCATTTAAATGTCGCCTTGACAGATATAGGCTGCAGCAACAAGCGGACTATGTGACTTTTTAGCCATGTGACTAGTGACATATGTGAATCAATGTATGCATTCACTTAATGCTGCAATTTCTTCACATTTTTGCTTGTTTATCGAGTTTTTATGTACAAATAGGGAGTTCAAAGGCGTAAGCCTATTTCCCTCAAATACACTGACTGACTGACTGACTGAAAGGTCCAGGGACGCGTTATATAGGAAATGAAATCAGGAAATCCGGTTCAGGCCTGACATGTAGATAGTCTTGTAGTGAGGGTCATCGTCTATCGAAAATCAAACTATCCAACTGCCTTTCGAATACAACGGTGGTGTCAGATCAGTAGGTCGGTATAGGTCAGTATTTTTTAAGGATACTAGGCAACGCCTTTGAAAACCCAATATTTAAACTTAAACAAACATGGTGCTAAAATTCCGCCAGTTATATGTGCATTTTGCAGAATATTGTCATTAAAAATGAAGGACCGAAACTCGAGAACACTCAGTTGAAGGTGACCATGGTAAAATGAAACAGCAATCATCCACATTAGAGGAAGGTGTATGCAAGGCGTCGGTTTGGTATAACAGAGCTGTTCTGACCAGACAAGCGGTATTTTTCCAACAAATGTAATATAATCTTTGGTTAAATATATCCGTGTAGTCCGCCATTATAAAGTCCTCGGGAAGCCGTCCCATGCAGCGAAGACTCGTTGTGAAAGAGTACCTGCGCACGTCCAAGTGGCATCGGGATCCTCGATGTCTAAGAGAGTTCCCACGCAGGTTTTTTCTTGTGGCCGAGATAAAGAAATCATCGAGCTGTAGGGCACAGTCCCGGTTCCTCAGAATCCGGTAAATCTGCACGAGACCACCTCGAATCATCCCAGGTTAAGGTCAAGGCCCGCAGCTCAATTTCAAAGATAAGTAAAGCTTTGCCTACACTTCGATATTCTTAAGCAATCAATGTCTGTTTTTTAGAGTCGTTTTTAAAAGTCGACTTTCACTACCAGGTATAATTTTTTCCAACTTTGTTGGACGGTCTGGCAAAGTAGCCGTAATTTGTGGCGTGCCTTTCTAATGACTCCGTGACAGGGTATCTCTTTCTAGTTTTTGTAGTAAAATAACAGTAGTGTTTGCTATTCAGTACGTTTTTTCTGTACGTTAGCAACGTTTCGTTCCTTGTACTGCAACGGAAAATTTATATAGTCTGTAATTTACCGAAAGCTTGGGGACTCCCCACCGTCTCTGGGATCTAGAATCGTGACCGGAGACACAGCAGGTGCCAGCATCTGTTCGTCGCCTTCTACAGATATGGTTAACTCAAAAATCCCTTTCGTCCAAGTAGAACCTCTTGACCCTTTAATCGTCCAAAAATATGCCTCCGCTAATCGTAACAGAACATCTGCCGACGAAATACTCGAGCAGTTGATATATGGCGACATAAGCAGTATTTCTGAAAAAGCCATTGCACAGGCTTTTAAAGTTATTGTAGTAATAAGTTCTGAAACTGAGGAGAGATTAAAACGAAAACATAATTTTTTTTTACTGTGAAACATTCCGATTCACTTATCTGCTCTAGAGGGAGCGCATTTGTTCCTGCAAAGTTGTGGCTTGGGTTTCAGTGTCGCACAAGCTAAACGACTGCGCTCGCTTAGCCGTAATGCGCCGATACTAGTTACCCTTTTCTCCTTGATAGAAGTCGATTGTATCTTGTCGAGGAGGGAGCTAACCAGAGAATTCTGCCGTAAATGGCAGTGCTCCGTTTCGCCAGACCTCACACCATTGCAGCGAAGACTGAAAAAATTGAAACTGTCAAAAACCAAAATCGAAATGATGACACCTATTATCAGTTTGAATAAGTCTTCTACAACACCATCTGCGGACTCTGCAGGTCACAGCATAGTCAATTCCGTAGGAAATTCGGCTACTCTTGATGCTGAAATCTTTAAACACACCAAAACGCCTGGTAAAAATACGCCTCCACCGATACCCCAGCAACCCCTAGCAAGCCTGAGCATGTGCCTAAGTTTAAGGCGCATCCAATTGCCGTCTCAGCCACTCGGACACCGGATAAATCTAGCTCCATTCTAAAATCTTTTCCTCTACAATCGGCTAACGGTGCCTCAAACATCTCGACTCAAAACGTAGCGTATTTGCAACTGTCCCCCAGCCCTCATATCGGGGCGGTTAGGCCGAATAGGCCGATTTTCCCGCCTTTTAATATAACTCTTGCTCCAATGGATGCAATGCGTCCCCTGCACCCGAACATGTTTTCCCCGCGGCCGTTTTAACACAACATTCCTCATGCTAATCTCCATACTGGGTCAGTTAACCCATCCGATCCTCAGTTTCTTTCCGGAGGGAATACGTTGCAGTATCTGGCCCGCGGATTTCCAGTTGAAAATAAGTTAGCTAACAATCCTAACCAGCTTACCTTTCCGTCATTTTCTCCCCCAAGTCTTACCCCTTTTTATCCACGTCAGAATCTTTCATGCCACAAAGTTTTTGCAGAACCGGATGGGTACATCCGGACCGTGTGTTCCGTTGGCAGCCAAGCACTGGACGACGTAGCCCACCTCCCTCAGAAACAAACAGCCTTTCCCCTCAAACTTTTTGTTCGAACGCCTTTGCTTCAGAATCTGGTGTTCGTCCATTGTCCATATATTGCTTTGATAACTGAGACATGGACATCAGTTTCCGTAGCTGACCCCGAACTCTCTCTTCTAGGCTATACTTGGATTCGAAATGATCGTCAAGACAGCCGTGGTGGGAGCAGATGTTTCTAGGTTAAGCAAACACTTAAATTTGCGCCGTTTGACCTCCCGCATTTTTCCACCGTAGAAGGCAGCTGCTGGTTCCAGGTTGCCCTAAAAAATACGTTCTCTTTACTCGTTGGCTGCGTCTATCGCCCTCCCAACGCCAACGACAATTTTGATCGTTTACTCTCACAGGCCTTTCATGCTTCGGCCGACCTAAGCTTTAAGTATCAATTGGTTGCGGGTGACTTTAATCTCCCTGAAGTCCACTGGTCTCCGTCTTCAGGCCCCAGAAGGTTCCAAAACATTCCTGAGGCTGTGGATGTTGGGATGTGGACTCAGGTTGTCGACTTTCCCAACCAAGGATCAAGCATACTTGACCTAAGTTTCTGTAGAGATTGCATGGCTCTGTCAGTGTCATCCCTAGGCCCACTCGGGGGCTCAGGCCATGACATAATTACTTCGACGTTGGAACTCGAGGCTGACAAAACATTGTCGCCAAAGTATAGCTTTTTTCACGATTTCGGATCAACTCGCTCGACCGAATTATTAGCACACCTTAATTCCTACGACTGGACTGATTCCTTCCTCAATTCGGATGTAAATGTTTGCACTGCAAAACTGTACGAAATTTCGGACACGCTTATTTCTCGTTTTGTCCCCCGTAAGAAAATGATTAATGTCGGCGATGAGGTTTTCCTACTCAAGCCCTTTCGTCCCAGGTTGCGCAGATTTCAGTACAACGTTTCTGTTCTGCCCTTGATTTGTGATATTTTTGAGCGGGCTAGTAGATTGTCTGAAGAAAAACAGCTAGCCGAAGAGGTCTAATTCCCTGAAAAGCGTTCGTTAAATGTCTCGAAACTTTTCTCTAGAAAAGTACGAACTGACCGAAAGACGCGGCATCCCATCCTCCGAGACTCTCTTGGAAATCCTATAGTTGATGCCCAGTTAACCGCTGATAGCTTCAATGATTTCCTGCCCAGAACGTTTATTGAAGACTCGACCACTCCGCTTCCGACCATCCAGGCATTGACCGGGGCAGTTCTCGAAACTATAACTTTCATTATGTGGGGTGTGATTGTTGCGATACGGCGTTTTCGTCAATCACATAGCCCAGGATCTGATGTTGTCGCAGTAAGCATTTTAAAAGCCGATGCAAATACGATTTTCCCATCCCCCTTATTCAATATATTTAATCTCGCTCTTGAAAGTGAAACTTATCCTACCTTGTTGAAGGAATCACACATTTTGCCCATTCCTAAGCATGGCCAATCTACGTCATTTGATGACTTTCGGCCAATAAACACCCTCTCCGCAGTTTCGAAGATCTTAGAGACATTGATCAATGATAAGATGATGTGTCACTTCACAGAGAATAACCTACTGAGTGCTGCTCAGTATGGATTCATCAAAGCTCGGTCAACTGCCTTTCTTTGACTATGTTCTCCAATCTAGGGATAATGATTTTGCACTTTACACAGTGTATTTTGATTTCACTAAGGCTTTTGAGCGTGTTGACCATGCTCTTCTTCTCTTGAAACTGTCCTTTTTCGAGATAGGTGAGGAACTTTTGAATTTAATATCCTCTTACCTGGGCACTCGTACACAACGAGTCAAGATTTCCAATGCTATCTCCGACCCCACATGTGTGAGGAGTGGAATCATTTAGGGTAGTGCACTCGGCCCGCTTTTATTTTGCCTTTTTGTTAACAATGTACCCGATGTATTTCGGAATGGTAAGCCCTTCATGATGCCGATGATATGAAAGTTGCTTATCGATATAAGCCGACAGATCGTGACACCGTGCTTGAACTCCTTAAGAGCGATCTACAGGCCTTTGCCGAGTGGTGCTGCACACGGCGCCTTTATCTTTCTTGGCATAAATATTCAGTCATGGTGGTTGACGACGACCGCCAACCTCAACAAATCATTAAAAATCACGCCATAAATGTGCCTGGGGTTATTAAGGATCTGGGTGTATCATATTCCAGGAGACTCATTCTCTCGGAGCACTGTGCCTTGATAGTCTCCAAAGCACGTAGAACGACCGGGTTTATACTCCGAAATTTAAAAACTAGGGACATTAGAATGCGTCTTTACAACATGTACGTTAGACCTCGCCTGGAACACTGTTCGTTTTTATTTAGCCTTATGCGTGCTGCTGAGCGGAAGAAAATAGAATCCGCTCAACACTTTTTGCCAAGAGAGTCTTAACCCTGGAACCCCGACATTTGTCTTACCAAGACCGTTGCCGGCTTACAGGCCTTGATCCTTTATGGATTCGTAAATTACAAAAGGGATTATTCTTGTTAGTTAAGCTTTTATATAATCGCACCTTTAACTCACTCACTACTTTAAAACATCATGTTCACCACCGACGTAACAGTCACTGTGAGGTCTTTTTATTTCTTCCTCTGGCGCATACTGTTAAATATCGTCGGTTCTTTTCTGTAAATGCAATTGCTATTTGGAATAAACTACCCATGAGTGTGAAAACTCTGCAAAATTATTTTTTATATAAGAAACTATTACTCGATTTTTGCATGCAGAAAAGCTCCTACAAATTTTGGGTGCTGAATCCACTGATCGACTCCACCGTAGCGATGGCGCTTTTGGTCTCTGACCACTATGCCCGGTCTTACCAGGGAAAATCTCTTTGGCCAACAACGACAGCTGTCCTTCGGCGCCTTTGTTTGGACTAGCCCTAACTTCATGAAAGGAATTGGCGACTGATAAGATCCGATACCGTGAAACCCCACCCTTCTGGACAGTCGACAATTTGCCGTCAGCAGTTTTTTTCTCCTGAACCCTCCAAACCATAAAAACTACCATCAACTTTATTGTTTTCGACAGGAGTTTTTTTCACTGCTGGCCGAATTCGTGTTAAATGTTTCCCTGACAATGCCTGTAAAGTGGCATTAAACAAAACCATTATTATTATTAGGTATAGCTCGTGAAGTCGGCAGTTGTAAGGTAGTCCAGCACTGATAGTCTTTTTTTCAGCGAGGGCGCTACGCTTAGATTCCATATTCGAGGTGCGAACGAATGAACACTCCGTATAATTTTTCAAATAGCTCTTTGTCCCTATCTATGAAAGTTCATTTAATGGCAAAGAGAACGCCGGTTGCCCTTATGTCCGCCCTAACGCGTTAAGAGGAGGGCTTAAGAGTCGACAAAATGTCGGTCACATTCGAAAGGCACCTTCTGCCAAGCAGGTAATGGTGATCCTCTGATTGGCTGATTGTGATTTGAGTCGTATCCCCAGCTCTCCGAGTTTTCGTCGAATTTACTTGATAGTATAGGGCAGACTGAACGTCGCGTGGAAATAAATTGCGAACTGACAACGTATCATTTGGATTTGGATTACAAGTACACCAACTCGAAAGTTCTATCATTATTGGAATTTTCGGATCTCGACGTTATTTCCCACGGTATCAGGAGGAAGATTCTACCCGAATTCTTCAAGGAACAGCACCACTGATTAGTCTTCTCATTCGCACCGGTGAAGTATACCACAAATTCTCCATCAAAAGACATTTGCAATCGTCCGGCCATCTGTACAAGTCTCCCTACTTGACAACTTTTCTCCGAGAACTACGTCGAAAACTATAAACGGCTGAGTCGTTTCCTATTTAACTTCATAATTGGCAAATTCTTCATTCTAAGAATTGTTGAAAACATCCTGCACTACTCTAGAACTGATTGAAGAGTTTGAAAATCATCAGCAATGAGCCAATTTGTTATAAAAAAACTCGTTCACAAAAGTTGTGCAACCGGGATTTGAACTCGGTACCTGCGGTCTCGGAGGCCATAGTGTTAGCCACTGCGCTATCGATGAACGGTTTGGCGCTTGTCAGATATGTTTATCAACTACAGAAGAGCAGCTGAAAACGGTCTTTAATTCATTAGCAGTCTCTTGCGATAAAATGCCGCTGGAATCATTAGCCTCCAGGGAGATTACGCACAATAGGCTCGGAGAGATAAGACAGGAAATAAGAACGGATGCACTGCCAAGAGGCCTCGAAAACTGTATGACAGACGGGACGGATTCTGCGCTTGTCGGTCGCTGTGTCGGCTGTAAGGAACTTGAGAAGCGGGTCCAGACGCTAGAAGAGAAGCAAGGCCTACTGACGGACATCATCATGGCTATTCTTAAGCACAGTAAGATAGAATTACCAAATAATCCGCCAAATTTCCGATCGATCGGCGACGAACATTCTACTAATAAAGGCGCTAGCGCGGAAAAGTCAAAGCCAGTCAGGAAGAGGAAGCGAGTTATGTCTCCAGAGGAAACTCTAGACAAATCAGTTCCGGTGGATAACGTTGCAGTCGACACTAATGCATTAAAAATAAGTCAGGTTCCATTACCTGCTATAGTAACAAAACCTGCCAAATCATCGAACAATAAAGTTGGGAAAGCCAGGATGACCCTCAGAAGATCTGTCAGGAACTACAAGGACTCACCGTTATTCTTGGAAGGCAATGCTGTTACTCCACTTCTTCACAAGGCTAACTCATCTGGAAAGTGCCCTAACCATTCCGTTTATGGAAAAGGACACGATAAGCCTTCGTGCAGTACATTGCAACAGGGTAATGATTGTAAGAGCTCCACTGCCGAAGCCGAAGCAAGTACGTCACATGAAAATCCATGCCCTAAACTCCCTTCGCCGGCCGAAAATCATTCAAATGTCGAAGTGACAACAGCCGTCGGGAATACTACAGTAGCATTATATCGTCCTAGCGCGGACGGGAGAGTAATGAGCTCTTCCATAAATCGTAAGCAAAATATTGTCATAAGGGGCGCCCCAGAGTCCACGTCCTGCATTCCGAAGGAACGAGTGACGCACGACCTAGACCTTCTTCATCAGTACGCCAGTGCCGTCCTGCAGGAAGGGGAAATATTCACCGTTAAAAAAGCTTTCCGACTAGGCAGAGCGGACCCAAATCGTGACCTAGAAAAATCCCCAAGACCCCTGAAAGTTATTTTGGAAAACGAAGCCCAAGCAGCGCTTTTGTTAGAAAGTAGAACGACCTTACGCAATTCGCAAAAGGAAGTGTTTTTCAACCAGACTACGAACCGAGGGAAAGACTGAAAATGAGAGAACTGAGATCAGAATTGAAGGAGAGAATTGGCAGAGGAGAGAAAGGGCTGAAGATCAAAAATGGACAAATAGTCCAAACAAAGGGGTCTTTCCTGTGGTCAGAACCCGTCACAATGAAGGCCGGGCCTCTCCAACAAATCAGTCATTGAAGGTTATATCCGCAAATGTGCAAAGCCTCTTTAACAAACTAGATGAACTAAGAGACTTAGTTGATGAAATTAAGCCAGACATTATGGCATTCACAGAAACGTGGCTTACTGAAGATATCGCAGATTCAGAAATATCACTTAGAGGATATCAGCAATTCAGGAGAGATAGACTAAGCTGAGGAGGAGTCATAATTTATGTCACTTGCAAGCTAAGCGCTATGGCTGATGTACACAGACCGGTACGGGATGTGGAACTGCTAAGCGTTACCATATCTACTAAGAATGTCCGATCATTGACGCTTTCGGTAGTGTACCGTTCACCTAACCATACTTCTGACCAAGATCTCATGCTCATATCCGAACTGTACCAAGCTAGCGAGAAGAAAGACGTCCTTATCGTTGGGGATTTTAACGCTCCTGGCATTGATTGGCTAACGTGGACTGCACAAGGGCCGCAAGACAGCTTTAATCACAAACTACTACAATGGGCAACGGACAAACTTCTCAGCCAGAATGTTACCTTTGGAACACGGGTCAGGGAAGGGCAGCAGTCGAACTGCCTTGATCTTATTTTTACCCGAGAGGAGGAAAACGTGTTAGACCTGCCGGACCGACAGCCATTAGGGTCAAACGACCACATCACGCTCTACTTCGAGTACTCACTGTTTTACAAACCCGCCCAACCCGAGAGGTGGGAGAGAAACATTTGGAAAGGTGACTATTCTCTCATGAGAAGGGAAGCGGCAGCTATATCATGGGAGACTGAACTGCATGGTCGAGCAAACGATAACTGGAATACTTTCAGTTCCTTACTGAAAGAGATTGTCTATTCCAATTGTCCTCTTAGAAGGAAGACAATCACAAACCGCCCAAAATGGATAAACCCGGACTTGAAGGCCTCTTTCAGAAAAAGGAATCGTCTGTGGAGGCGTTACAGACAAACTGGCTCCGACGAACACTTACAGGACTATAAGCGGCAACGAAACGTCCGTAAAAGTGAGGCCTCAAAGCTGCGAAAGAAGTTTGAACTGAACATACTCCGAAATTCGTTGGTGCATCCGAAAATTCTATATGGTTATATACGAAGTACTAAAAGGACTCAGGAGCTCATCCCTGCCCACAGGTCTGCAGATGGAAAAGTGGAGATTGATGACCAGGTTAAAGCGTCCCTCCTTTCCGACTTCTTTCAGTCCGTCTTCACCCGAGAACCTAGTGCTATATTTGCCCATCCACCAATTCGCCAAACAACCTCTCCTCCCAGTACCCTTCCCCATCCTATCACCTCCCTACCCTCCTTAACCGAGGAACCACTCTTTTCATCTACCATTGTTAGGGCCGAGCTACTCCGGCTGAAACCTGCCAAATCGCCTGGCCCAGATAGAATTCCCGCCCTAGCACTTCGCGAACTTGCTAATGAACTGTGTAAACCCTTATCCGCAATATTTCAAAAGTCATTTGAAGACGGCGAGCTACCGGAAGAATGGAAGTGGGCACTCATTACTCCGATCCATAAAGGAGGCTCAAGACTTGACTGCGGAAATTATCGTCCTGTCAGTCTTACTTGCATCGCGTGTAAAATAATGGAACGCATTATCAAAAGACACTTGATGAAGTACCTGGAACAGAACAAAATATTGTGCGATGCCCAACACGGCTTTCGTCCAGGACGCTCCTGCCTAACAAGTGTTCTTTACTCGCACGAGAAATGGACACGAGCTACCGATAAGGGTTTTCCAGTAGATGTCATATTTTTTGACTTCAAGAAGGCCTTTGACAGTGTCCCACACAGGCTTCTTTTACAAAAGATCTGGGATGTAGGGATTCAAGGGAGAATGTTTAAGTGGATCAGAAGTTTTCTGTCCTCCAGACTACAAAGAGTCGTCGTTAGTAATTCTACCTCGGAATGGGTAAAGGTGGAAAGTGGTGTCCCACAAGGTTCTGTCTTAGGCCCAGTACTCTTCCTGATTTATGTTAATGACTGTATCAGCGAAGTGAATTGCGAGGCTCTCATGTTCGCGGATGACATAAAAATATGGAGTGAAGTCAAGTGTGATGATGACGCAGAGAAGTTGCAGTCGAACATCAACAAACTGTGTGCTTGGTCGAACAGATGGCTTTTGAAGTTTAACGTGTCCAAATGCGTGGTTTTGCACCTGAACACCGGCCGCAATGCCTCTCCCAAACACCAGTACTATATTGACGGTACGAGGTTAGAAACTGTGGAAAGACACAGAGATCTGGGTGTATGGACGACCACAAATCTATCGCCATCAGAACACTGCAGAAAGATGGTCCAGAAGGCAACTAGTACTCTACGCTTGATCAGACGTGCATTTAAAATATTTCCTCCAGAACTCTTCGAAAGACTCTTTGGTGTCTTTGTAAGACCCCATCTAGAGTATGGAATGCCAGCAGCTTCACCATGGATGAGGAAGGATATCAACTTACTCGAACAGGTGCAACGCAGAGCGACAAAGATGGTCGACGGTCTAAAGCATCTGTCTTATCAGGAGAGGCTGAATTTGCTTGGCCTATTCCCTCTCTCTTATAGACAAATAAACTGCAGTCTACTCTGGACGTTCCGGATTGTTCGCGGCCAGGGCTGCTCAGTAAGGGCAGAGGACTTCTTTGAGTTCGCCCGTACAAACCAACTACGCGGCCATGCATTCAAAGTCGGGAATGAGCGAACACGTTTAGACCGACGAAAATTTTCTTTCAGCCAGCGGGTTGTCAGGCCGTGGAACTCTCTTCCAAGCGAGATGGTGACGGCTGACACAGTTTGTGTGTTTAAAAGAAAACTTGCTCGTCTAGTTTTCGACAGAACTCGGCTTGTACAGCATGACTATGAACAGCCAGTTTTGTAAAATCTGTCATATACAATCTTCCGCACTAATTTACAGCGACCCCATGCACTACCTTATGATTACGATTGAACTGTGACCCAATCACATTTTAAATGCCTGCAATTTTATTTTATTTTTGAGTATGAATCTGCGAAAGCACTGTACATAAATAGGGTCATCAAGGGCTCTGCCTGTAACCCTTCAATATACATACATACATACACTCTCCATCAGCTCTTCCATTTGTTTTGAAACGTGTAGCGGCTAAGCGGTGATGGTGTATGCTCAGTACGCCACAACTTCAGGCCATATCCCACCTTTTTAGATGCGGGACGCCAGTTGGAGAGAAGATGACTTATTTATTCTGTACAGAATACTGAAGGGAATTAGGCAACCGGTCAAAGATACGTTCGGCGCCGCGGAGACGGCGTCCGTGAGAGCGACGATCAGTGTGTCGCCGAAGGTCACTGCTGCAGATTGTTTGCGCTAATTGTCTGGCTGTGTCCGCCAGTGTTACCAATCATCGAGATGAGTTCCGTTGATTGGCTGCGAGCCCACGCGAGGATAATGACAATCCTCGTACGGTGCAGGCAGAGAATCAGCCAAATGCGTTGGTCCAGACAGTGAATTGCAACGAGACAAATCGAAGTCGGGCAGATGTGCGTGCCATAGCAGACTGTCGCTAGGGCGTAGTTGCAGGCGTTAGCGAAAGGCTCGACGCTGGCGTTATGGCTGCCTACTACAAACGCAATGCAACTCGCCTCTCAATGTTGAACTTTAGCAGCCATTTGTCGGACCATTCGCATGGCAGTTCAGTCCTTCTTGCAGGGTCCGTTCATCATTTTCCCAGTTGACCGCTTGCCATAACTTGATGTCATCAGCAAACATGACTCCATCGCAGTTCAGCCCATTCATACAGTCGTGTTTAAGTGGACTACTAATCAATTTTAGCTGGATCAACCGATCACATTTACCGCAGCGGTGGCGTGTGTGGTCTCTGATGTCTATTGCCGGTCTCACCATGGACAGTTTTTTTAGTTAACAGCGACAGCTGTTCTTTGGTGCTTCTGTTTGGACCAGCCCCAACATCATGAAGAGAATTTGTGACTGATAATATTCGATACATTGCAACCCCTCCTTTCTTAACTGTCGGCATCTTGTGGTCAGCAGTTTTTTTCCTGAACCCCCCAAACTATAAAAACCTCCATCAACTTTATTTTTATTCCTTTGTTAAATGAGTGTTTTTTCACTGCTGGCCGGATTTGCGAATAACGCTTCCCTGACAATGCCTGTAAAGTGGCATTAAATACAATTATCTTCATTATTAGTACAAATTGAAAACAGTACTGGTCCGAGTACAGAGTCCTGGGGAACTCTACTCACAACTGGTGCTGGCGTTGACTTCACACTACCAATACACACAGACTGTGATCGGCCAGTCAGAAAGTCCCTTACCCAGGTTAGTAGGTTTCCCCTTATCTCTGATTCTCGGACCTTATAAAGTAACCGGTGGTGTGGAACACTATCAAAGGCTTTCTCAAAATCGATGTAACCGATATCGACCCTTGTTCCCTCTTCTGACGCGCGGGGCCACTGCTCCATTGAATAGAGCATGCCAGTTAGGCAGGATTTATTTCGTCGAAAGCCATGTTGGGAATACTCAGAGAAATTCCTTTACTCAAGGAACTTCATAATGGCATTTTTGCTTATTCTCTCCATAACTTCGCAAAAATGCACATTAAGATCACCGGCCAAAAATTTTTACACTTTTTCTAGAGCCACCCTTGTAAATGGAGTATATATTCGCTACTTTGCAACCAGAGGGGACAGTGCCTCGGTCAAAGGACGACTGAAAAATATGCCAAAGCAGTCTGGAGATTTCGCCTTTCAGCCCCTCTCAGTTCAGCATAATATAGTATATATAAGGGAAATAGGAAGAGAATTTGTAAACCTTATTTTTAAACATAGACCGGAAAAACGTATATGTGCTTATATAACGATACGGATACATTTTATCAATTTTTTATAAAGTAAATACATGGTCATCATGTAAAATGCCACCAAGTCTTCTTTTAAATGTCCCAACGCTTTCCTCCAGAACAACGGAATCAGTTTGTTTATTCTAATCCACATTCACCCAGTGAGAGGAGAAATTCGTCCGTACTTCAAGCTTAGCGTACTTTGTCTTCAGTTTATATCTATAACTTCGGAGATTTTTCGCTTGCACAGTCTACTCCTCTGACAAGTTTGAAGACCATGATCATGTCCCCTTTGTATTGCCTGTAATAGGGAGGGAAGGTTTGAGCCGTTCTAGCCGTTCTTCATAATGTAGGCTATTCAGCACACCAAATAATTTAGTCGCTCTTCGGTGCATCTTCTCCAAGTGCAACCCTGCTTCATCCAGGGGCTCCACGCCTAAATGCCATATTCCAAAATCGGGCGGATAAATGCGTTAAACAGTCGACCAAAAAGCTCTTCGTCGAGGTTAAGGAAGGATCCTCTGACCGCTCCCAGGGTACCCATAGCCTCCTTTCCTTTCTTGGCGCAATGAAACGAGGGTTTGAGTGTGGACGTCAACCATAAACCTAGGCCCTTAACCTCGTTTACGTGCCAGAGTTCGTGACCTCCGAGGAAATAGTGATATTTAGATCCAAAATACTTTTTGTGGGTAAACCCTAGCCTGATGAATTGATATTTGTTGAAATTGTGATCGAGAAACCAGGTATCACACCACTGTTGCCGTCGATGTAGGTTTTTTGCAAGTTACGCGCGTCCTCTGGCACTTTAGTCGAATGCCACATCTTCAGACCATCAGCGGACATAACCTTCTCGCAGGTTAGGCAATCTAGGCAACTGTTCACATGTATCGAGAACAGAATACGACCCAGGACGCTCCCCTGTGGAACACCGCTATGAACTGTTTCTCACTCCGATTTGGCATCAAAAATGCATACACGCTGAGGTCGGTCTGTGATGAAGTCGAGCAACCACTTGAGAAGGTTGCCAGTCACCCCCATTTGGTGCAGTTTTGATATCAGCCGTCTGTGTGACACCCTGTCAAAGGCTTTGTTGAAGTCAGTGTAAACTGCATCTGTTGAAAAACCAATCTCTAGTGGTTTCTTCCAGTTGTCCATGGATGTGAGCAGGTTAGTTAGACAGAATCGACCACCTCTAAGTCCATGCTGATGCTCACTAAGTCAGCCGTTCACCTCAATATGTCTCATTTGCTCACTTTTCTCTACTTTCTCCAGTATTTTGCAACAAATGCTTGTGAGACTTACTAGTCTGAGGCTATTTGGCGAGGTTCTTTCTCTCCCTTTTATATAGGGGGTTTATGTTGGTTAGCTTCCACTCAGTAGGCAGAGCTCCTGCTTCCATGGAACTTCCGAAGATCTTGGAGACTACGGAGGCCACTTGGTCTTCGAGTTCATAGTGAACTTTTGCGGATATACCATCAGGATCCGATGATTTAGTGGGCTGCAGCCGTCTCTGAGTTTTCCTTACTGCGTCCATTGTGAACGTCACCGTATTAATGGTATTTCCAGGTAGGGCAGTTTGCCGTTGTTCTTCCTCATCAAAAGGCGGCCCTTTGGTATACACGGGCATGAAGAACTCGGACACGATCCTCGTTTAATCTGAGTTATCAATGAACTCAGGCATGATGTCCAGGCATGGTGTCCCTGGACGAAAAAAGATTACACCCTACTGGAGAACGTACAACGTAGAGCGACCAGGCTAGTCGGCGGATTAAGAACCTTACCTTATGAGAGACGGCTGGAGAAGCTAAAAATATTTCCTCTCTCTTATAGACAGTACAGAGGGGACATGATCATGGCCTTCAGGATCGTCCGAGGGCTAGACTGTGCTCTTCAGTTTGACGACTTCTTCGAACTGGCGCGGACGACAAATCTCCGAGGGCACGCATACAAATTGAAGATGAAACATGCCAGACTCGATTTGTGGGCCAAATTCTTCTCTCACCGGCTGGTTGAGGGATGGAACAAATTGCCGAACTCCGTTGTCTTAGCGGAAAACGTCGAGACCTTCAAAAGAAGACTAGACAAACTTATGCTTGATGGTCAAACATTTACATGATATCAATGACTGGTATAACTGCTATGTAAATATCTGCATGTTTTTTTCATACGTCTATCTGTAAATAGGGTTTTCCAAGGCTCTGCCTCTATCCCTCATATATACTGAATTATAACTTATTTCCATGATAATTCTAGAGACAAGGAATGCAGTCCCCATTACGTTTTGCCCTGTTCACGTTCGAAAAGAACTTCTTCGGATTTTTCGGTATTGCTCTGACTATTTTTAACTGAAATGCTATTCTTTCTCTTCTCGAATGACTCCGACGTGCATTTCGCTCTTTCTTACATTCCGAGAGATATTCGGACTGTTTACATGCGGCGTAATCTTCACAGTCTCCTCTTCTTTTTGAGATTTCTTTTTATTTCTGATGTCACCCACTCTGGTCGGAGACGCACGATCTTCTTTTGAGCGGACAGCGGTTTCCTTCTAAGTAGCAGATCACGTTCTTTAAGAAAACCCAAGCGGTATTTGCGTCAGATACACGCACAGGGTTCCACTCTATCTCAGTCAGTAGTTCTTTCATTTTTGGATAATTCCCTCTCCATAAATTTCTCTCCCTTTCGGTTCAAATTTCGGGTACAGAAAATGGCGGTATTCACAAACAAGAGCGCATTGATGAAGTCGGCTAAGGGACGTGTGAGAAGTCAGTCCAAAGACACACTTTTCATCCCTGATAATGATGAGGTTCAAACAGCCTGACTGCTGTCCACTTCGGAATCGGGTGTTCATTGTAACCTGTTAAGTAAGGAGTTCGTCAGTAACCAGGTGGAGCAGCTTTTGTTCAAATGAGTTTTCAGATCGCGTGCAGTGCATCGATTCCCAATCGATGTCCGGAGAATTAAAATTTCCAAGTATAAATTCGTGTTTGCTAAGGCTGATTTGCTTTAACTCTGTTATGAGTACATCGTCCGTGTCTTTCCGCTGTCCGGAGGGTCTGTATACTAAAGCGACATGGAGTTACAACTAAAGATTTCACAGCCACTGTTCCCTTTTGATGAGGACCCATCCGTGACGTAGCTAATGCTGTCCCGTATGAACATCGCGATTCCCCACCCTACGCTCTTCAAATGAGCAAATTATCACTGAGTCATTTGAAACTAGCATCGTCAAAACGCCCCCAAGAATGAAGGAGTGCTCAAATGCGGCCCCCAAATTTACGAGAGACCTTAATCTTAACAGTAAAGATGAGACAATCCTGGAATCACAACCGACCTCCAGCATTCAGAATAATGAAATAGTTGATAGACCGGAGTGGAATGCATCTTGTTCCCGCACCTGGTAACTAAGGTCTGACCTTGCGGTTAAATCAAATACGCCAGAAGATAGTTCAGGGAGATCTTTGCCTGTTCCAATCCCTAACTCTTAACTTGACGTTAACACCCCAGTTGTGAAGCCTACTTGCACACCAGCCTGCAAAATGCATGTATATAACGTTGCTGATAATATTTCCAACCCCACTGCTAACCGGACGCCCCAAATAATAAGGCCTTTTCCTAATTTAAGCTGTTTCTCGAAACCATTACGTCTGCAACCTAGCATAAACTTCCCCTTAGGTTAGGCTCAAAATTCACAAAATCCTATTTTCATGCCTCCTATTTTTCCAACGCCACAAAATGGCATTCATCTTCCTGGGACCTACTTAAATGTTCTTCCATACAATGCTGCATCTTTAGTTAATGGTGATTATCCCACAAATTTTAGACCACAGCAACTTTGTATTCCACCAATTGCTCCATCCCAACAGCTTAATTTTCCACCTCCATCTCTCCCTTTTTTATAAGTAGCAATGAGCGGAACCTACATATTAGGAATACGCTCAGTATTGCCTCTCTCAACACAAGATCAGTCGTGCAAAAGATGGCACTACTAAGAAGTGCGGCTGTTGAGTTTGACCCAGACATATTGTGCATTCTGAATCTAGGGCTCAATCGCTAATTTCAGACTCGGCACTCAATATAGATAGGCTCATTTTATACCGCCAAGATCGTGTGAAAAGACGCGACGCTGGTTGCCTTCTTTATATCAGAGGCTTACTTGCACAGTCAACTTGCGACTTTAACATTTCCTCCTTCTCCGAAAATTTATGATTCACTTCAGTAATCCTTCTGCAAAATAGGAAAGCCTTAGTCAGATGTGTATATAATCCTCCTTGTTAGTCAGGAAATGAAAGCCAAC
>CACRXP010000438.1:244395-257052 GCA_902702965.1 Spirometra erinaceieuropaei | reverse complement strand
TAAAATGCCTAGCGAGTTGATGCAATGTTTGCACATTAGAGATGTACTGCTAACAAGGCAACATCACCTATCCATAGAATAAGACAGAAATTGTGACAGGCCGAGAAAAGTCAACGCTGCTTGGTCTGAACTTTGTGATTCTCATGCTCCGCTTCCGCGCGGATTTTAAGTTTGTAAAGGGCATCCTGTACGGCTGCCGTCAGACCTGCATGGAGTTGCTGTCTGGCATCGATTCGTCCAGCGAGGGATCTGCACAACCTATTTTTCAACGTGTTCAGCTGAAATGGCTGTCCAACGGTGACGGTCAAACATTGTGGGGTTCCCAGGATCCGGGAGAGCGTGTGCACAAAGTATGGAGGGGTTGTTGGATTGAGGCTGTCAAAGTTGCAGTGCCAGATCGGTAAGATGATAGGGTCCTGCATCCAGCGCGGAGAAATACATATGTCAAATCCAGTTTGGACAACGTTTTGCCATAAAATGAGCACGAGTAATCGCATGTTAACATTACTCAAGTCCAGTCGTCAGTAATCACCCTGATAAAAGTCTCGTTCTTAGGCACAAAGCATTGGTGTACTTGGAGACACACTCGTAGTACATAATTACGCATTTAATTACCAAGGTTCAAGCGCCTTGTGCAAGGCTGATTTATTCCGCGTGACAAAGCTGTCTTCTATCATATTTCAGCTTGAAGCATTTTACTAATTCTTCCTCGAGTTTGATTAATTGCCTGAAGCGCACGCTGACCTGTCCTCATTGGAAGACGCAAATGGGCACTTCTGCTTTGCTCTAAAGCTGGTGCACACTGCTTCTGTGTGACTACATATTCTCCAACTCAGTCGACATGGTACGAGCTCGTAGAGCAGTAACGAGAACATCGCTCGATGAACAGATAGCTCAGTTTAAGACTTAAGACACGCAGTCTGGGTTGCGATATCATTGACCAACGAGTAATAGGCTAGAAATGGGAAAAAGGCTTGTTCCCTATAGATGCTACCATTTTAATAAATGGCAAATGAAAAAAAGCAATTCACAAAGATCACCACACAGGGCAAACAACTTGCCACTTTTGAATCCGCAATAAGACGGCCAATACCCCAACGGAGACGAAATTCAGCTTCCTGTTCACGTTCGTTTGGCAACACAACGCGACCCTTAATAGGAGAGACTGGATCTAAAAACGGTGCGTTGATACTTCAAAGAACCTGAAACGTTGACGACTACCCAAATCCAAACAGACAGGCGGGCACGTCGATCCGCTAACATGAAATCGAACGGCCAGAACGCAGTATACAATTCAAAACTGAGAACTATCAAGCAAAAGAATGTTACCACGAAAGTATGCTTACCCTGCTGGCATAAGGTCTAGGATGGGTATTAGGCCTGATCTTCTAGTAGCAGATGTCTAGGCTAATAAACCAGGAATGCTTCTTAAACGTCATATTATAGTAGCGGGGCGTTAAATCCTCGTCTGACGAGCAAAACTATCTCTAGGCTACAACTCCCGCCGCCAGGGGTCATTTTGTTGAAATTTCTGACTTAGTTCCTGCCGGAAACTACTGTTAAACAGGCAGATTTATCTGATCTTTCTCAAAAGAACTTTGTTACAAATGTCGCATTCCACATTAAGCAATAAAACTGCGCAGCCTTTATATAGCTTGAAAAATGGGACGGTTTGATAGGTGTCGCCCCAGGGGCTAGCCCAGCTATTTTGCTAGGCTTGGGAGGACGGCAGAAGTGGAGTGATTCCGTATTTTAGGGACTTATTTAGGAAACAAGTGTGCGTACTACGAGTTTCGACGCACCCACTAGTTAGCTGACTTAATGTGTTTTGTGAGAATACATTTGGTTTTCAGGTAAAAAAACGGGTGGTGTTAGCATTGATTTTACGCACTTGGGGGAACATGTGTAACCAACGCCCAGAGTTCAGAAGATCGAGACTGAAATCTATGCTTGGTTGATCCACACCGAGGCCTGTATGTAAAATATTGCCGGTCCTGAGGTCGCGTGTGCGCCTCCACACGGGTACGCCCTTCCCGGACGCAAAGAACGTTGAGTATAAAAAGTTAATAAAGCATATGTCCACTGCAGCGAGCGTCCATCTTATTTTATCTACTGAAGATCTTTAAATAAAAAATGATAAACGTGTACCGTCAAGGATGAGGCTCATTGGTAAACAACCAGCAGTAAGAAGAAAATCGTCCAGACAGCAATGATGGTTGGACACGGTTATAAGAGGCTGAAAAGCCGGTCTATCACGCACAAGATCTAGCAGTGTGTTTTGATTAATTATTTTGAAGTGGTGTCGAAGCAGTGCGGATTTAACCCAAATCGCGTTAAGACAAAGCGATGTCAGGTGGAAAACGCTTTGAAGCAAGGTTCTATCATGCGCATTACGGTATATTCGAAAAGCAAGATCAATTGGGATAGATGGCAGCGCCTGCATTATAAAAAAGGCCAAGGAAACGGTCGGAATAAATTTCGCATGGGAGTATTTTAAGCCAAGCCGGGACTGTGTGCGACCGGCTGATATTTCTTAAACTGCCGGATATTTTGGCAGACAAGGTAATTTAGTGCGGTTCTTGGGCAATTCAAACGTGTTGCAATGCCATCCGATGTTTGTTATGTTGGGGTTCCACGGGATGCCGTATAGATAAAATTTCCAGTCGTTCAATAACCTAGGGATGCAGATAGGGCATGATTAAGATAAGTGAATTTTGAGGCAAATAACTGCTATTGCAGGGTTATTTGTTTATGTCAGTCTGAAATGTGTGTGTTGTGGTCTCAAGAAAAAACGAAGTTAATAACAACCTGAGTGTACTTAAATTCGGGTAAGAAGACTTCATACTAACAGCACGAGTACTTACAGCACAGGTATTTACATTAATAGTCCCACTAGATACGACCTATTTTGTAATGTGTCCCCTAGGAAGGATGACGTAATCGCAGCAAGGTCTTCCGAAATGGAACATAATCATGACTCCATGCTATCGAAAATGACAAAACGGCCGAAACTTTCAAGAAACTTAGCCTACAAGGCTTCCCTATATTAAGTCCGCCGTCTCGAGGGCGTTGCTGCATGACATATGGCTAACAAGTATGCTTCGGTACAAGCGCAGACGAAAGTTTTGCGAACACGGCTCAAAAGAATAATGGAGGAGGGAATAGTTGATAAGAGCGAAGATCTGCCAGCAAAGATGTGCAATCACGAAAATGTCGTCTAGCCCCCCAATAATTGGCAGCTACCCGACAATGTGAGTGATCAAAATAACTGTCCACAGACAAGCTGTTCGACCAAATTACTGTGTACGCGTCGGTGCATATTGTGCAACTGTCAAGCGAAAGACAACAGTATAGCTGTGACTTTACAACAAGAAGCTCTTCTTCGGTACTTTTTGATTGTTGTGTGCAATTTGTTGGTCGCAAAGCCTCGATTTTCTTCTTCCGCAGGAATAGCATGGCAACGTGTCGACGTTAAAAGAGCAAGTACCACAGGGAATGTTTGGCTGGGGAAGAAAGGCGTAAAACAGTCGCCAAAAGGATAACTACGAAGTTTGCAAAACATTCAAACTAAGCCACTTAAGACAACACGAAAATGATAAACGTAGGAAAAAACAAATGCCACCCAACTCGCTTAAGAGAATCACTGACCTAGAACCTAGAAACAGGCGCACTAACAACAACCAGTTAAAACACGGCAAATGTTGCAAAATGCACAAAAATGTATAGAGGCAGGTAAGCTTCGGCCGCAGTCGTTCACAATAACTATAAAATGCAAAAAATGTGAATTTTTACGAAAAATGCGAGTCCGTATTCATAACGCTGAGGTCCGAGGAGGAAAACGCAAGTATATTCCGGAGGATGAATATTCGCCTATGTGTCGGTAGGATGTGCCGGTTATAAGACTAAATGTGGCGGCCCAGGACGTTGAGGTTGGCACACACACAAATAAGCATTCGCACGCGGCCGTTCCCCAGTCCGTCTATAATGTCCTGGGAACTTGGTGAAGGAACAGGGCGGGGATCGATAGGGTATAACTTCCGCTTCTTGGTCAGAGACTCAGACTTCTGAGTGTTGGTACCTAAGGTATCCATTATACCGGCATTTGTTTGCAGACGCACAAGAAAGTAATGAGTATTAGACTATGGTTAGAAGATGTAAAAAGTTTATTGGCCGAGAGAGATAATGTATAACAGGGAATTCACGCAGAAACCCGGTCGGCAAAAACGAACATTAACGAACGATAGAAAAGTAATCGTGAACGAAAACATTAGAAGCTCGATATGTACAAGGAAACACGCAAAACGCATTTCAAAAATCTGGGAGAAGACGAAACTGTATACGACATAAGAACCGACGCACAACAAAAACAGATAAGCAACAAAAGTCCCCGATTGGACTTATAGGATCGATGGTCACCGGTGATTGACACGAGTGAGTGGTCCTCACGATCGATCTACAAAAGAGTGAGTGCCATTAAAACAAAGGGGTTTCTGTCCGTCAGATCTGCTGGGGTGTTACACGTCAAAATACTAGACAGAATTTTAGGCTCCGCGCCAAACGCACATGTGAAGAATTATGAAAAAGAGCAGTTGGAATGTATGAAAACTATACTGTGCCGATAGCCGTGTAAATGTCCAAAAAAGTACGCAAGATGATGGAATGTTAATTGTGCAACAGTCCCGTCTGGAGCGGAAGCGTTCTGTAGGTTCTGTCAGATAGCCGGCGGGAAATCCAGCGCTGGAGATAACTGAAGGATAGGGACATGAGGATGCTGACTTTGAAGTGAAAGACATCAAGACGATCTTTTACAACGATAACTCTGGGGGAAGGTCAGAAATTGCGAATGAAAAGGGCGCCGGCATTTTCACTGACACTCTATCACACCACCCCTGTCCTGGGCCCGCCCCTAAGAATGGTATAGTAGTAATTTTAGCGCAGTAGACACTGCCCTTGTTGACTCTTTTGAAGGCGGTACATACTAAAGTTCCGATAAACGTGCCACTATAATGTTGTCAGTAGAGTGTGCATTTACAAAATAATGTGCGCAACGTGAAGCTACAACATTAACACCCGCAGTTTTTGAAGGTCACGGGCCGAGCCCACACACAACACACAAAATATCGTCAGTTGTGCAGCATGCTGGAACAATTTGCATCAAATGTGCGGGAGTGCGTTAAATAGAGGATGCAATCAGAAAAAAATCATAGCTGACCGTAGACAGTCCTGCAGTGGGCGTCGTCGTTTATCAAAAATCAAACGATCTAACTGCCACTTGAATATAACCATTGTGTCAAATGCCACCACTCCACTTGTGAGTGAGTTCTACGGTCGCCCTACGTGGTGACAAGATGACAACTTACCTTGATCTAGGCGCGTACTATTGCGTTTGACCTTGGAGGGATGACGCTATCGCTGTAGGCTAGGCCGAGTGTCAGACTCTGGATACCACGACTTTCAGGCTCGGTCCCGAATAGAACAGAATAGAATAGGTTTATTACAGCACCCCTTGGGCACTCTGAGTCTCAGTTCAGTTCAGTTTATTGAGGGAAATAGGCCTAAGCCTTTGAGTACCCTATTTGCAACGTAAAACATGTGTGGTATACAGTTGAATGTTTTGGGCTGAAATAGTTCAAACACGCCCATAATGGTAGGACAAAAAGAGAAGGAGTTATAGGGTTTGAGCTCTACTTCTCATCGCTCCTGTTCATTTCGGAACAAAAATATGTCAAGATTCTTATTAAATAAATAAATAAATAAATAAATTTTTATTTAATGCAAGTTTACAGGCATTGTCAAAGGAAGCGATTAAGCACAAATCCGACCAGCAGTGAAAAATACTCCTGAGCTTAAGGCATAAAATTATAGTTGATGGTGGTTTTTGTGGTTTGGAGGGCTCAGGAGAAAAAACTGCCGGCGGTGGGAGAATATCGACCGTCAAGAAGGGGGGAGGTTGCACGGTATCGGAGATTATCGGACGTCAAATTCCTTTCATGCAGTTGGGAATAGTCAGAGTAGAGGCGTTGAGGAACAGCTGGTGAGACCGGCCATAGTGTTCAGAGACCACAAACGCCATCGCTACGGTACAGTCGATCAGTAGATTCAGCACCCAAAATTTGTGGGAGCTTTTCTGAATGCAAAAATCGAGTAATAGTTCTCTTAAATAAAGGAAAATTTTGCAGAGTTTTCACACTCATGGGTAGTTTATTCCAAATAGCAATTGCATTTACAGAAAAGAACCGACGATATTTAACAGTACGTGCCAGAGGCAGAAATAAGAAGACCTCACGGTGACTGTTACGTCGTGGGTGGATATGATGTCTTAAAGAGGTGAGTGGGTTAAATGTGTGATTATATAAGAGTTTAAATAGCAAAAATAGTCCCTTTTGTAATCTACGGAACCATAAAGGATCGAAGCCTGTAAGCCGGCAACGTTCTTGGTAAGACAAATGTCGGTGTTCCGGGGTTAAAATTCTCTTGGTAAAAAAGTGTTGAACGGATTCTATTTTCTTCCGCTCAGTAGCACGCATGAGCCTAAATGAAAACTTTGTATAGATGGTGACATCACAACATCTGCGGGGAGGGCATTCTATGGTTCGACCACTCGAACAGAGAAGGAGAACTTCCGCACATCCAGCCTTGCCTGCCGAGTGCGCGGTTTTAACGGGTGACCTCGGAGGTTGGTCGTGGTAGCAAATTCAAAAAAGTCCTCGAATGCCAGACTGTAATCCAACCCCTTTACAATGCGGAAGGCTTGCTAGAGATCCCCACGAAGTTGCCTGTAACTCAGAGGGCAGAGGTTTAGATTTACTAGGCGGGTTGCATAAGGAAATGAGCTTTGACCCCTAACCATCTTCGTGGCTCTCCTCTGGACTCTTTCGAGGCAGTTTTGATCCACAACAGCCCACGGCCTCCAAGCTTGTATGCCGTACTCTAAATGCGGCCGGACAAATGTTCCGAATGTCTTAAAGAAAGCTTGTTCGTCAAAGTCCATAAACGCACGCTTGATGGCGTACAGTACGGACTTTGCGCTTTTTGCCACCCTCGAACAACGGGCGGGTGGTTCTAGTGAACTCGTCGTCAGCAAACCGAGGTCCTTTTGGGCTTTGACCTCTTGTAGGGCTGCACCGAACAGAAAGTAGTCTCTTGTGCTGGCGGATCTGGCTGTGTTGCCTAGGCAGCAGCCAACGGTTTGACCACTCCTCCAACCTATTCAGGTTCACCTGCCGTCTGTCTTAGTCGGCAGGATCCCGAATTACATTCTATATCTTCATGTCATCGGCAAACATTGCTACTTCGCAGTCTAAAGCTCTTGCGGCATCGTCCACGTAGATAAGGAACAAAATGGGTTCCAGTACTGAACCCTGGGGGACACCACTATCGACCATTGCCGGATCTGATTTTCCCCGACCGACGCACACAACCTGGTGTCGACCCAAAAGGAAGTTTTCGATCCATTTAAGGAAGTTGCCACCGATCCCTATTTTTTAAGTTTATGTAAGAGCCTCTTGTGTGGCACAGTTTCGAACGCCTTCTGGAAGTCGATGAAGGCTATGTGGGCTGCGTGCCTGTCGTCGAGAGCTGGGGTCCAGCTCTGGAGAGATTGCAGCAAGTTTGTCGTGCAGGATCTTCCTTTTCGGAACCCATGTTCGCATTTCGATAGCAGGCCGTGGACTTCCAGGAATTGCATCAGTTCACTCTTTATGATCCTTTCCATCACTTTGCAGAGAATGCATGTCAAGCTTATGGGCCTGTAATTTGTCGTCGCTGCCCTGTTACCACCTTTGTGTAGCGGAGTAATATGCGCCAGTTTCCAATCGATAGGAAGTGTTCCAGTGTGAAATGACGTTTGAAAGAGCATCGACAAAGACAAAGAAAGCTCACTGGCAAGTTCCTTGAGAAGCTTGGGTGGAATCTCGCTTGGTCCTGGCGACTTCGATTCGTTCAATGCTTCTAATTCTTTTCGGACAATGCCTTCTGAGAAGAGTATATCACTGATGCTTGGGGTCGGCAGTTCTTCTGTGGAGGGAGGAAGGAATCTTGACTCGTTTGTGTAGACTGATTGGAAGAACTGTGAAAAATACTCAGCTTTATCCCTACTATCAGCAATCTCAACGCCATCAGTAGTCCTCATTAAGGGGATTTAACGCCGTTCCTTGTTCTTCGTCAGAGGTGACCGTAGAGTAATTCTGGGTTCTGTATTGCTCTTTGTAGTAAGTTCTTCTCGAATTCCCGCCGCGTCTTTATGATCAGGTTCCTCAGTTTGTTACTCTGTGTCTTGTAGGTGTTAAAATATTCAACTTGCCCAACGACGCAGTATTTTCTCCACAATTTGTGCTTCCTGTTGATTTCTTCCTTAAGGTTCCTATTTAGCCACCCAGGGCGTTTATTCAGTCTTACACTAGTCAGTGGGCAGTGGTTATTGATAAGCTGCAGAAGGACATTCTTGAACAGCTCCCAGTCATCGTTGGCATTTCCCGTAAATAATGAGCCCCAGTCGGGACCGAATAAGTCTGCCCTCATGTGATTGAAGTCGCCTCGCCAAACATTCCGTCTTTTTTGGTCTGAAGAATGCGAAGTGGAGAATAACGAATAATCCCACATAAGCAGTACGTGATCACTTCGGCCAAGAGGCGGCATGGAGGTGATCTCGTCTATGCTGTCTGGTGTTTTCGTAAAAACCAGATCAAGACAGTTTGCCCTTTGTCCTTCACGTGTTCTCGTTGGGGACATTAGATGTTGTGTGAGGGACGCCTTTAACGTTTTGTTCAGCAGACGGTAATCGAATGACGATTTTGGACCTGACGCTTGGAGGGTATTCCAATTTGTTCCTGGTGCGTTGAAGTCGCCCATGATCATGATGTTAGGTCGACTGGAAAATTTCTCCAACTGCTCCAATAGTTGAGTGTAGGCGATTTGGTCTGTCCTAGGTGGATGGTAGACAGTGAGGACATCGAGACACGGGGAACCGGTAGCCTTGATGGTCAACCAAATAGCTTCCGTGCTGCACGCAAACTTGGCGGTGTTTTCCGACACTGCCAGGCTCTGCCTGTAACCCTTCAATATATACATATACATATATACATACACAACTATACCACCGCCCTGACGATGTTCCCTGTACGTCCGATAAATTTGGTATGCAGGCAAGGCTACTTCGCTATCACTAGTATTTCTGGACATCCAGGTCTGGGTTACTGCTAAACATCTGGAGACTGCTCGGTAAGGCAATGTTTTAGCTTTTGTTTTTAGTTTTGCACCAACCGAATTACCCGTTGCATTTGTTACTGTTTCGAGCATTTCTCCGTTATCTCCAACGCCATGTTCTCTGGGCTGATGAGTTCCATTTGTATGCGTTGCTTCAGTCAGATCACTGGACATTACGCGCTTACTTGTGTTACCGCCTTGAGCAGGTGGTTCAACGAAGGTATGTGTGTCAGCTGAGTAGCTGCCGTCGTTCTTATTATAACAGGCTGGTTCCACTGAAACGGCATATATTTCCGAACTACCTTCCCCTTGAAGATAGCCAGATTGTGCTCGCCACCCTTCAGTCTTGATTTTAATTCCAGGGCAAGTTCCCGGCGTTTCAGCCGTTCCGTTGGCAAATAGTCCGGTTGAAAAAAACCTGTTTGTGTGTGTTTCAGAGGTCGGTTTTTAAGAGAGGATCAACTTGATTTGCTCATTGTTCTCCAACATAATTTTGAGAGGGCGAGGTGGTTATGCTGCTGTCCTGTCTTCACTCCTTTTTCCTATCCGGAATGCTTTCAGAACCTTTATTTCCATGTCTGCCTGGAGTTACCGATTTAGTAAACCATGAAAAGAAGCAAGGTCCTCTGAGACACGGTCTTCAGGTCTGACTGCATTCGATTCCGACAAACCCTGAATAACCAGACACTGCTGGCGAGCATGGTCCTTCTTACTTTGTCTTTCCGGGAAATTCGCTGCATGTGAGTGAGGACGATTTACGCAGTCGTCGGTTGGACGCGCACTTTTGCTGTCTACAGACTGTCCCGAGCAACCCATCAGGGCTGGTTGTGACTTCAGACTCCTGTCATGGCGTTTCCCTCTTCCCTCTGCCCACGGGTTCATGTCTTTACCTTCATATACGTGCTCTGTGGTGCGTCTGGAGTGGTTGCCAGAACAAAAGGGCAACAGCAGACTAGATGACCCAGGTATAGCGTCTCCAGGCAGAAGAGAATTTCCGTCACTTTCGGCAAGAGGCTTAGGCGAGATAGGTTCTGCGCCAGTCAATTTTTGCGTTACATTGCTTAAGACATCTTGCGTGGGAATCGAATCTGCCCTTATCGGCGGCTTCGTTCTCGTCGTCCTGCTGTTACTGGCGTCTGAGGTTTTGGCTAGTGAGTTGCTACTCGTGTTTGAAGATGTCCCCGAGGAGATATTTTTTGGCGTTTATTTGCGTTTTGTTCTTCGTTTTCGGGACTCCAACATGTGACCCTTTCTGGCCGTCTAGGATCTTTTTCACGAACGTCCTTAAATCAGTAAGCTCCTTTTCGAGTTGTTCTACTTTGATTTGGATATCTGCGTACACAACACAAGGCTCATCTTCGTACCTCACACTTTTTGCGGTAATTACGCTTTTTGCACGCTTTGGGGTCGATTGGCTGGAAGCGCAGGCAGAGCGAACACAGGTTCTGGGTGCGAAGGACATCTTACCAGACTTGTCTTCCAACGAGGTGCCGTCACTGGCTGTACTATTACAGTTAGCTTGCTGAGATTCCATAAAGTTTGACATGGTATAATAGGTATAATTTCGCTTTCCATGTTATAACGAATACGTCGGCTTGTATATGACGAATTAAAGTGAGTATTCAAAACTCAATAAGCGACAAAATAATTAAAATCCGGTAAATATTTCGGAATTTAATCAGAAGCGACTTAGCCCTTTGCAGATATCGAAGGACTTGAAAAACTGCAGACCTTGAAAGATTTTGAACGATTGGTTTTCTTGGCTGTATATCCGCGATTCTGTTATATAGGCTGTATAGCCGCGATTCGGTTGCGTAGTCAGATGAAACGGGCCTAACCGAGACGAGAGTCAATAACGCTATGTTATGTCCCCTCTGGTCCCCAGTAAGAAGGAAAGACGGGGTCCTAAGGGGATTTTGGGGGGTTATTTGTAAACGACAGAAGACGATATTGGGAGTTCGGGAACAGTGGGATATCCTATGGTGAGGACAGGCCTGTTTGGATGCAAACCTTGTTAGATCCGGGCGGCGGAGACGATGCAGGAGCAGCGGTGGCGTCCAGCAGGAGTCCTCCGGTCCAAGGGTGATCCGTGTCAATCCTCCTCGGTTTTTGTAGGGCCTCCAGACGATTGGGATAGGCTCACATAAAAATAGACCAATGGGTATGCGTAAATCAATTGCAGGAATACTAGAGAGTAAATCGTAGCCAGTAGAATCTTTGGGACCGTTTTAATTGACATTCTGGCCTAGACTGGTCGCCACGAGATCGCTGATAGGCAAACCGAAATACCCAATGGTTAGTCGAAAACTTTTGACTTAATTTGGCGAGATCAAATGAGATCGACAGTTAAAAGTGTCCTGGACCAATAGAATTGGAGAATATAAAATGGCAAACTGGCGTGTGCCATCCAATGGGAACGCCGAGCTTTGTACTAGCAATTTGTTAGCCATCTTAGCCTAACTAGCGAAAATTAGGAAACGTTTGCTCCATCTTTACATCTGCGTAGTCACTTGGACCGTGCCGATAAACAAATTGCACTTAATCCCGGTACCTGGCGAATTTCGATGGGTGAAAAAGTATTCCAAAAATGCACAAAGCAATTCTGTACGTACGGTTCCAGTATCAATGTCGGAGACGGTAACTGTGAAATGGTAACCAAGTCGAAATAGGCCCAGTTGGAGCGCAGAATAATTCCCTTGTGCTCAGTCGGACTCCTCGCCTTTGAACTCTCTTCTTTGAACTCAGGAAAAATACCTAAAACAAACTCATCTATTCGACTGCATTTCAACTTCATTTTTTGTGGTGTCTGGTTAGGCAATAGAGCACAAATTGAGAGTTTTTTAAAGTTAAAAAACCGAGTTCCATGGCAAAACAATCGCAAATGTTTTAAAAAAGAACAACATATACAATATAAAAATTGAATTGTGGATTTTGGTAGTTTTTGGAGCACGAATAATATGTCCTTCATGGAAGTTGAAGAACTTTGATATCGGCCTGACCTTGAAACTATTTTCGAGTTGAATAAATTTGGGTGTCTTCTAGTTGCCGGTTGTCAGTCTATCTGGTCTGCTGCTATGGGTGCGGTCGCATAGTTCGTTCGTATTTTTCAGGTGGCTTGCCTTAGTTGTCTGGATTAAGAACTGAAAAGGTGAATATATATCAGGCTTAAGAAACATTCGATGGTAGGTCACAAGCAAAGCTGTCAAAATAATATTGAATCATGTATCACATTGTCCTTGTGAATGTGAGATTATAGGAGTAGTTGTTGACTGTCCACTATGATCTAATATAGTTGTTTATATGTTTAGTATGGCTTGCCATCGTCAGTGTCATCCCTAGGCCCACTCGGGGGCTCAGACCATGACATAGTTGTTTCAACGTTGGAATTCGAGGCTGACGAAATGTCGTCCCAAAAGTATAACTTTTTCCGCGATTTCCGATCAACTCGCTCAA
>CACRXP010000438.1:218124-232936 GCA_902702965.1 Spirometra erinaceieuropaei | reverse complement strand
AAACACGAGATCGAGAACTGGACGGTAATCCGCCTGGCTGAGAATTCAAATGCAGTTGAAATCGAAGTTGCGCCCTGACTAGGACGAGTGGGTGACTTCAAAAGAAAACGTATCTTTCCGACTGGCAGTGAACTTGTCTTCGTAGAGTCTCATGCGGACCTGCTAGCCGGTTTTATCAACATTATTGGCTTGGCCACAGTTGGATTCTATCTTCTAAATGACAGCAGATTTTTGATTGACGGATCTTGGGTCCTTAGAATGCATGAGCCGCCGGCGGATTGTCGCTTCCGGACTGTGAGCGACTCAGTCTGCGGAATTATGGAACACACCGGCAATATAAGCAGGGCGCGCCAGTTAGTCGGTTTTGGACTGCCATATCGGTTTGCTTTGCTTCGACAAATCTGCCAGAATATCCGTTACCTGTGAAGAGCGACCGCAGAATCTGAATCTCAGTTTTATTGTCGTCAGCGTAGTGTGTTCCCACACGGTGGCAGGGTGGGAGCCAAGCAGTCCACCCCTTCTGGGGACCAGGCCGTGTGTGTGTGCAGCACGCGCAGACGGAAGGATTTTAGTTCTGTCAGTCACTGCGCCCAATCTCAGCCTTAATTGGGAAATCGAGTGGTGCAAAGGAGAGGGTGAGGTCGATGATCTCAACGCATATACTTCACTATAGCCAACCAGATGCGTTTAAACTATCACAGAGCGGTAAGAGACGTGGCTTGAAAGACTGCCAACTAACGGGATAACTCTGACCTGGCAGTTAACCCAGTGTGTGTTTGTGTGGAGTGGCGAACTGGGTGGACTGAGAGTCAGGCTGCAATGGCTCCCTCTTAATGAGACCGATGTGGCACTCCCACTCTGTGGGATCCAAACCGGTGTGGTGGTACGCGGTTAAGTGCGGGTTTTCGCCGCGCCAGCCACCTGCAAACTCCATTGCCTCCGGACTTCTTGACTCTGTAGTGATACCGGACCCAGGTAAGGGGGAGGGGAGAGTGCGGTAAATGCTGAACAGGTTTGCTATCATTATAAACCAACTCACGCGCAAGTCGTCGTCTCTGTGTTTACCCTTCTGTGAGGCATACGGTAAACATCGTCAGAAACGGCGGTCGAACTGTCAGAGTGACCTCACAGCTGCGTTTGAGTGAAAGGAGGTGGTTGCCACGGAAACTTAAGATACGAGAGGTATTCGTCGTCTTCCTGTACCCGTCATTTTGGGTTTTCTGTCGCCTTTTCCGTAAACGGACACATCTCCTTCTTCCTCTATTGTAACGTCAATGTTCAGGAAGATCAAGTCCAGATTTTGCACGAATTCTCAAATCTTTTCTCGATTGCTGGTCATAATTGTGCCGTCTACGCATCGTACCCACAACCGTGGTTGATAGTGGTGAAAAACCAGTACCTTCAGGCACTGCAGTACTTTCTCAGCAATCGAGCTGGTGGTAAGGGTATGGTTTATGGCCGTGGCTACGTACGACGGAGAGCAATTATGGTAAAAGAAAATAACTGCCGATATTTATTTGTATATGTCAAAGAAAGAAATAAGATCTCGCGGCGGCTGTTGCGTGAGGGTGGTTAAAATGCTTTAGGGTACTCATCGAGTAAAAATACGGCAGTACAATACCTTTTTGACAATGCATGCAAAAGGGGACTACATTCATTTACTATTATAATGAAATGTTGAAAATAGTGCCCCCTTTTAATTGGCGACAATTTAGAGGATCGAAATTTGTGAAACCATGAAGTTCTTAGATGTTCAGCTCTTTTGCTCAACACAAAAGCTTTCCGGGGTAAGAAACCCCAGCCATAAACCATACCCTTGCCGCAATGGGTCCTTCTTAATGTGGCTTTTATGGCTGAGATACAAGCCAAATATTTGTTTCTATGACAGCCTGTCCCACCGCCCGCGGACCAGGCGTGTATGACACCTGCAGATGCGAAGTTCAACTTTTCCAACAACGGCCTTCCTATTCCACTTCCAGTCGTCCTAACTTTGTCTTGTCAGCGGGACCAGTCGTGTGAGGGAAGAGATTGTTTGGCAGATGGGGCTCAGGTCTGCCACTACTATAAACTAAGTTGCGCGCAAGTTGCCGTCCCTGCGGCCACTTTGGCGTGGGCAGACGGTGCGCCTCACCGGTTGTGATGGTCGAATTATCACTTGGCATGACTATTATCATGCCAGAGGTGGCCTCGTTGATATAATGGATTATGCTACACTTCACCTGACGATCTGCGGCAGCGGATCTAGGGAGCCACACTCATTCTGTCCTCCAGCGACGAATACCAAATAGCGTAGGTCCAAGAACCCCTTCTACGGCTTGACAAACTGTGCCGTGTTGGGTTTTGATTTGACATCCCCTTCCACTCACCAAGTTGGACAATGGCGTCCGATCGAGGCCAGCGACACTAAGCCCACGGAGGGGGGCGACAAGGAAAGTGCCTAAACCACCTCAGTCGTTTTTATTGAATGAGCTGAGATATCCTCTTGATGTTATCGCAAAGATTACGGCATGTCTCGTATTTCACTCGAAGGATGGTTCTGAGCAAACCGTGGCCAAACATCTCCGGTTTGCGCTTGTCCTCCAAGCGCACAGCTTAGCATTCGCTGGCGACAATTCATTCTACAGATTATTATAGGTTGAACCTAGCAGAGTGGCATCCCCAGCATAGTTAAGGTCAGTCATTTGGGGCCCATATGTGAAGTCGGCATCACAAATACGCCTACGGCCTTTCCGGGAATCCAGCCAATGGCGTAGTTGAACACAATGGGTCACACAAGACAGGCTTGTCGAACCTTAGGCTAAATGTGAACGGCTGAAAGGGTTTGTTTTGTAGCCGAACTCGCGCATTGGTGCAGCAGTAGCAGGTAGTAGGTGTGCTTTTCGGCGGCAGACCGTTTGGTTCTATTGTCTGCCACAGGGATTCACAATAATCACAGGCTATCATGACGTTGATGTCAACAAGGTAGACGTCGATCTATTACTGATAGTGATGACTGAATTTAAGAATGTGCCGTTATGTGAATATCCGGTCGGGCATCAATATCGAACTCGGAACACGATGTGTCTGGGTTTCATCCGAAAGCCACGCCCAATCTGAACCACAGTGGCAAACTCCCTTACAGAAATGCCAGTCAGACTTGTACCGTGGCAGTTTTCTCACTTTGCCCTAGCTCTTAGTCATTAGGAAGAGCTTCATTTCCTCATGCTGACTAATTCATCCGATGAACTCGGTATATCATTGTCGATACAAGACCTATTGACATCAGCGAAAATGACGCCTTTCGGGCGCGAGCTTTGGACGTAATCGAGGAGGGGGGTCTCACAAGGGACGGACAGATCTCCGCAGCGGATAGAGAGAGGGTATTGTGTTGATAATCGAAGCCGAGAAGGTTGACCGAAGCTCCCACGCCGGCGCTCGACCTTAGTCAGGATGTCAACAGTATGTTCGGTCCTCGTTGCTGACGACGTCCACCGTGTGAACCGCAGCAAGATAGAAGCAGGCACGGGGACTTGCGCGTGAATTAGTTTATGGTGATTATGGACTTGCACAGAACCTGCCGCGCTCTCTCCTCCTCCCCTGCCTAAGCCCGATGTCAAGATACAGTTAGAGAAGAACGAAGGCGGAAGAGAGCGCAGGTGGCTGGGCGCGTCCGGATTCGCACCTAGGCGTACCATCACACATTCTGGTCCACAACAAACACTAGAAAAGGATTTTATACACCAAGAAAAGAAAAGGGGGAACTGCTCAGACCCCAAATTAATGCGGCGAGTGCCTACAGCTGATCTCCTGGAAACAACCCTGGTCCACAATACGCACTGACTAAGGACGACGGTTGGTGCGGCCGCGGCCGCCCCCAGGCATGCCGCCATACCCCGTTCGGACAAAGTCACTAGGCAGCCATGCACACGACCTGTATACCCAGCAGGAGCGCAAGCACATCCATCGCAGGGAATCAGGGATCAGAGGATTGACAGCGCACACCAGGCTGCGAGGGCTGGTGGTACTGGGTTGCCGTAATTGTGCAATATCACTGCATCCTGCACGTTAAAAGTTGAAGATGAATGAGAGGTCAACTTTCAGGTCTGTGCGAGCAAATACATGATCCGGTCAGTGGATGTTACCAGTTTGGTCAACGCACATAAATCTATTTTTATGAGCGCCACTGTGCAATTATGAACTAAATAGATTGTAATGATTGTGGCTGGCCGAACGACTATCACGTGAATACTAGGTCAGCAGATGTTTTCGGTGATAGCAGAAGCGCGGTTTAGTGACAGTTAACCAGCCCTCACCAGCAAGGCACATCTTTTCACCCCTGTTGCATAGAGAACTAAGACTAAACCGGCCAATGAGATGACTGTTTAAAGATTCACCTGGGACATTCAGAGTGTTCCAGGCGCCGGCGACACCCAGTGTATCTCTACTAGGTACACTTTCAACAAAGTCTTGCAGTTGCCAGAAGAAAGCTTCTTTGCCACGCTGGTCGTCAGGTAACGTTGATGTCCTCACGGAGACGACGGAGATTTTCGTAGGGTGACCCTTCTGCCGTAAATAGGCCAATCGGTCACTTGGTTTTTCTCTCTTTAGCTGTACACGGTTCACTTGGCGCGATAGCGCGATAGCTACACCGTGTCTACCAGAAGAGTCATATGGGCTGCTAAGCCAATAGCTATATAAATTTGCATCCCTTGAGCATGGTACTTCAAGAAGGTGGACTTTCTGCTGCATCATTTTGCTGTGTAGATGAACTTTGTGTCTTTTCTTTTTAGGAGAACTAAGTTACAGTAGGCGTACTGACTCATGAAATGTTGACCGAAATCCTGAAATGCGTTTTCGTTTCTTAAAGATTGCTTAAGTAGGGTTTTAAAATCAATCATCATGCAGCATAACTTATATACTAATTCAGTTACCTCGGGATGCTGGTTTTCAAACTAATGTCTTTCCGGCCACATTCAAGAACCACTCTCTGTAAAAAATGACTACTTAGATAGCATACATTTTGCTCATTGATTTTCGATGTCCTTAAAAATTCAACCATATTTCATGGAAAACATGCATAAAATATTCATTCCCTTACTCATTCGGTAGAAAATTACGTCTTCTTAAAAGTTTATACTCGAAGGAACGGTGTAATTCGGTTTTGAAAAAAATTTTCCAATTCCCGAATAATTTTAAACCCGACGTACCGTTACACCTGCATTCAGAGTTTCCAAACCACAAACTTTCTGTTTTCCGTTTACGGAAAATCATACACTTCTCCACGTTATTAAGGGGAGACCGTATAGGGGTTCATAAATTTTTCAGTGGACTTGAGCCATATTGTAAACTGCACAAACAATCTTAGTAAATGCCGAGACATTGTGTTTTATACACGGGCATTTGATGGTCTTAAAAATCTCACAATGAAAAGCTCTTTTGAAACCGAATTATATCCTTCTTTCAAGTATAAAGTTTGGAGAAGACGTAATTTTCTACCAAATGAGTAAAATAATGAATACTCTAAGTGGAATGACGGGTTTGTCGTTTACGGAACCTGGAGTCGGTGTCTTTGGCCTTAGTGGCCGTTTTCAAGGCCGAAGCGTTTTCTGATCGTTTTATATCACGCCTGGGAAAGAGTGAGACAGTGGTATCAATCCCAGTTTTGTATGCATTGGAGCTAGGTTGGGACTGTTATGTGTTTAAGAGTGCGTTTTGCATTACCCAGCGAACGGTGGGTTCGATTGGGGTATTGACGGCTGTGACTATCCGCATACACCTACAGCCGTACGGTAAATTTAAAAACCAAAGGACAATCGGCAAAATATTAATACGTTGTATTTGCTACTGATTTTTATCATTTTTTCGTTTTATGACAGTTATTCTAGGCCTTGAATAGTTGACTTGTCACAGAGTTGATTTTTGATTTGGTGGTTTTTCCTAAAATAAATTATTACTTAGTCAATAAATAATAATTTATAAACCAAACTGTGCCATGTTTTGAAACTCGGTCGTATACTTAACGCAATATAACTTTCGTGGGTGCGGGGTGGACGTATCTTGCGCTACAGTGATTTAAGCTCACAGTTCGTGACCTTTCATGAGATAGGTCACCAACTGTATGTCCGAGCCGCAAACAGTTGAATGACAGTGGGTCGGTACGTTGGAGAGGCCTTGCAGGATGAGTCTTTAGGATGAAATTGGGTGACTTTGAGCCGTTTAAGGGCCGAGGCGAATAGTGTTACCCATGTAATGAAGACGGTAGGCCACGAGCCTCAGGGAGTATAATAGGGTCACTACAACGCCATCAGATCTGCTCACCTTCGCAGTTTCCGCTTTGTTCAACGTGATTCCAGTTAAAGGCTATTCCACATACAAGCCTCCTTAACAGAGACGTTTGACAATGTTTTAGCGCTGGACCGTCTTTAGTGTAACCTGAAGACCGCATGACGTATTTATTTATTAGAGATTTATCATGAACCCCTTGGCTAAATAACATTTCATCTGACTGATGACATTCTAAAGGGTCTTCCTCAAATTTTGGTGTCTATGCAAATACCGGGTTTCTAAAGTCCCAAACTACCCTTATCAGTGCTCTCAATCTTCACTCTCCTCCTCTCTCACTAGGTTGAAATATCAGCCTTCATTGAGATCTCACCCAACTTTAGGGGTGGTTTGACGCAACGGCCACTGTGCGCTCGGTCCCTCACTTTGCGTGCGATTCGCCTGCTCCTCTGGCTTTTCGTCTGGGAGACAATTCTTCACATTGTGTACCCGAATGCCGTGCTCTTTCTAGCCACACAACCCGCCGCCGGCGTTCCACCGCCGCCGCCACCTCCACCAGCGCTGGGTTCCTCTGTGTCGGGTAGATTTCACGCTAGCCCACACCTAGAAACGGACCGCTCTGCCCTTGGTGGGGCAGTCTACCTCATTGGCCTGCAGTTCTTCTTCGCTTATATGCAGCTCTACGGCTGGCCACGACTTCTATCAGATGTCCAAGTCTACTTGATGGCCCGAAGCCACAGTCCGGTGGCATCGAACGTCTTCACTTGCCTCGTACCCGATGGGCCACCCTGTCCCACTCATGTCTTTCTCTTTTCTGAGATGTGGCGGTAAGTCTCAACTGATGATTTTGTGACTCCGCTCTGTGAAGCGTCTTCTGTGGATGCTTTATAAATTATTTTTCCTCAACTCTAGTACCATTCCTTATAGTCACTCATGAGTCCTCACTTACCGGATGGAGCTGTATCCCCACAGCTCAGATAAACTTTAAGATTGGGCCACATAACATCCGAATATTACGACCGAAGCTGTATCCATCTGCATCCCAATTCGATGGGAAGTGGGAAGAAGTCTGGATTCTTGAAAATGGCTATACCTGCGAAAAATGCAAATGTCGCAAGCATTACATTCTAGTGGCTGTGGACTTTTCAGCCCTACCCTACGGGGTTCTTAATTAACATATTTATTAAGACAGAACGTCTCAAGGAGAAAACGTTTGCTGCCTTGTTGGGTCGAATCGCCGGCATCCGCGACTTAGCGACGGGTGCTCCACTTCCGAGCAGTTGGGGCTCAGTAAGCAATACACCGTATTTTTTCTGACTCTCAAGATTACCCTACCCTTAGTCTGTGGAACTTTCTTGATGTGGTTCCTGCATGTAATAAGTTGAATGTATAAAGAGTATCTTGGCTATTAAGTATTACAAGTTAGGTCAAATTTTAGTCATGTTATCAAGTGCAATGTTCATGTCCGTCCGAATTATAAGCCTACTTTGCACTGCGTCTGAGATGGAATAATTAGTGTTTGAAGTCAGAATCTATCATTGGATTTTTTCATACAAACTGATTAACTATCTCGTTTTCTCCTACTCTTTACTAGGAAATTTGATCGCGGCCTGTACAACTTTCTGAAGTGGTAAGAACTTTGCAATGAATGTATTTTGGATGTTATTGAGGGATGTGTATCTGTTGACTCCCGTCGGTCTATTCTATAAGATGCGCCTTCTCAGTGGATAACACCACATAAATAAAAGACGATTAAGACGTAAACCTAACAAGATCCGTGACCCTCTCTAAAAGGTTTGGTTCCGAAAAAGGAATTATCAGTGGGACATTTTGCATGGTGATTAAACTTTTCAAGCTGTAACGTAGCCTTTCATCATCAGTTTGGTGAGCCTAACTCTCAGTCCACGCTATAAGGCTGGCAGGACACCGACGCTACCGCGTCCGGTGAAGGTGCCTATGTTGATTGTTTGCTGACTGCTGAAGCCCGGTGGCGTCATTCACACCGGTTCCAGTGCTGCCGGCACGGCCTTTCACTTCGTTTTCGCAGTCCTGGCGGCCACACGTTCCCACTGATTTCCCGATGGGGTTGGTCGCCTACTAGGTAGTTTCTCAAGGGTAAGTGGACAGCGGGAAAATCAATTGGTCGGGTTGTAACGGTCGAGGACATCAAGGGTAGCACACCTCCAAGTAACGAGCCACTGGAAAGAGATCCTGGCTAACGTTGATCTGAATAAGGTCGTCAGCAAGTCACGATACACATCCGCACATAAAGGAAGAAGGAACGTCAAGTGGTCGAGAAGATATAATGGACAAAGATGGAAATTGGAAAGGTTTATAATAACAGTTAATAGTACAAGTGGAACGAGTTACAACTGTGGAGTAACCTGTCTGCTTTAACCTGGAACAGCGTTCCCAGCATAGAATGGTGATTGTATGTTTGAGTTACACACTATAGGTCCTCATCTCCAGGTTACTGCCTCTAAAAACGCACGGCCTGATTTCGGCTGGCTGGGATAGGCTGAGTATAAGATTTGCGGCAAACTTAACACCCGCATCATTTGTTGACCCGCATTTTGTCATATTCACTATAAGCGGAACTAAGGGCTGACCGCTGCGATCTGCGCCCCGATGGCTCACCTTGTAGCGGTCGAGGACGTCAAGGGTAGCACACACCCAAGTAGCGAAGCACTGGAAAGAGATCCTGGCTAAAGTTGATCTGAATAGGGCCGTTGGTAAGTCACTATACTCATCCGCAGATAAAGGAAGAAGAAACGTCAAGTGGGCGAGAAGATATAATAGGCAAAGATGGGAATTGGAAAGGTTTATAATAACAGTAAATAGTACAAGCAGAACGAGTTACAACTGTGGAATAACCTGTCTGGGTGGAGGGGCGATGCCGACATGCCAGCTAGTTAACCGGTGGCGAACGCAGTGCTGTGGGTAACTGCAGGGGAGGGCCGAGGGAGGTGACGATGTTGAGAGAGAAAGCGAACGATACAAGCGTCACGGTACGTTGCAGGAAAAGGGGTCGGGGTAAGTGAGAGGAAGGGACGCCGGCCATCTTCACCAGCACGCGGTTACGTCATCTCCATTCTAGGTCCGCGAGCCAAAAAGTGTTTTCTCATTCAAACGACCCAATCGAGGTTGCGTTACAGGGTCACAGAGTCGCGTCCCATGCAGCTGTTTTTTTGTCGTGTGATTATCCCCACGGCCCGGAAACACAACCCCCCGGAGTCAGGCTCATGAACAGCCGGGCAATAGCATCGCCGCCGGCCAATTGCAGTTTACCATCGCATTGCTAGTTGTGGTGTTTGCGACCCTTAGTCGCTGTTTGACTGTCCAGACCCAAACCGAACACATCCCAGCTACCGCCTCCTTTTCGTTCTTGTTTCCTCGCAGTCATGTTGTCAAAGACTTCTCTTTTTCAGGTACATCTATTTACCCTGGCTAAAACCCACTGAACGAACTGTTCGGAAGAAGACAGTGTCGCTTGCTATCCCTCCGCATCATCCAGTGTCACTTGTTCAGCGCCTACAAGGAGGAATTCTTTGTTTCCTCTTCGTGCTTATTTTTCATTCTTGCAACTCGCAGAACGGTATGCTACACGTTTTTTCCGAAATGAGGTTGAAAAATTTTAATTCGTCTTTGATGCTAGCATACCTACCACTTTCCCTTCCACCGTCTTTGCCATCATAGCCACTATCCACATAACCGACGACGATCACAACTATCTCGATTGGGAAGTGGTGACTTGAACTTTTATTGACTTATAATGAGTGGTACATGCGCTGCATCTGCCTAACTCCCTCATCTGATACCCACGAGGCTCCAAAGGCAAGAAAAAGTTAGAACAGACGGAGACACGCTTCCAGGGACTAAATCCACAAATGTATCCTCCACAGGCGTGCTGGTCCCTACACACACGAATCGAAATTCAATTAAAGATATCGCGATGCCGCAATGACCCAATTAAAAGGAGAGAGTATTGCAGACTGGTCCTTAGGTCGGTAGACGGCCCTACATTACATGCTCAAGTTTGAATGAATTTCATCCTTCGTTCTAAAAACGTCTTCCCTCCGTTTTTCAAATTTAGCTGTCTGGGTGGGGATAAACACGATTCAGATCCTACTGGAGCGCTTTTTTAAATGGACTTATCACAATACAATCTATGGAGAAAAACTTGTAAGTGTTCCTTTATCGATACTTCTGTCAATGTTGACTCCTCGCAATCTTGTATGAAAAATTACCGTTTCCCTAGAGGGACTCACTATCCGATGCCAGTCTTCGAAGAATTACTGGAATTCTGTGCAGCATCAGTGCAATATTTTCGTCCATCGGTTTCTTCTACTTTTATCTGGGATTTACTTCAGGACAGTGGATCGGGTATTGGATGCTAGTTGACCCAGGTAAATTTACTCCAATTGTCCCATTCTGTTCTTTTAAGTTTCATCAGTAACCGGACGTTTTCTTATGAAATGTTTGCCACCTTATTGCGCCCTTTTGTTTCATTTAATTTCCTGAGGCTTGTCCGTTTCCCATCTCTCGTTGTGGTTGTAGCCACAAGCACAATCATGAACATACTAACCGCGCCACCCTACTACTTCAAGCCTAATTTACTGGCCAAATCTAGTCGACTACAGAATGTTAAAACGATACATTTAAAGCAAGATGTATATATTTTAGACCCTTATTAATTTGTTAGGAGCGCTACATACATGAAGAAAACACATCGTCCGAAATTTATTGTATGCTACAGCTATAGAATTAACCTGAAACACCAAAATCGGAACCCATAATAGGCTAAAACGATAAGAAAACATGCTTTTTATGTAAGTGGAGAGAAACAAATTACGGCTTGAATGTCGGAGAACTCGTTAGCCCACCGGTTTTAGGAGTTCGAACATCCCGAAGTTTACAGATATTAAAGGTTGTTAAGTTTACGTTGTGTGGCCAGTCAAGTCTGTCTTCGTCGTGCCTTGTGCCGTCCAAAATTCGAAACTCCTAGAGCAGTTCCCAAGACAAAAACTCCGAATAGACCCAACTACCTACCTCTTTCATCTGCACTAACTCGGTACAAGATTGGCTCAGGTATAGGTGATTATTTAATGGAGCTCTGGGTCAGATTAACGGTTTAACCAGATTGTTGATTGGCTCGACCATTCGCCAGACACGCTAATGCCCTTGGACTTGGGAGTTTAGGTTCTCCTATGTCTAAGGATTTTTAAGTCACAAAGGAAAGTGCTTTTCAAACAAATTTTAATTAACACTATTGGAGATGGAAGGGAATGATCACTGTGAGTTCTTTTACCCATTTCAGTATATCGTGTCATCGCTATTGTCTGCTACTACTGCACTTACCAAATATCATTAGCTGCGGAGCGGTGGTACACTTCGAAATAATCGGACTGAAGAGGAGTAAGATGTTTCTGCGATTTACCAGGCCGTCGCAGTTTCTTCTTGAACACCGTTCTTCACAAAGCATTTGTCTATGCCGAGCTTGCGTAATTCTCCTGACCAATTAGAAATGTTGATAAAGGTGTATTTACCTTTTTTAGTACATTTACAAGTTCAATGGCCTGGAATACTTCTTTCAGACAGCTCTGAAAAGACGGAAAATCGTTAAACACGAAATCGTTTATATTGGCCGTTTTGTTAACTTGTCAACTGCCTGTTGTGGGGCAATTGCTACATATATTCAGGTCTTATTTATTCTAAGCTGGTTAACAGGTCGACGAATACGGATTTACGTGCGATATATAATCTACAGATAAGAAGCAGAGGTTGGATACCAGTGTCGCAACACTCCGTTACTGATGCTAGTATTATTGCAGTTAGTTACCCATACTGTGAGCGTTGGTAGAGTAGCATTGGCAGCCGTGGTGGCGGTGGTAGTAGTAGTACTAATAGTAGGATTATTAGTAGTATTCGCCGTATCAGTGGTGGTAGACGGGGGAAAAAGTTTTCTTCAGTGTTGCGACACTGTATTCCCGCCAGTGGTAGTAGTATTAGTAGTAACAGCGGTAGTAGTGGTAGTAGTAGCAGTAGTAGTGGTGGTGGTAGTAGTAGTAGTGGTATTAGTGGTAGTAGTAGTAGTAGTAGTAGTAGTCCGCCCGTAAGACAGGCTGGTGGGGGAATAGACAATTCTAAGTATTGCGACACTGTATTCCCGCCGAAGCAGATAAGAAGAACGTTCTCCCAATGATTGTTAGTATTCTTTATCTCAACCGACAGGACAACGGACGAGCGTTTCAAAGTTTCATGCATATTGATATACATACAATACCATGCAACACCTGTAATGCAGTTCACTGTGGTCAAACTGGGAAATCGGCCTCTACGCGAATACACGAACATCAGTTGGCCGTAAAAAGCGCGACCACTTGTCCCAAGTTGCCATGCATACGTTGGAAACGGGTCACAAATTCGCCTGGGACAGGACTCGCATTGTAGGTGTCTGCTCATCCAAAAAGGACCGTGAATTTTTAGTGGCCATCCATTCTGATAGCGCATGCATCAATCGACACGTAGAATTAGATACGGTGTACAGCAACCTCAAGGAAAAATGGAAAAGGCGTTAGCCAATCAGAACATTACACCAGCAGGAGTGACAAGGCAAAATCGATCTTTTCGGCGTATTTAAATTTTAACTGTTTTGCACGCTTACTTCACGTCTGAAGACGACTTTGGGAACCAAGATCGAAAATTTACAATAAAACTTGTTTATCTTTCCCAAAGGGCTTATTTCTTTTGAATTATGATTCTTGGGATGCCTGTTTTCAAATTCATACATATATATATTTGACAGTGGGCGCTCAGCGATCAGGTAGGTTATAAAACATGCCCGTTCCGTTGTGCCTTGGGGCTCATAGTAGAATTTTCGCGTCACAATGTCTCCGTTAGCGGTGGGGTCTTGCGACTGTGTCTGGTGCCTGAGACAGTTCTTTACAAAACTGATCGGATATCCGTTAGAGCGGAAGAACCGATACAGGTGAGCAAGCTCTTTGTTCAGGAGATCGTTGTTGTTACAATAACGGTAGGCCCGGTGGAACAGAGTTCGGACGCAGCTTCTTTTGTGAGCTGCAGGGTGGTTGCTTCCATAGTTGAGGATAATCTCAGAGTTAGAGTCTCTCCTATGGACGCTTGCTGCCAGGATACCATGCTAAACTTCTGTATCCTCACGTCCAGAAACGGCAAGCTGTCTCCAATTGCCTCTTCGCGGGTAAACTGTATGGCTGGGAAGACCTCGTTCAGTCTCTGGTGAAGCCGTTCGACTTCGCACTTCTTTATTATGACAAAGGTGTCATCAACGTAACGAAGCCATAGTTTAGGCTTGATAGTTTGGAAAACTCTCTCTTCTAGTCGCTGCAAAACTAGTTCGGCGAGCAGTCCTGATATTGGTGAGCCCATCGGGGTTCCCTTTACCTGTTGGTAGTACCTATTATCAAATTGACAATAGTTCCCAAGGCAAAGACTTAGCAGTTCTATAACATGCTGCGTTGGGATCTCAATAGGATTGTTCAGTAGGCGTTGGGTTACGCATTCAATTGCCAAATCGTGTTGTATGGAAGAAAACAAGGCAACGACGTCAAAGGACAGGAAGCATTCATCAGTACTTACTTTGAGGCCTTGTACCCTGCGGAGGAACGCTTGAGAGTTGTTAATGCTGTAGTCCGATCCATGAGTGAGCCGCTTCAGACGACTGTATAACCACTTAGCTATATTTTAAGTGGGTGATCCGATAAGTGGCATTATAATCCTCAGGGGACATCCACTTTGTGCACTTTTGGGAGGCCATACGCGTGTGCGACGTGGGTATCACTGAGGGTCATCAACTTGGAGTCATCTGGACTGACAACTTTCAAACGAGCGAGCTCATTAACCTTCTTTTTGATGACTGCGGCTTGCTTTTTAGTCGGATCTTCAGCAAGAAGGGTATAGGCCTCCATGTCACTGAAGATTTCATTCGCCTTGTTAACGTATTCAATTTTGTCCATGATGACAGTAGCGCCACCCTTGTCAGCGGGAACAACGACAATACTGTGATCCGACTTCAATGATCGTAATGCTTGCGCTTCTTCGGCCGGTAGATTTTGTTGGTATCTTTTTTGCCGGAGAATATCGGTTCACGCGCATGTCTTCCGGAATGTTGGAGGCCAGTAGAATGGACTCAAGTCCAGCTAGGAAGACGGTAGGTGTGGCATCCGAATGATTAAATCCAATTCCCTTGGATAGGAGGGTGATTTCCGCAGGTGAGAGACTCCTCTTCGATAGGTTGACAACTGTCGCGGTCAAATTTCCTTGGTTCGTAGGACGGAGAAGTGATTGGAGTTTCTCCTGGAGATCAAGTATCTTCTTCAATCTTTCATCCTTGGTTGTGGCGTTCATTCTTTGCTGCACGTCCTCGAATACGTGCTCAGGTAGCATTGAAGCGCACTGATTTTTAGGTCAGTAATTTTTGCTTCGAATTTGTGGAGACGATTGTGAACGTCCGAAATTATAGCACTCAAAACACGCCATCCGTATTTGCGCAAGAAATCTCCCGGTCTCATTT
>CACRXP010000438.1:133656-165164 GCA_902702965.1 Spirometra erinaceieuropaei | reverse complement strand
TACTCACCATAAGGCCGCATCTTTTATGGACACTGAGACTGATATCAGCACTCGGACACACTGTCGTCAGACTTAATTTCCTAACCATCATCGAAGTTCAAAATTTCCGATGCGCATTTAAAGCCATTTGACTATCGTGAGACATCGTCGCCTAGAATGATGGGCGCCCGAAATCACACCCAGTGAATCCTCTATTAGCCTGATATTTTTCCTTGCTTCTCAACCGAAAAAGTTGATGCATCTATTTTTCTCAGGCGTGATGTGTGATCACTGGGCAAGGTCATTATTAGCTCGAATGCTACTGAAGTTGTTTATCGTTACGGGTATCTTTCTCGATGTGGCTTCTCCGTTGCATCTGAGCTGTGAGCAATTTGCCCTCATTGTGCTTAATTCTGATGTATGCGTATCGGGCCATGTCATGTGTGTGACACGCACAGTCAACCTGCTGCCGGGTATGTCAGCCACCTCCCTAAATATCAGCATCAGCCAGCTGACCGGCTCGGACAGTCGACTGATACGAGGAATAGAATAAATCGAGTGAGGTCGACCGTCAGCGCAAAATTTTACACAATAGAAACTCAGATGCCTTTGAGACCACCAGGGTGAGCTAAAAGCCGTGGCTTAGAAGATTATCAACGCCAACCACAGAGTATAGCATGATGGGTGTTTGTTTTGAACGGTCGTTTGGCTGACTGAGATTCGGACCGTGATGCCTACATTCTAGTGACACTCTCTCATATCTATGCGATCTGCTTCACTCCATCGCTGAGTGTATACTCATAATGTGCGACCTTTGAGGGTCGTAGGCGGGCGATTTTGCACTTTCGACCACTACATTCGCATCCCGCATCAAAAATGACTAATTCAGACAATGGACTGCTGCCTGGAAATGGGAGGAGAGGATGAGGATGCCGGTCTCAGCGCACTTTCCCCATCATTAACAGGTGGAAGCTTTGGCTTGACAGTCGCGTGTGAATTCTCCTAATTACGTCTGTTCGAATGCTTTCCAGCGCTATTCCACCATTTTGACCTAACCAAATAACCACATTTATTGTGGGTTATCAAGTTTGCCTTTACAGCTGGTGGTAACCGAAATGCGCCGGACCCGCTTAGCAAATATTGATCGACGTAAGCATTCTGGCGCCTTTTTAAACTATCGTGATGAGTCGAACACCGTAGCATGGATGGCAGCCAACCAACCGAATAACTCCGTCATGCTCCTACAGCAGAACGCCAGAATGTTGTGGTCTCTTATGGCACGCCCGTTCATTGCGCATCCCAGCCGACCGTCTGTGTATTTTGTGAAAAAAACCCAGTCAGTTGCGTGCAGGCCAGATGTGTGTTTGACACGCGTAGACGCTCTACCAAATTTTTCCAGCCATTGCGCCCACCCCGGTCACCGGTCTTCTTGACTCCGTTATTGAGGAGAGAGTTCCGCTTATACTGTGGAAGTCCACCCTACACTACAAACTTATTTACTCGTATGTTACTGTCTCTGAACCCAACCTGTTGTGGCGCGCATGATATATACTATCTTTGGTTGAACTGTCAGCATATTAAATGAACAAATTTGGGGAAGCGAGCAATACCTCCGAGCGGCTAATTTCACTAACACTTATTAGGGGATGGGAGCTGAACCCCAAACTATTCAGCTTGGCTCCATTTAGCTTCCAAGGCAACACGCCGCAACTGTTAACCACGCCCTCTCAAGATAAGACAATTCAGGAAGATAAAACTGGAAAGCAAGTATTTCCTGAACGGATCTTCGTGTAAGAGAAAGCAATCCCTTTTTTGGATATCCAATTCCGTTGACTGCTACATCTTGACGCCAACTCGGGAGCACCCGGGCGAGAATGAAGAGTGGCCGTCTAATAAACGCAGACAAAAGCGCATCTGACTCCCTTGTCACCAAACATTACTCGTGCAACGTTATAGGCGATAGCAACCATCTGTCTATAGAACTCTGACTGCCAGCGTCCGCTTGATCTCCGCCGATTTGTCATGCTGCCCTCCTGTTTGCCCCACGTTCTCTGTCGACTTGCTGCTGGGACGACGCGAGGCTTACCACTAGCCTCGCGAGTGCTCGAAGCCAATTAACGCTGATTTTTCTCTGATTGGCTGGTGGACACAGAGACAGAGGGAAAGGGGCACGCACGCGTTGTGGGCTAATAGCTCCAACGGCGGACACAGGAATCGCCTGAAAATATAGCTTGCGGCAACTGCTTGTCCAGCCTCCTTTACGCTCTTAGACGCCAGCAGAGTCCAACCCAATCCGTGTTCCGTGACTTTTGTTTTGAAAAATTTGATTTGTCGAAAATTATACAGTGAGGGACCAATTTCATGAAATTTTGGCCAAAATTCGGAAATGTGCTATTGATTACGAAAGGTGACTTAGGTGGGGCTGTAATACAGATTATCTACCAACATAATCCTATAATATTTCGGAATCGGCATGATGTACGCTTTTGAATGCACTTCTTTACGTTCCCCTGTAGAAACAGTACTCGGCAAAAATGACTACTTAAGTAGAATGAATTTTCACACTGACTTTCGGTGGTCTAATAAATTAAAATATATTTTGTAAAAGACATGAACAAACATATTCTTTTATTCCCTCGTTTGATATAAATCACGTCGAATTCATATTTTATACTCGAAAAAGGAGTATAACTAGGTTTTAGAGAGTTGTCTAATTGCCGAATAATTTGGAGCCTGATCAATCGTTTCATAAGCGGCTATTGATTCCAGTCTTTAGAATGCATGCGTTCCGCATAGGGAAAATCATATATTCTTCTATGCCTTTTGAAAGCTACAATATTGAGTCCCGCAAATTTTGTAGTGGATGCGGACTATGTTGTAGATTTCTTGAGGAGCAGAGGTAAACGCACAGTTACGATGTTGTATGCATGGACGTTGCTCGGTCTTATAAAATCTTATACCTTGAAACCTTTTAAAACCTAAATATATCATTTTCCCGGAATAAAATATATAGACAACAAGAGTCTCTACCGAGCAAGTGAAAGAAGCCGTATTTTTTGAATGCTTCTTATAAAATATATCTGGATTTATGCACATCAAATGTCAGTGTGAAATGCGCATGTTAATTAAGAATTTTTTACTCAGTGCAATCTCTAAAGGAGATCGGAACGAAGTGCAGTCAGGAGCCGATATCTTGTCCAGTCCAAAATATTACAGGATAATGTCGCAAGATAACCAGTCTTCCAGTCCCACCTAAGTAATCCTTTATAATCAAAATGTATTTCAGAATTTTGGCCATCATCTCAAGATATCGGTCACTCATTTCACCTTTAGACAATTGGTGACTCCAATTAAACAAGACATTTCCATCCCCTGTGTTAATTCGATTTGGTTTAAGGTTGCTTAAACTTTATAGAGATCGTACCAACCCTTCCACATTCGACCCGAATATAGAAAATTTTAGAACCTGCGGAGATTGTAATGTTTGAAACGAGAAAGTCCGAGTTCGCTTCTGTTACCTGAGACGAAAACGTGAAATGCTGATTTTTCGCAATGACTGAAGCACGCTTTGGCATAAGAAAAAAGTCCTTTATGAAGCCCTTACAATGGAAAATGCGGTTGTACTTTTCGACTGCTACAAACCTGTTTGCCAAGACCTAGATCCTGCAGCGCACCAAAAGCATATGTCTAGTTTGCGGGGCTATAAGCTGTGGTCTAGAGTAGTTGTGGGTTGAACAAAGAGCGCAAGCATATGTAATCACGTCTCTGCTGGCTGAAGGGCTTCAGACGTCAAAATGTTTTAACTGAATGTGAGAAAATGCAAAAAAGCAGATAACTGGAGCTGGCGGATTTTTGACCAATGAACCAACAACAAGCAAGACCGTTTGAAGCTCATACTGACTTTGGTTGGTGCATCCTACTTTTCAACAAGAAGAAGAAATTTTCGAAGACGAGCTTTAATTGTACGGGACTTATAATCAGCATTCGGTTGCTTATGCATGAAGATATTAACTTGCAGCTGCATATGCCATCGGGAATTAGACAATTTACTGAGACAGGGTTTAAGTGATGGGGAGGGTTGGTATATCCTAGGAAAGCTGTCATTTCCTGTGGAATCTAGCGGAACACTGGGAAAGCAAATAATATCCGCAGATATTCTCATGATACACTTGAAAAGTCAAGCTGACTTACACGTGTTTTCGATAACTCTTCGTCAGGCAAATACAATTACGTGAAGGAATGAAAATGTACAAAATAACAGTATTTATAGGTGTCTCAGATTTTGAAAACTTGGAACGATCCGACAGTATTTTCTCTGGTTTCGCCGCATAATCCGTTCTATTCATCAGCACTAATCTTGTGTCTTTTTGGTCTGCTTAGCACAATGTGCTTTTCGTTTTTACGAAGCTCCCTAGGGCTACCGTTATGAGCCCTTGTTTCTTGTGGCCTTTCTTAGATACTATTGGCAGCAGTTTACCAGAAGCGACCTAAGACTATTAACTTCTCTATCTTCGGTAGGTTTTAGATCTGCATCTGGAGGACATTCTTTGATGCGCGACTGTCCTACTGTTTGCTGCCGTTTGTGATGAATTAAAAGCAATTTGATTGATTTCCATGCGCAAATCGCATTAACCATTCTATGATTACACAGGGTGGAATTAGCCTCTACTCAGCGTGAGTTTAGTGAAATAGGCCTTAAGGATGCCGGCTACAATAAGGCATACTGTGACAAACTGAAAATCGGTCTTCACTATTATAAGCAATCAAGACAGCGAGCTCACTGAACTGTCCATATACATAAACTAATAAAGGCCGTAACTGTGATTTAAGTCTCAGGAACGAAGGCGCTCCTATTGTAAAATAGCATGAACAACTCTCTGAAATTGAGTTAAGGATGATAGGATTTACGTGCCGAGAATCATAAATTGACTTCTGGAATCCACTACTTATTTCGTAGTTTGGCCGTAGCATCGCCTTTGTTGAATCTACTCACCATTATCAGACCCAGTATTGGATTGAGATTTGTCATTAGGAGTAATTCATGGCCAGCCAAATTTATTTAATCCTACAACGCGCAATGACAAGCTCCTTTCAAGAACTGCACGATCTTCCTATTTTACGTTAATTTTTTTCACACCAGGGAACTACGCGAACATTGTCGCCAAAGCACAATGCAATTTCTTGGACTGCTCCCTGGAACGCAATTAGGGATTTTTCGCCCATGTGGATGATGCAGATGTTCTGTAGCGGATATATGAGGCCCAGTAGTCGCTCCGCATAATTAACATTTTAATATACGTGGGAAGAAAGGCCAGTGTATCTCCATCTCTACACCTCTCTTCCGTTCATTTCTTGAAAGCAGATTTTTCCCGAAGTCTTTGCAATATCTGCGGAAATGCTTGCTTACACACAGAAAGTGTCAACGTGTGTCCAGGGGTGTTAGGCGTTCTGCTTATTCGACAAACTGTCCGACATAATCCGATCTGCTCAGCATTATCAGACCCAGTAATGGTTCGACATTTGTATTCAGGTGTTATTCATGGCCATACATATTCAGTTAATAATACAATGCGCAGTGACAAGCTCCTTTCAAAAACTGCACGATCTTCCCATTTAACGTTACTTTTTCCTCACCAAGGAACTAGGCGAACATTGAACCCAAAGCACATTGCGATTTCATGGGCTGCCTCATGAAACGCAATTAGGGACTTATTGTCTGTGTGAATGACACAGATGTTCTGTAGACGATATATGGGGCGCAGTAGTTGCTACGCATAATTAACGTGATAACATACGTGGGAAGAAATGCCAGGGTGTCTCCATCTCTACCCCTCTCTTCCGTCCATTTCTTGGAAGCAGATTTTTCATGAAGTATTTGCATTATCTGCGGAAATGCTTGTTTGCATGCAGGTGTCTGCGTGTGTGCAGGGATGTCAGGCGTTCTGCTTCTTCTACAAGCTGTCCGACAAGAGGACTTAGCATCGGTGCGTCGGAGTGTGCTCGGCATCGGAGGTTTTCTCGACTTACCGAACTCGCAGAGCCAACCAGATGGGTGGGACATAAAGACCGAAAAGCGGGGAGTCCAAGGATAAAGATATCACAATAGGAAACAGATGTCCGATCTGGTATACAAATATCGTCGGATAAATTTGGTGGTCACTTCGTTACATGATGTCGTCTAGAATATGATTGAGATTACTGGAGGCAATGTTGAATGCCACACGCCATGTTTTGTCTTCTAATTAGTTAACAGTCCAGGGTGAGCGCACTGGCTTCTGTGTCCCCGTGACCACTTGCTGAATTATTCAGACTCCAGAAGTGTTTCAAGGTAGCGTAGAAGTACAGGTTGGGAATATTTTTCCGTTGGTGGTGGTCATTACCTGACACTTCAGTCTTCAGATTCCCCTGTGCAACGCGCAGTAACCGGTCCAGTTGTTGGAAGTCTTTCAAATCTCTCGCTACTGTCATGTGTGTTGATTAGTGCATTAGTGCAGGGCAAAGGAAGGCAGACGTAGCGATGTGATTTGCTTCTTTGCAGCCAATGGCAGGGGCGTTTTGATGTGAATTTCGACAGCATGTGCATGAGTACTGTTCAGCTCAACATTTACCAACTGGGGCCAAAGACATGAGCAAGCTCGAACACAGGTTTGTCGCACTTGTCATTTTAATGCGGAATATTTGGTCAATGATACGGAAATACTGTCGTCCCGTTCTGCATGTCTATTTGGCCCTCCAACGCTGCAGGATATTAGTTCGATTCACGTCTTCCATGGTCCTCTAGAACTTGCGATCAACCGTAATCGAGCATTGCCTGAATTTGCCTAAAACCGAGAGAAATTATATTATCAGTATTATGAAGAACTGTCTATAATCTGATATTTAGGTGGCATCATCTTCGGTGAGATCTCAGGTTTATTTGTGGACATTATGTTGCCCTCCCAGCTACAAAAATGTGTACGCGCAATTTTAATAAAAGCTGCCAAGGATCGGAAACTTTTGTGACACCACCTCCAACGGGACTTCACGTCTCTGCATATCCCCTGACAAAACCCCTTACTGCCTTTCCAGTTTGGTTTGTCTAACAGGTACGGTAGGTTATCTAGGTGGCCTAGGCTAGATCGAATTTTTGTGGGAGCTGCCAATGCGTAATACAGGTGAACTAAGCTCCCACGAAGAGTCCAGCCAGTAAAACCACAGACCGTCATTCCGAATAATTCAGAACGGTGCGTGTATAACTATTCCTAAGTACGTCTTTATAAAGCACTCGTAGAGGTACTTGCTTTTGCCCCTAAGTTTTGTATTGCATGGCAGATACCGAAACAGCTAGAGCTAGAAATCCAATTTGAGAGTCTCTTTAGTCAGAATGCAGATTTAAAACCTACCGAAGATAGAGAAGTTTATTGTCTTAGGTTGACTCTGGTAAACTGCTGCCAACAGTATCTACGGAAGGCCACAAGAAACAAGGACTCATAACGGTAGCCCTAGGGAGCTTCGTAAAAACGAAAAAAAAACATTGTGCTAAGCAGACCATCAAAAGACTCAGAATAAGTGCTGATGGATCGAACGGATTATGCGGCAAAACCAGAAAAAATACTGTCGGTTCGTTCCAAGTTTTCAAAATCTGAGAAAGATAAGGATCGCACGGAGGCTGTCGAGGGTCAGTTGACGACTATTTTCAAAGATTTCTGCAAAGAATGCCATTTGTCTAGCAAAGAGTATGAACGTCTGGAGGTCGGTGGGCTCGACGATACCAAGAAAGCACGACATGCCTTAAATTCAAAATCTAGGGCTGCCCCTATGTCCGACCTTGGATATGAGTAATTCGCATATCATAAAGTTACATAATGGCTAGTGGAAAGACTAATGCCATTGCAAAGTTATCTGTACCATCGAAGCTTAAAAGACTCCTTTGAATTTGTCGAAGCTATCAAAAATATTAATGTTTGCGGACGGAGGATGTTATCACTGGATGTATCATTGCTGTTCGCCAACGTACCCCTGTCAGAAACAACATACTATCTTTGTGATGTTATTCGTGATACGAACTATCCCGTAGGCATGCCAGTAAAACCGCTAAAAGAACCACTGACACACAAAAGGTCCAGTTTCTGTGCAATGGTCAACTATACAGACGGGTGAATGGCGTGGCAATGGGCTCACCTCTTGGACCGTTCTTTGAAAATGCTTTTATGGACAAAGTTGAGAAGACAAGATAACAAGATGCCATTAATGGCCTCTTCTTCTACGGTCGGTACGTGGTCGAAAGCTTTTGCCTAGCGAATGGTACCACCGATACCGCGGACTTTGTCCAAAAGTTCAACAACGCGCACCTATCGCTAAGGTTCACGGCAAAGGCCGAGGCAGATAACGGAATTGTCTTCCTCGATGTTTTTCTACACAGGAAAGAGGATGGGTCCGAAAGAAAACCTGGACGAGACAATACGCTAATTTTCACAGATTTGTTCCTCTCAACATCAAACGAGCTCTAGTCCAGGGATTAGCAGCTAGAGTGAGGCGCATCTGCTCACCTGAAGCTGTTGAAGCGGAGCCTTAACAACTGCGAAACACACTTCTTGAGAACGGATACCCAGATAGATTTATCCTCCGCAATATTGGGGAACGCGCCACAAAGCCCACTGCTGTGACTGCGGAAAAGAAACTTGTATTCATATGATGGCCTTTTGCAGGAGACGCAGAGATCGAACTAGTCCGACGGCGCTTAACTTCAGCTATCACGGGGGCATTCTCCGCGGCGAATTTTCGCGTATGCTTCACTAACTCCCCCCCCTCCTACGTTTGTGGGGTAAAGACAGACTACCGTTGGAGGCCACATTAATGTGCATATATTCATTCACTTGCTCCTGTGGAGCATGATACTTCGGCCACACAACGAGAAGCCTGGTAAAGAGGGTGCGTAAACATATTGCCGCCTGGCTAGACAGAGGTGAGACACGGTCAATTTCGAGTTCTATTCTCGCACATTTAATCGATACGAATCATCGAGTCGATTCCAAGGAAGCATTTCAGGTTGTCTACCGGACGCCGACAAGCTTCTCTAAACGCCTGCGCCAATGGATACTAGCAACGGCCGAGGCAGTGTCTATACGTCTAGCGAACCCGGTGCAATGCTGTCAGAAAACGCTGACACAAGCGCTCTATCTACCGTGGCCAACGCCTACCTCGAATGACTACGACTTGTCCCCCCAAATTGCTAATTACAGTGATGGGTACTCCGTGTACTCAACCCAAGAAGAACACTCAAAGACTCTTTTACTCCTCACCCCAAGCCCTGAGGACCAAAACCCGCTGACCTCATGCGGCCGGTATGGGGAGAACAATTGTTAACGACTTAATAGCCCTTGAGACACCCATAACCACTGTTTATTTTGTATATTTTCATTCCTCTCCTGACGAAGAGTTGCCGGAAACACGTGTTTGCCAACTTGACGTCTAAAGTCGTAAAAGTGCAACAATCTGCTCTCAGCTAACTACCTGCGCTCGAGTTCATAGTGTAAGATTGTTTGACGAACCATCTCGCCATCGCAGATCTTCACCGTTGATCGAGACCGGCCTTTAAAGGATCTAATGGGAGGTTACGCGTACTTTCAAGTAAAGAGTGTGTTGCGCCTAACTTCGTGTGTCAGAAGTGTCCTAATTGGCGTCTTTACTATGTGCCGCCGTGTGACTACACAACTTTCGGCCGTCGTTATGTCTGACTTACATGCTGCGGCGAGTCTTATCTGTTCCTGTCGCACAGTATATGTACAAATGTTTGGCTAATTCTTCTTGCTTTTATTTAACGGTGGCTGCGTAAAAGGTCATTCATTACATTAGCATATATAGGCGACGAAGGAAGCCTTTCCAGTCACGCAACAATCTTCAGAATACAGATATTCGTAGCGTTAATTTGATCACAATTGTTGTGCATTTATTCCGAATTATTTAGAGCAAAGTTAATTTCAGGCGGATGTTTGAACTTCAGTGCAACTATCGCGTAGGTCAGATGTGGTTATATAGCCCCATTTGAAGCAAACAAACTCCAGCCATCTGTAATACGGGTCCGGTTGTAATGTGGGTTTTTACAAGTGGGGCCGGGGAATGAACAGGTGAGAAGATCATATAGTTAAGTACAAAAGAAACGCTATTATTAATATGCTGTTTTACTTTGAAGGTTCATAAATCGTTTCCATAACAATTAACGCTAATCCCAAACTCGAATTCCTAACCATAACCTCTAACTCAAGGTTCCTACCCTAACCGCTAACTCGCACCTCTAACCCTCAATCCTAGCTAATAACTATAACTTCTAACCATAACCAGTAGTCTTAACCCCAACAGTATTGTGTCCATCAAGTGGAGCTATATAACCAAATCGTTGAAGTTCCATTCGTACACCGTGTGTCTCTTGATGCAAGCGATGAGATGCAGATAGATTTATTCCTTTAAAGTGTATTCTCACTGGGTTGTTGACTTTTACGTAGGTTGCATGATACGCATTAACAAAATACTTTGATACTCGCTACCGCTCTGAGAAATACCTTAGAACAGTGGCGTAAATATAAATATTTGAACACAAATGGAGGGCCTATGGCACATTATATTAATCAGGTTTTAAGTATGAGTCTTTACAATGCTGAAGACGGCGGTGTTTGCGATTAAGTGAAGTAGAACAGGGTTGTATGTACAAGCTAATTACACATCAGCGCTTAGTAACCCCACACATGTCTTTGTTCGCTATTGTTCCCTTATGAGTCACTTCCCACCAGTTTTGGAATTGGCTTTAACTATCGGCATCATAATGCATGAATTCTCGAGTAAACTGAAAAATATGTTTGTTTAAAAGCCCTTAAAAAGAAGCGAATCAAAGCGCACCTAGTTGATGATTAGCCTGTCAGTACACATAATGGAGACACATCTGCTAATATTTGTATGTCAGCTGGAGCTATCAGCTCGCTGGAAAACAGGGAATTATAATGCCTAGTGAACTTATGCATGAAATGTTTACTGGGTTTTTTTTCCAGAGTACCTCTCGCATTTTGTCACTCAATGCTCGTCAATATTACCAAAGGCATCTATATTGTGGCTGTTGGAAGCAAAGAACTTGACCAGCCGCTCGTCCAATGCCGTCGGTTCCAGGAACAAGCACTGTGTCTCCTCGTCTGTCCGCCTCCAAGCGTAGTTACCTCGCCCACCTGACCATGCACCATCCTATACATAAAAACACGGATATATGATTGTGCATACAATATCTTTGCAGTGTCCAAGATTCCGAGTTCACGATCGGCCTCTTGACTGACTGGAACTGACTGCCTTAGTAGTTTGCAAGAAAACCAATTATTTTTATATCATCAGCGCACGCAGTCCATGTGCCAACTTCTACATCCGAACGTACGCATCCAAGCAATATGCGTTTCTGCATATTTCTGGAATACCTCTGTTTAGGAGGAGGGGGGCAAAATCGAACGCATCAGTCTTAATTTCTTACCACCAATGCCGTGAACATATATTTCCCAAGCGCATTTGCGGCCCGCCTACTCAGCTCGTCCACCGGCAGGAATCGGGTGAACATGGTCTCGAGGGTTGAGATTACACATAAAACTTACCCTTCGTCATAAGAGCCATTTGGAAGAGTGTTTGGATTCCTAGGTTGCACATATGGACATTGAGCGTCTGGTAGACATGTTCACCAATTAACAAAAAATACAAACACTGAGGATCAAGGCAAAGGCCAAAAATGACTTCGTATATCCTTGGTGGATGAAAAGCAGCACAAAAATCGGACACTGACCGCCCTGATCTATACGCAATTCGCTCTCTCTATCAGATCGGCCGAGAATTTAATCTACATATTAGCAATAACAGAATATTACATTGGTGAATAACCATTCAGCAAGTATTTGTGTACCCGTAGTGTGCCCCTCGAAACCAGGCATTATTGCTTTGTGCATTCTTTTGCAGGTAGTACCATAAGTAAATTCTGCACAAGCTGCAAAACATACAGTTTCTATTTCAATCGGTTGTATATGGTCAGAAGAGCAGGAGAGGTTCGCGAAAACGGAGGGATCGAAGCCGGCTGCTGGGCCCTTGTAGGCGCCATCAGCAATTGCGTACTCAAAACAGTCATATCCTTCTGGAAAATAGTCCTCATGAAACTTGTTGGTAATTAGCCTATGGGAGTTGATCAATTCCGGCAAATGTTGAGATCCGAGAATGCAAATATCACGGACGTACTTGGTAGGGCATGGAGTTGGAATCCAGAACTTGCAACGGACAATCCCCGGAAGGCGAAGTACATCCACGTTCTCATCACCGAACTCGAGGAGATTCCGACAGACGCCATGGGCTCCCAAGTGTGCATTGTAGGCGAGAGTTCCGTAAAACTGCTCAGGGGGGTGCTTCTTATATGCGAACTGACGCAGCGCTTCTGTCACCTCGATAGCCCTCTCGTCGTTAAACATGAACTCCACGAATTCCCTTTTCAGCACGAAGTGATCTGAATTCTTCATCCATCTCATCTTTGTTAGGGGTAATAATACAAACGGAAATGCCTCATGAGTAATATACAATAAATAATTTCAGAGTCCTAAGGATGCATATAAGCTCATAATCAATGACCATGCTCAGGGTAGCCAGACCTGGTGAAAACTCACATGTGTCCTAACTATTTAAAGAAGTATACATATAAAAATTAGGATCAAACGTTTTGCACTCTATTAACAAAGCGCAGTCACATGTAGTCGTCAGTTCAGGTTATGAAAAGAGGGACGTGGTGAAACTGACTAAACCAAGACCAGATGGAACTACAACCACAATAATTTGATGATTGAGGGTAGGTAGTATCCGAAACAGTTTTTGCGCTCTTGATTTACATCTCAGTATCCCTTGGGAATGGTAGTCGACAGTTTATGAAACAGGTTTTTATAACTTTCCTTGAAATGACCCCTTAATTCATTGGCTAGGAAGATTAACTTCCAAAAAACAGATCGCGGGTTAGAGGTACAGGAATTTCAGAAACTATGATCGGATCTAGCTAAATAATTACGCAAATAAGCCCAAACTGGTGTTTTCCTCTTCGTTGCCAGTGTCGCCAATTATACTTTGCATGTACAAAAGATGTGCTAACTCATGAAATGTCAACCAAAATTTCGAAATGCGTTCTCGTTTCGAAAAGATAAATTAAGTAGTGTTGAAAAACTAACCACGACGCAGCCTAAATCTATAATGATCCAGTTACCTCAGGGTGTCGGCTTTCGAAGGAACTTATTTTCGGCTGCATGCAAGATCTATACTCTGCAAAAAATGACTACTTACGTGGAATGCAATTTTCTCATTGATTCTCGATGCCCTTGAAAATCAATAATATATCATGGAAAACATGCATAAACATATTCCTTATTTCACTTATTAGGTAGAAAATCACGTCTTCTTCCACTTTCATACTCAAAAGAACAATGCAATTCGGTTTTAAAAAAAGTTTCTAATTGTGAGATTTTTTCAATACCCTTAAATGGCCGTTCATGAAACGTCACGTATCTGCATTTACGAATGTGGCTTGTAAAGTTAACAATATTGTTCAAATCCACTGCTTAATTTTATGAAACTCGTATGGTTTACTCTTAACAACGTAGAGAAATGCATGGTTTTCCGTACACGGAAAATATGTAGCTTGTAGTTTTGAAACCCTGAATGCAAATGTAAAAGCAGGTCGGGTTCAAAATTATTCGGGAATAAGAAACGTTTTTTTAAACCGAATTATACTCTTAATTTGAATATGAAATTTGAAGAAGACGTGATTTTATACCGAATAAGTGAAATAACGAATATTTTTATGCATGTTTCCATGAAATATAATTGCATTTTCAAGGACATCGAAAATCAATGAGAAAATTGCATGCTGGGTAAGTAGTCATTTTTTGCAGATTATAGATCTTGCATGCAGCTAAAAATAAGTTCATTCGAAAGATGACACCCTGAGGTAACTGGATCATTATAGATTTAGGCTGCATAATGATCTGTTTTATAACACTACATGATTTATTGTTTTCGATGCAAGAACGCATTTCGAAAATTTGGTTGACATTTCATGAGTTAGTACATCTACTGTATATGCGTTGATACGGTTTATGCGCATAATATTATTTGGCCTGTTTGTGAAATAAATAAGCCATATGAAGCTCGTTTGCTTCGGAAAGCCAATGAGTCGTTGTACGCTCATTCCTAAGTAAATAAATACTGGATCTGCAACAGCAGAGAATTGCAGTAACGAGGTACTGATGAAATTCGATTCGATGACGTGCTCAGGACCCATATGCTAGAACCTTCTGTCGACCATCTGCAGCGTGAACGAGCACATGATTGGGTTTCTGGTTACAACTACTGGTCGGGATTCTGAATGGCTGAATGAAGTCAAACCACACCCCATACTCCCCGCGCGCGACACTCCGACCTTTAGACTGTTGAAGTCGCTTTAACAACGATTCCATTTCCTGATGGAGGATTTCGAATGAACTTTGAAGTCAGCTGACCAGTTCCTGAGGAGTAACAAACATCTATAAATAGAGCCAGAGGAGATGATAATATTCGTTTGACGCGGTCACCTTAATTCACCTCCATTTGACCCTGCCTTGCCGAAAGCACCGTTTATTAGATTCTATAGGAAAAGTTGAATAAAGCGATCAAGGACTTAAACGAATGCACGTTGCAAAACTTCTGGAATTTTGCCTCAGAACTTTCTTCTCTTTCAACAAGTGGGTTAACGAGCAAAAGAAGGGAATATCGATGGACTTCCCGCTGCCTATGCCGATTGCTGAGGCTGTTCTGCAGAGTCCTGAAACACTGGTCTTCCGTCTGCGCGTTCCAGTCTAACGAACCAACTCCAAAACAACACATAAAGATTCCACATAATGGGCTGCATGGCTAGGATGTCATGTGTGTTATAGGAGCAGAGGACCACACGGAGAATAAGCCAAGCCAACGTAATCGCATAAGCTTGAGAGGTGCTGACTCCTTGTCAGTGTGTTTGAGAGAGCTCTAGGTGGTCCTGCATAATCGTTTTTGCCCTTCTTGTCAGCGACAATCTGCAGCTATGTATATCGCCGTAAAATAATCGCTTGGATACGTGTTCGCCATTCATCCTCGCCAGACTGCCGTTAATGCGGCGTGAAGTCAGCCCGAATGAGAGATCCGGTAATCAAGAATTATGAATTGCCATTCTGCAAATTGCAAACCCAAGACCGATCCCGATTCTTAATGGAATTCAAGGCTTCAGAAGCAGCTTCGTCAGAAACAATACTAATGCCGAAATAACGTGGATGACTACCAAGCCCAAAAATAGATCGTATGTGACGTCAACTGGCACTTGTTGCGCAGGCACTTTGGGTGGTAACATTTAGCAAATGTGATTCACTACTAGTCAGCTGCATTAGTCGAACCTACACCCTGCTGCCATGGGTGGTTCCATAAAAATGCGTACAACACAACCACTATACACTTAATCATCTTTAGACGGCGAACGAAAGCAGGTAACGATGCTCGGCTGTGCGTGTCTGCGCCTTCACATGTAATTGTTGTCGTCATCGTCTCTGAATTAATCACCACACTCAGTCGCCTCTTCAAGCAAAAAAGCTCATGCGGAGAGTGCGACGTGCAATCTGTAGGGGATCCACGCGAAATCGAGGCGTCATCGCGCTAAGTGAACCTCGTGACTAATGTAGTGCTGTTCGATGTTTGTCAGAGATAAATGTGCAATACAATGTAATGGCAACATTTTTCGCTCATAGGTGGGGTAGGTGGTCGAACAGATTCCCTGAAAATTTGCGGGAAAACACCGTGTTGGCAGCGTGTCTATGGTTTGTGGACCCAAAAAACTGGTCAAAATAACATGCAAGAGGATCACCACCGTCCATTTGCCCTCCATTCCCACAGTTGGAAATGAGACACTACTCAATCTGACAGTCAAGAATGTCACTCCAGTAAATTGATCTTCTTGATCCCATTGATGGGCCCCTCCCCAAATCTGATACCTGGAATAGATGAGCCAGACATGTTAGAACACCAGATTATCTAATACAGTTCCACCACTATGATTTTTCGCAACTAGATGCCATCTGCAGCATAGTCAGTCGTCGACAGCTTCGCAAATTGAAACCCTTCCTCCAACCGCATCACAGTGAATTGAAAGATACTTCTACTGCGCAAGCTAACTGGCATTCTTCACACCAGAGGCAGCAGCTTATTAATAATTAGCTTGTCTCCGGACTTGTGCCCAGCATAATCCTCATATTCTTGCGCATGTGACTTATGAGCGGTATCGTTTTTCGACACCAAGATTCCCTCTCTTAGGATATGTTCTCGCCAAATCACCAAGACTACCATCACCGTCCACATGACCTGCTTTCCCTCCGTTTAGTAAAGTTACATTGCTCAATTTGGGACACTACGCACTCTTAAATGGATCTTCTTGCTTCCATTGATGCCCGCCTCTCCAAATCTGACAGCTGGAGTAGAGGGACCAGACATGCTAGAACGCCAGATTATCTAATACAGTTCCACCACTATGATTTTTCGCAACTAGATGTCATCTGCAACACAGTCAGCCTAGACAGCTTCGTAAATTGGAATCCTTCCTCCATCCGCATCGCAGTGAACTGAAAGATAATTTTACTGTGCGAGCTAAGTGTCAGTCCCCACACGTGAGGCAGTAACTTATCAATAATTATCTTGTCTCCGGACTTCACCCTAGCATAATCCTCATAATCTTGAGCAGGTGACTTATGAGCGGTATCGTTTGTTGACACCGAGAGTTTCTTTCTTGGGAAACTTACTCGCCAAATCAGCAAGACTATCACCACCGTCCACATGCACTGCTTTCCCCCAGTTTAGTAAAGTAACATTTAGAAATGTCACTCTTAGTCGGATTATGCTGCTCCAATTGGTGTCGGCCTCCCCCAACGCTGAAAGTTGGAGTAGATGCGTCAGGAGTACATTGCTGTCTGAAAGGTACTTCATGATCATGACTACCTGTCATCACGGTCGACTTTGTCATTAAAAATAACGCCGTGGGACGGTTGTTTCGCCTGCCAATAGGCGTTAAATATTGCCTCATGACCACGCGAATTCTCCTTCGGATTATGGGAACGCATGACAGAAATTACTCCGAAATTAACCTTCCACCATTTATCCATGGGGCCGAATCCCCGATCGGCAATAAAAAACCACGATCACAACATGGCTCGTCAGTCAGTGCTGTCGTGCAATGAAACAAACGGTGGCAAATCTACCACAGTCTTTTAGAACATGGATGTTGGCGTCGAAGCACACACTGGGTTTGCCGTCTAGCTGTCTGTGGAGTTGTTTGTTAAAATGGAACGGCTCATTAGTGTGCATCGTAGTACTAAATCCTCGGGTGTGTTCGTCGGAATACCTTTTTGTTGATACTTGGTTGATGGGGGTTTGCAGGTGTATTTAACAGTCTTGAAAATCCGAAACGTTTGCAATAAGGTGATGCGGCGTTTGATGAGAACATCGACATGCCGGTAAGGTTGAATTTCTTGGCGTCGTCGATGAATTCGAAGGTGGCTCCATAGTTACCTTTTTCTTGCTGGTGTTGTATGGCCTTGAGATGTTCTTTCAACCACCTCGCTATCGCATACTACGGATAGTTTTGAATTTCTAAAATCAGACCTAATGTATCTTGGGCAAGCAATAGTGTCGGTGGATATATGTGGCGACTGGACGGAGGTTTTGGAGGTCACGGTCACTTATGGACTCCCTCCCCCCGCTTGAAGCCTTCTTAGATATTCAACCACGTTTGTCTCTACTTTGTCCGTACAATTTTCTTCCTTGTACAGCTTTGAAAATTTATTCTGGTTTGACAATATGAATTGCATCTTCGATTTTCAATATGTAGTAGTATGCTCCGTACCTGTGGCCCGTTTCACTGAACGCATGCTGGATATCTGCCAACTGCAGACTGCGTAAATATGGAATAGGTCCGAAAGCAATCTGGAATGAACTCATGCCTACTGGGGTTTCCAAAATTCCGCATTGGACTACGTCAGATGTCTACCCCACAAAACGTGCTGTGCAGCGGCTGGTGGATATGTTCTATCTGTAGCGTGTGAAACACAAGTAAATCGGACCTCGGGACGCCTATCTTATCGGTCTGGTGGAAATAGTGTTTTTAAGATGGACGAACGAACCTACCCAAAATTCAGAGGTCTGGCTAAAAAATACACAAGTAATCGATTGCTAAACAGAAAGTTTTCAAATGAAAAAGTACACACTATGAAGTTTACATAACGCCAAGTCTGCCACTGTCCAACAGACAAGCAAAATATTAGCGGCGTTTCAGAAAGATGTGTGTTGTTATAGTTTACCTGGGTTAACGGAAGGTTGTCGCCATGCAGCTTTGTGCAGGGCCAGTCTACATTCAAACACCAACTGAGGTGAATTTGAGGAACTCTGTCAGAAACAGTATAGAGGGCATTGCGAGAGATTTATGTTCACCACGGCATACTGCTGTTTCTCATTTGAAGCGAACGGCAGAAATTACACTCGGGTTACGGAATTTGAGGGAAGAATCTGTTTAATTCTGAGATGAGGTCCCCACTGGAAACAAAGCATACAATCACTTTGAAACCATGCGGTTTGGGGATACATATGACAACCTAAGTGGATATCACAGGAACAATCAGAACATTGTGGCAGCTCCACGATAGCCACATAGCCATCACCTATCACAGCATTGCCAAAAGCTCCACGCCCGCGACTTGCTTAATCGTTTGAATACGCAACTGGAACAGGGCCCGCTTCAGTGTGGATTCCAAGGAGACCGCCAGACCGCATTCATGATCTCCACAACCCACCAACTGCAAATTAAATGCCAATAGATTTGGACCAGCCATTACACCATCGTCTGAGATCTGAGTATGGTTTTCGGCACAGTTAACCACAATTGACTCAGGAGAATGAGAATGAAATTCAGATATGTGGGGTGATTCACTCACATGGTAAACGAATGCCCGACGAGATGATGATATGCGTCAGTGACAATGCGACTGCCATTGAAGCATTCCCTGTGATAACTGAGGTGAAGCGGGGCTGTGTACTAGTCCTCACTAACCCCAGTCTAATGTCGTCTGACACGAAGTCGAATGCCAGTCATGACGGGCTTTCAAGAATCGCCACCGAATACTTGACCGACAGACAACTGCTCAACATGCGAAACATGCAAGTGCTTTCACGATTATCTAAGATCAGTATCCGCAACCTATTGTTTGCAGAGAGCCGCGCGCTTGACAGCATTGCTGAGGTGGATATTCAAAGGAGTGTGGAACTACTCGCCTGTGACTGCACATTAGTCGGACATTTCGAAAACGATGGCCGCGATGCAACCGTTCCCTACCGCGGGCTACATTGAACGCTATGCCAATGTCACGGGCAATCAAATCCACAAGTGCATAAATTGGCCAATTTAAAAGAAGACGAAGGCGCGATCCCTAGAACGGTAGCTTTATTGGTCTTAGCTTTGGAAATCGAACACGAGTGCCTCATCAGAGACTGTTATATTGTTGCAACATGTGGAGATTTTTATCGTTGTACCATAAGAGGGGGTTACGTCCGTGGCTAATTCTGGTTCGTGCTGCCTGGCACACAATGGTCCCCCGGCGTGGCGACCGCGTTCGTCAATCGCGGTGACGTGAGTTGCGCCACCTGGCTGGGTGGGCGTCGCGCGTGATAACTCGCAGGTAAGTCAATGTGTCTGGTGTCAGACGCCCACGCCTCCCGACTGTTCGCGTCCCTATTGTTGCCGGCCCGCGCCAGTATCGGCGTGTTGGCGAAGTTGAACTCATGGTCCTCCTCCAGCCTACGAGTGTCAAGTTGAGATAGTGGGTCGCCTCTCAAAACGGCCCGTTTGTGCTCAAGTATTTATGAGCTGACAGGTCGTCCTGTTTGGCCTGTGTAGTGGCAATGACAGTCATGGCAAGGGATTTGATGGACAACGCCCGATTTCTCACATGCGTCCAGCCGATCCTTCATTTCATTATCCTCCTACGCATGGTAGCCGCCGAGTGATGGGCGATGCTCACGCCTTTCTCTGTCACAATGCCTTCTGTGACCTCGGACACTTACTTTACGTACGCTCGGGAGTGCCAAATCGTCGATGTCTCTCTCCCGTGAGCGTGTACGTATGCAATTGTACAACGGCATAAATCTGCAAACGTTGTCGTTCTCAAACAGTCTCTGATTATGAACTTCTAAATGACTTCGAAAGTTAAGACCAATAAAGCGACTGTCCCGTGATCGTGCCTTCGTCTTCTTCCACACACTTTTCTAAACTGACTCGTCCACACGTCGTGCATCTCTATGTTAATAAGTCAATAGCGGTTACACGTTGTCTGCAAATCCCATTGCATTAGGGCGTGTTCTCGCTGAACCAAAATCTCTCTCATTCAACGCGTACGGTCGCCGCGAATATTTGCCCAGAGGTCGGGCTGGATTCCCGGGGCAGCCTATTATTAAGTCCCTCCGCGCAAAATGGCACTTGTTTTGGACTGGCCTGCAGTTTTTTATTCTAACTTAGCCCTTAGTAGGGGGTCGTCTTATTAGGGTCTGTTAATGTTTTTTGTCGTTGCAACGTTCCCAAAATATCATTCAAAATCTTCTCTTCTGATTATAGGTGGCAACGTGTCTACTCCGGTGCACACAGACTTCAGTCTTGTTAGTATACTGGCGACGGTTTGTAAGGCATCCATTTGTCGGTAATCCCCTTTGCTACATATTCCCGGCTGACCTGCGATTGCCTACGAGAGCCTTAAGACACAACCGTCCTAAAGGCACGCCTTTTGAATTCGGTTTGAAATTTCGACCTCCGACGGATTTGCCTTTTCCGAGACTTCTGCCTACTGGACGCTCCGAGGGCCCATTTGGATTAAGAAATTGGATTTTTACCAACCATTACTCGATCCACACGGAACATCGACAGGAATTTCTCTGGGACAGCTATTCTCTTTCGGATCAATTCTTCGCCAACAGCCCCGCGGGACTCCCCATTCTAAGAACGGCTGAGTCGCTTGTTACTTGCTTCATATCGTCCCCTAATCGCCTCATATCGTTCGTCTGGTTAAATAGCTCCTTGAACATCCTTAAAAACTTCTCCAGTTTATATGCTTGAAAATGGTAGTCGAACAAGTGCCTTTGGGATGTTGCTCAAAAATAGCGCTCGAAGTGAGATTTGAACCCAGTCAATTAGGTGGCGAGGGCGGCATCGCTACCAATGGACCACAGAAGCGCAGCAGATATGGAGAAGTTGACGAAACTTCCTCGCCATTCACCCGCTAAAAGAAAGTCGGCGATGTCAGACTTACAGAAAACAAAGAGAACATATTAAAGCACAGTGTCATTAACTGGTTCAGCCGCCAAGGAAGAAGACTGCTCGTCTAAGAAAGAAATCACAACTGAGAACCGAACTCTTCTACAAGAAAAGAACGACAGAGGGGGATCTCAGGAAACGCAGAAGCGCCCCAAGGCATCCCAAAAAGAAAAAGCAGGTCAGACTGTCCGTATGCGAGAGCAGAGTCCACACACAATACCAGCAAAAACCACGCTGCCGATGGATGTATCGCACGACCAAGAAGGCTCGGTTGGTGGGGGACCCTGTGGTAGCTACGCCATCACAGCGGTCTTTGAGTCAAACGATGATAACAACGGAAATTGGCGAAATGATTAACATGCGTGTAAAAATAAACGTAGGGACTGTTTTCCAAACAGGCATCTCTACCGAAACCGAAACATCGTTATAAAAGGAGTTCTTGAGTCCAATTCTTCCACTGCAAAAGAAAGAATCGAACACGATCTCAACCTCTTTCAAACATATTCAAATGCCGTCCTTCAGGACGGGGAATGTGTTACCGTGCAGAAAGCTTTCTGTTTAGGAAACGCAAATACATCGCGTGCATTACTAAAGCCTCTTAAAATCATTCTTGCAAATGAAGCCCTGGCCTCGCATCTCATAGAAGGGAGGATGACTCTTCGTCATTCACATAAGGAAGTGTTGTTTCAGCCGGATAACGAACCGACAGAAAGACAGAAGATGAGGGAGCCCTGGACAGAACTGAAAAGAAGGACAGAAGAGGGGGAGAAGAGGTTGAAAATAAAGGAAGGCAAGATAATACAGATCAAACGATCGTTCCTTTGGCTAACCGCCTTTGTAATCAGGACCGGTTCCCTCGAAAAGATGGACATTAAAGGTACTGTATTCGAATGTGCAGAGACTGTTTAACAAGACGGATGAACTCAGGATTTTGATCGACGAGCACACGCCAGATACCATCGTCTTGACAGAAATGTGGCTTTCAGGAGCTATTGGAGCTCATGAGGTATCCCTCAGGCTATACCAACTGTTTACAAGAGACAGGAAAAGCCGAGGAGTAGGGGTCGCTGTCAATGTTAGCTTCAACCTAACCGCGGTCTCTGAGCAAAATCCAACAACAACAGCGGAATTAGAATTCTTATCTTTAACTTTCTCCACTAAATATGCCAGGCCGCTGCCGTTTGCAGTTGTATATTGTCCCCCAAACCAGATTTCCGAACGCGATACCCTAATTCTAAGGGAACTGAACAAGACCTGCTCGAACAGAGACGTCCTTACTGTCGGGGACTTTAACGCCGCAATATCGACTGGCTTCGGACAACATTTGCTTGAGTTGGTAGCAGAAAAACTACTTTTCCCGAATGTAACTTGCGGGACACGTGTTAGGGAAGGGCAACGTTCAAATTTCCTCGACCTGGTGCTCACTCGAGATGAGGAGAGTGTGCTGGCTATACAAGATCTCCCGCCAATTGGTGCTAGTGATCATATTGGGATGGTCTTCGAGTATTCCATGTTCTCCCAACCTTATTCACCTGAACATTTACAAACAAGTTTTGGAAGGGGGGGATTGTTCTAACATTCGAACGCAAATTCAGCAATACCGTGGACAACCACGTTGCGGGAAACAGTTAAATACTACTGGAGCACGTCCAGCTCACTGGACAAAAAGAATTGTTAATCTAAACTGTCCACTCAGACGAAAGAAAACAAGCAACCGTCCGCCGTGGGTAAACCGGGAACTGTAAACCGCATTTAAGAGGAGAAATAAAGTATGGAGTCGCTATCGACAAACAGAGAGTCCTGAACACCTGAAGGAATACAGGCGACAGTGGAATGTGTGTAAGCGCGAGGCTAATAGACTTCGGAGCAACTATGAACTATGCATATTACGAAATTCCTTGGGGCATCCTAAAATCCTCTATAGCTTTATATATAATGGACAGAGCAATCGTTATCCGATTCCAGCGCTAAGATCCCAAAACGGAGTAATTAAGACAGATGACCACCTGAAAGCATCAGCCTTCTCCAATTCTCTTCCAGTCGGTATTCACTCATGACACAAACGCTCGTGCCATACCTTACGAAGACCAACGACAAAATCCTTCCTATCCTTCAATGGAAGACAATCTTATCTTCTCACCCACTTTGATAAGGACTGAACTACGCCGGCCGAAACCTGCCAAATCACCTGGTCCTGATGAACTTCAGCCACTTGTCCTCCGATAAATACCTGATGTACTATATGAGCCGGTGTCCATGATATTTCGGATGTCCATGGAAGAAAGTGAACTGCCGGCGGAATGGAAAACGGCCCATATTTCTCTAATCTATAAAGGGGGATGCAGGCTGGAGCCGGAAAATTACCGTCCTATTACTTTAAGCTGCATTCTATGCACGGTAATGGAACGACTTATTAAAGGGCATTTAATGTCGTATCTGGAGCAGAGGGACCTGTTATGTGCTGCCCAGCACGGATTTCGTCGTGGTCACTCCTGTCTTACAAGCAGTCTTTACTCTCAGGAAAAGTGGACAAGAGCCATAGACCAGTGCCGTCCAGTGGACGTCATCTTCTTTGACTTTAAGAAGGCGTTTGATAGCGTTCCTCGTGGACGACTCCTACAGAAGATTTGGGAGTGTGGAATACAGGGCGGCATTTTTAATTGGATTAAAAGTTTCCTGTCATGCAGGATTCAAAAAGTCATCGTTGGTGCCAGTAAAAAGCGGCGTTCCGCAGGGCTCAGTCTTGGGTCCTCTCCTCTTCCGCATCTATGTAAATGACTGTCCTGCAGACCTTAAATGCGATGGCATCATGCTTGCAGATGATATAAAGATCTGGAAAACAATCAGCTGTGTTGAAGACGCGCGGAAGCTACAGGAAGATGTTAATAAGCTGGCTGCGTGGTCCAGCAAATGGCTTCTAGCGTTTAACGTATCCAAGTGTGTAGTCTTGCGACTAGAATCTGGACGGAGGCGCTTGCCAAAGCATCAGTACACCATAAATAGGGTTACACTAATAGAAGTGGACACGCACAAATACCTAGGTGTCTGGACATGCTCAAACTTGCTGCCCTCTCAGCACTGCAAAAGAGTCGTCCAAAAGGCAACCAGCATCATGCAGTGGATTAGGCGTGCCCTCAAAGTCTTTCCTCCAGAACTCTTCTCACAGATATTTGGCACGTTCGTCAGGCCGCACTTGGAATACGGAATGCCATCATGGATGCCCTGCATGAAGAAAGACAATGATGCCATAGAGCAGGTGCAACGACCGGCCACAGAACTGGTTGACGGTCTCAGGACTTTGTCCAACCCAGAAAGACTGATCCAGTTAAATTTGTTCACCCTATCCTATGGACGAATGAGATGTGACCTGTTGTGGACATTCTGCATTATCCACGGACATGAATGTTCACTCAAAACTGAACACTTCTTTGAAGTAACGACCATAAGTCACCTGCGCAGTCAACCGTACAATGTCAAGCGGGAGCGTACATCGGAATTTTTCCTCCAGTCAGCGTGTTGCTCGAACGTGGAACTCACTCCCAAGTGAATAAGGGACATCCGATACACGGGCTGCATTCAAAAGGCAGGCTGATCGTTTGATCTTCGATAAACGACGACTCACATTACAGGACTATCTGCGGGCAGCCATAAATATCATTTTTTAATTTCATTCCTACTTAACAAATCCCTGACTTTTAATGAGATGTTCCCTCTCAAACTATGCAAATGACTGCACTTTGTGCTGATTGTATATAACTGCACTTAAAATTTCATATGTAAACTGAAAAGACCGCCTGCCGCACCCTTTGCAGTCCCGCACTGTGAAAACGTTTTGCGTGGACAAATATGTTACTGAAAACATTTCAGTAAAATGTGCATTTAACATTTATTTTTTAAGCATCGTTTTCAATAGGGTCATCAAGGACATTGCATATTACCCAAAAATACACTATTATAAACAACAAGATGAGCATGTCTCGTTAGTCGACCGGTGAAGGCAACCAATCTCAACCGACATAACAACAGACTCGTGACCAAATTGTGGAACATTGAACTAAATAGCGTTTGACTGCCCAACAATGCACGCTTACGCATGGGCATATTGGCAAATAGTTTTTCAATCTCAGCCTGTACCGATGTGTAACTTGAATACTCCTTTTGTTAAGATTAGTGAACATCGGTGCGCAGTTTTCCGCTAGCTTTTTTGTCGAGAACTCTGCTTTTACGTACGAAACCATTTTTGAACAACTGAGTAAAGCTATCATAACAGAGATCGAGAGTGTCCACAAATGGACAAAACGTGATTAAAACTGTTTGAGCATTGATTTCCTGTCTCAGCTGATTATTCAGACATTGAGCGTCGGTCAGGAGTATAGTTGAAATATAAAGTTAATTTCCCGAGCATAGGTCTTTTCAAAAGGATAAATTAACAACCTTCCGTTCGTGCAACACAATGAAAAAAATGTATATTGCTAACTAATATTTATTTATAAAATGAAACTTAATCAAATGTTTATAAAGCCTCTCTGTAGTGCTTACTAAGGACGATTGCACGTACTACTTACTATGAAAGCTGGATTATTGTGAAAGTTAGATCCATTTAATTAAATGGATCCTGTAATTTATTAAACTGTCGAGCGTTTGCCATGGAATAAAAGGTGCTTTACTCAGAAGTGCAGACTGCTGGAATGAAGCAGGATAGAAGCTGCGCGCACTACTCGGCTTTATTGTTCCCGTGAAGTTTCCCTGGGTTTTTCCTTGCGTGGTTTTCCTCCCCTTTTCTCCACGCCCTCCTCCCTCTATTCTTTCCCTACCTTCCCATTCTTGTCCTCGTCTATATATAGACGACTGCACTGACTGCAATGCCATCCTGTTTGTGGATGATACAAATATCTGCATAAAAATAATCAGTGCTGACGTCGGGGAGAAATTGAAAGAAAACGCAAACAAGGTGCGTACATAGTCCAACAAGTGGTTTCTAACTTCCGATATAGTTAAATGTGTGGTCATGCGCTTATAAGCTGTTACGGGGGGTTTCCCAAGACACCAATGCATTATAAATGGGATTTCTGTAAATGAAATGAATGCGGACAAAGACATATGTATCTGGATAAGTACAAACTTACTTCCCACCTGACAACACAAAACAGCCGTTCAAAATCATTATGCGCTAGACTAGCGTGCCTCCGCAGTCTTCCCATCCGAACACTTCGCGAGAATATTTGTTACGTTTGTCAGGCCGAATTTGGAATAAGGTATACCAACACCGATGTCCTGGAGGAAGAAAGGCAGTGACCCATCAAGCAGATGCAACAGCGGGCTGAAAAACTGGCGGATAGTCTTAGGATTTTCATATTTCCAGAAGAAGTAATCAAGCTTATTTTGTTTACTTCTCGCTGTAGACAAATGGGGTGCAGCCTGCTGTGGACATTTCGTATTGTCTGCGTACATGACTGTTCGCTCAAATCGGAAGTTCATCAGTGCCTCGCCAACTGCCATTCTCTGTCGCTGCAGATCGGGTATTTATTCACTCAGGAATGGGCGTACACCGATCCATTGGCTTCCCGAAACAAACAAGCTTCGTATGGGCGATAGGGGTCACGAACAGACAACCACCTACCAGGCCAAAGTCGGCCAAGCTATGACAGCAGAGGGGAGACGACAGAGACTGGGGGTAGATTGATGCAGCGACAGAGAATGGCAAGTGGCGAGGCACTGATGAACTTCGGTTCGATGAAGTGTTTATGACCCATCTGGTAGACCCCAGTGGTGGACCAGCTGCGCCAGGTGCGTCTGAGCGCATGCTTGTGTTTCCCGTACCAGCTGCTGGTGGTCAGTGTTTAGATTGGATGAATGAAGGCACACTTAGTTCGAAACAGTGCTGTATCAGTCTACCCCCAGACTCTGTCCCCCCCCCCTCTGCTATCATAGCTTGGCCGACTTCGGCCTGGTAGGTGGTTGCCTGTTCGTGACCCCTATCGCCCATACGAAGCTTGTTTGTTTCGGGAAGCCAATGGATCGGTGTACGCCAATTCCTGGAATGGCCATTTCTGGCTCGGGTGTTCCACAATTCGGGCTTGGGTATGGCTGGCTGACGACGGCGAATAAGCCAGAAATGGCCATTCCAGTCTCCCTTGTCTTTGTCGGTAATACCATTCTGCATATATATATATATATATATCAATCAGGAATGGGCGCACACCGATCTATTGGCTTCACAAAGCAAAAAAGCTCCGTATGTGTGGCAAACGTCACGAACAGGCAACCAATTACCAGGCCGAAGTCGGCCAAGTCATAATAGCAGCGAGGAGGGACGACAGAGAATGCGGGTAGATTGATACAGCACTGTTTCGGGCTTATTCTGCCTTCATTCAGCCAATCATAACCCTGACCACCAGCAGCTGGCACCAGAAACACAAACATGCGCCTATTCCTGATTGATAAATACCCGATCTGCAGCGACAGAGAATGACAGGTGGCGAGGCACTGATGAACTTCGGTTCGATGAAGTGCTTATGACCCATCTGGTAGGCCTCAGTGGTGGACCGACTGCGCCAGGTGCGTCTGTGCGCATGTTTGTGTTTCTGGTGTCAGCTGCTGGTGGTCAGGTTTATGATTGGCTGAATGAAGGCAGAATAAGCCCGAAACAGTCCTGTATCAATCTACCCGCATTCTCTGTCGTCCCTCCTCGCTGATATATATATATATATATATATATATATATATATATGTATATGAGATGGAGCCGAAAAAGACAAGGAAGACCGGAATGTCCATTTCTAGCTTCTTAGCCGTCATCAGTTAGTCATTCTTAACCCCAAGTGTGGGTCAATTGACATTCGAACACGGGATCTTTGGTCATGGAGTTTGAGGCTTTACAATTGAGCCACAGGCCCGTTGTCCTGTCGGTTGTGATCGGGAATATTAAATATGACGGTAAACGCATGCCGATCAGGCAACGGAACATGCTCGTTCCGTTGTGCCTTGGGGCTCATACTAGACGCCTCGCAGGCATTCGCACAGCGACCACTATTAGACATAGATGATATGGAGCAGACAAAGACAAAGGAGATCGGAATGGCCATTAATGGCTTATTAGCCGTTATCAGCCAGTCATAACCAACCGAAAGTTTAAATCACTTGAGATTCGAACCCGGGGTCTTTCGTCATGGAGTTGGACACTCTGCCGGTCTCTCTTGTCTTTGTCGGTAACACTTTATCTACATCTACCATTAGTCGCTGTGCGACTGCCTGCGAGCATTTTAGTATGAGCCCGAAGTTACAACGAAACGAGCATTTTCCGTAACCTGCCTGCCCGGTGAGCGCCCACTGTCAGAATATATAGTTATATATATATATATATATATATATATATATATATATATATATATATATATATATATATATATATATATATATATTAAAGGTATTATACCGTACTCCCGATCTAGATACTTGCTAAAAGCCCAGACACGTGTTTCGCCGATATTCTGCCGCTGCGTGACACAGCTGCGAGGGGTTCGGCTCTTCAGTGGGACACCCAGCATTCTCTAGCGGTTTCCGGTATATGAACTCCAGAGACTAATCAGGTGAATAATTTCGGAAATTAATCAATGCAGAACTTGGAGTTAAATTTCCGGGACATGACTTTTTAGGGTCAGAACCGGAATTTCAATGAACATTTGAGTCGAAGACAATCAACTAATGTGCAATAACCACGTAATGCCCATTCTACAAACAGGTAGTACTACGAGTAGTATGAATTCCATATGGTAAAGGTATTATACCATACTCCCGACCTAGATACTTGCTAAAAGCCCAGACACGTGTTTCGCCGATATTCTGCCGCTGCGTGACACAGCTGCGAGGGGTTCGGCTCTTCAGTGGGACCCCCAGAGTTCTCTAGCGGTTTCCGGTATATGAACTCCAGAGAATAATCAGGAGTACGGTATAATACCTTTACCATATGGAATGCATACTACTCGTAGTACTACTTGTTTGTATAATAGGCATTACGTGGTTATTCCACATCAGTTGATTGTCTTCGACTCAAATGTTCATTGAAATTTCGGTTCTGACCCTAAAAAGTCATGTCCCGGAAATGTAACTCCAAGTTCTGCATTATTAATTTCCGAAATTATTCACCTGATATATATATATATATCAGGGATGGGCGCACACCGATCTATTGGCTTCACGAAGTAAACAAGCTTCCTATGGACGATAGGGGTCACGAACAGGCAACCACCTACAAGGCCGAAGTCGGTCAAGTCATAATAGCAGCAAGGAGGGACGACAGAGAATGCGGGTAGAATGATACAGTACTGATTGGCTGAATGAAGGCACAGTAAGCCCGAAACAGTACTGTATCAATCTACCCGCATTCTCTGTCGTCCTTCCTTGCTGATATATATATATATATGAATAACTGATGTGGTGTGCATTCCGAGGTGATATAATGAGAAAGTGAAGGCTCTTCGGAATATTGAAATGTACTCGTAAATTTTCAATTCGGTGACACCGACCCGTCGTCAGACGAAATGAACAGAGGGAAAGTGAAGTCGGCAGACTAAGTCGGCTGGCGCGACAGGACAGACAACGACAAACAGACAGCTGATGGGTGAGAGGGGTGGGCACCTAGTTGTGGCACGCCGTGGGGCAGGGGAAGGGTAGGAAGAACCGTTAGGGCTCTCAGTGTTGGAGGCGGTGAAAACGTGGGGGGGAGGGGGGGGGTGGGGATTGCGAGTCAGTGGGAATGCGGGTGGCTGGTCATTAATGCGGGCGGCTGGTCACTGATGCGGGATGAGATCGAAGGGCTATTTGCCGGCGTTGGAGGTGTTAGGGGGGTTTAGGTTTTTGTTCACCGTGTCGCAAGGGGGAGCGGAAAGGCGAAACAGCATACGTCTATGTGGCCGAGTGGGGGTTAGCAAATGTTGAGGTGTGGGAACAAGACAGTGAACGTGTACGTAAGCCCTCGTAATGAGCGTCTAAATCGACGTGGCGGTTGATGCTGGTCGTGCCAGAATGCCAAGCTTCGAGGAATTCTCGCGCTTGTCTGGTGTTAGCCTTTGCGATCACTTCAGTGTCATCCCAATTGAAGCGGTGATCATGCTCAATGGCGTGCGCAAACACGAGGGACAGAGGGTCACGTCGGCGGAGGGCTAACTTGTATTCGTTAATGCGAGTCCCTAGACATCGGCCTGTATGACCAATATAAACACAAGGGCAGTTGGCGCACGGTATGCGGTAGATGACGTTAGTTAATTGTTCTTTGGGCACTGGGTCCTTTACTCGGCATAATGTCTCGCGTAGGGAAGATGCGGGCTTATGGGCAATGGAGATGCCAAAGCGTTTTAGTTGCCGGGAGAGTGCTTCAGAGATTCCCTGAATGTACGGCAGTGAATAGAATTTCTGCGACGCTCTATCTTCATGAGACTCGGGGTTTGGTAGTTGTCTCTTGCGTCTGAGACAGTTCTTTACGAAACTGGCAGGATATCCGTTGGAGCGGAACAACCGATGTAAGTAGGCCAATTCTTTCTTAAGTGAATCATCACCGTTGCAGATGCGATAGGCCCGATGGAAAAGAGTGCGGACACAGCTTCGTTTATGGGCCGCAGGATGATTGCTCCCATAGTTAAGTATGATTTCGGCACTAGAGTCTTTTCTGTGGACGCTTGTCGCTAGTTTGCCATCACGGAGTCTTTGTATGCTCACATCTAAGAACGGGAGGGTATCTCCTGTTGCTTCCTCGCGGGTGAACAGTATAGCCGGGAAGACGCTGTTTAAGCTCTGATGCAATCGCTCAACTTCCCTGGTCTTTATGATGACAAATGTGTCGTCCACGTAGCGGAACCACATTTTTGGTTCGAAGGTGCGCACAACATCCTGTTCTAGTCGCTGCAAGACTAGTTCTACAAGCAGTCCCGATATTGGGGAGCCCATTGGGGTGCCATTTACTTGTTGATAATACTTGCCATCGAACTGACAATAATTATTGAGGCAAAGCTTAAGCATGTCTAGAACATGTTCTGTTGGAATGCCAATGGGACTTTGCTCTAGACATCCGGCTACGCTGTCAATCGCTAGGTCGTGTGATATTGAAGAAAATAGGGCAACAACATTGAACGATAGGATGCATTCGTCAGGACTTACTTCA
>CACRXP010000438.1:117445-133603 GCA_902702965.1 Spirometra erinaceieuropaei | reverse complement strand
GCCAGTCCGTAGGTAGGTGTGCCTTTCAGCGCTACGATGGGTCGTAGGGGGACATTTGGCTTGTGGATTTTTGGCAAACCATAGAAACGCGCTGGAGCGGCATCTTGCGGTCTCATTTGTCTCCAATCGTTTTCAGATATCACCTTTTGGCTCCTCATCTGATTTAAGCCCTTGTTAATTTTGCCTACCAGTGTTTTTATGGGGTCAGAGTCGACGACTCTGTATGACTGGTTGTCGTCTAGTAGTTCCTGGGCTTTTGCGACGTACTCTGATCTGTCCAAGATCACGGTTGCCCGTCCTTTGTCCGCTGGAACAATTACTATTTCTTCGTCCATCTTTAATTCCCTAATGGCCTTTAATTCGGCCGAGGAGATGGTCCGACGTGGCTTGTGGGATATGATGAGCGACGACACTCGCTGGCGAATGGAGTTCTTGGAGTCTTCTGTGGTATCTGTCTTTGCGAGTGTCGCTTCTAATGCCGCAATAAAATCCAGTGGCTGCGCGTCACCTGTGTTGTATCCAGATTCGTGCTGAAGCACTTTAATCTGGTCGTCTGTCAGCTGTTTGGATGAGAGGTTGTGGACGGACGGTGGTTCTGACATAGCTGCATCTGCCTGCTGTAGGGTACGCATTTTGTTCAGGAGTTGGACCCTCTTCTTCCCTCGCTCTACGTTCACCTTTATCGAGATCCAGCTCTCCAGGTTTTGTAGTGTTTGATCCTCCAGGTGTGATGCACATGCTGCTTTCTCCCTTTCGATTTCTCTGCCGTACTTTCCCAGGCGAATATGACATTCGTTGATGAGGGTTCTTAGTAAGCGTCGGCTGCAGCTCCTGGCGACCTCCCGACCGAAATCGGTCTTAGCTGGTGGTCTCACAGAAACACTCCTCAGCATGATGTCTGACCTTAGGCAGTTGTGTAGAAAGACCAATTGTTCCCGTGTAGCTCCCTGTCTACATGAAAATATTTCCCAATGCCGTGCTCGGCGAAGCGCTTCGCGCCCGGAATTCTCATGGATGTAGGCGAAAATGCTGACCCCAGGTGTTGAAATTGAAGAAGATGGTAAGGCGAGCTCTGGGGATGATGATTTATTCATCTGACGTTTCACACTCATACTCGAGCGCATCATCGGAGATAGGAAATATTGGAAAATTACACGGTTTAAATAGGTCCCTCTCGCTCTTGCCTGATAGGGCCGTCAACTTCTATCCTCATTGGGCCTCCCCTGGTGCGTAGGTGGTGTTTGGCGGCCTCGTATGGTGCCGGTAGTTCGACGCAGCGGTTGATGGAGTTGGTGTCTGTTTTCCAGGCCTCGATTATTTCTCGCGCCAGTCTGTTTTAAAAAAAAAAATTAACAAGGGCTTAAATCAGATGAGGAGCCAAAAGGCGATATCTGAAAACGATTGGAGACAAATGAGACCGCAAGATGCCGCTCCAGCGCGTTTCTATGGTTTGCCAAAAATCCACAAGCCAAATGTCCCCCTACGACCCATCGTAGCGCTGAAAGGCACACCTACCTACGGACTGGCTAAATGGCTTACCAAGCACTTAAAGAAGCTGACGGAAGGATCCGAACACACAGCCGCCTCCTCAACGCACTTCCTAGAAAAAGTCCGAGGCGTGACAATAGCCCCCGATGAGATCATGGTATCCTTTGACGTCGTCTCTTTGTTCACCTCCATCCCTAAGGATTTGGCCATGAGAGTCATCAGTGAGCTACTGGAACGAAAGTACGACCATGAAGAAAAACCGTTTAAAAGGAAGCACGCGATGAAGTTACTGGACTACTGCTTATGCACGTATTTCACTTTTAACGGCCATACTTATGAGCAAATCCAGGGAACCCCGATGGGATCCCCGATCTCCGGCTACCTGGCTGAGGCGGTACTACAGGAACTGGAAACTCGTGTATTTCGGTCCTACAAGCCAAAATTCTGGATGCGCTATGTGGACGATACCTTTGTCGTCCTACACCGAGATGCGAAGGAGGCCTTCAGAGGAGAATTAAACTCCATCTTCCCACAAATTCAATTCACAATGGAGGAAGAAAAGGACGGAACGCTCTCTTTCCTCGACGTGCGGGTAACGAGGCAGGAAGATGGAACCCTCCAGACCGGTGTTTTCCGAAAAGCTACAAACACAGAGAAAAAACTCCACTACAACAGCAACCATCCGCTGTCGCATAAACGCAGTTGCGTCCGGACACTTTTCCGCCGCATCAACACGCACTGCAGCACAGAGGCCGAGAAGCTACAAGAGCGTGCCTCCCTGTGGCACCTCTTCCTTGTCAATGGATACCCACGTAGCTTCGTAAACAAATGTCTGTTCCAAAGACACACGAAGACTGACGGTGAGGCGAACCAAAAACCTGAGGTACTCCGTGTCTTGCCCTACATGAGGAACGTCTCTGAGGCCACTGAGCGTATGCTTAGACCACTTAACGTGGGCGTTGGACACCGACCGGAAGCCACCATCCGCCGATTAGTCATGCAGCCAAAGGGTAGGCTGCCCCCTGAGGAAATGTCCGGTGTCATTTACCGCGTCAACTGCCTAGACTGTCAGGCCAACTATTGCGGCATGACAAACAAACGACTTAAAACGCGCATACATGAGCACACCTTAGCCGTCAAGCGGAAAGATGCGCGCTCATATGTCGCCATGCACAGTCTAGAAAATGACCACCGGTTTGACTTTGACGGCGCCCAAGTGCTCGGCCGAGCGGAAAACAGACTGGCGCGAGAAATAATCGAGGCCTGGAAAACAGACACCAACTCCATCAACCGCTGCGTTGAACTACCGGCACCATACGAGGCCGCCAAACACCACCTACGCACCAGGGGAGGCCCAATGAGGATAGAAGTTGACGGCCCTATCAGGCAAGAGCGAGAGGGACCTATTTAAACCGTGTAATTTTCCAATATTTCCTATCTCCGATGATGCGCTCGAGTATGAGTGTGAAACGTCAGATGAATAAATCATCATCCCCAGAGCTCGCCTTACCATCTTCTTCAATTTCAACACCTGGGGTCAGCATTTTCGCCTACATCCATATATATATATATATATATATGTATACATATATGGCAATATGCGTTAAGATGCGAGGTCCAGCTATATTGCCGTGTATATCATCCCCCGAGGAAGACGAAGAAGAGAAATGGATTTCATGGACCAGGTTGTATTCAGATTGACGTTTCGGAAACACACTCGTTTCCATCATCAGAGTCGTGCGCTGACGTTTCCTGATGGCCTTGATCTGTTAAGCCTTGCCGCCTGCCTCGTATTATAACCGTGCACAGCGCACGTTTGTTGACTAGCCTGCTTTCCGTTGGCTGATTGTCGCCTCCCAGGCGTTCTGCGCAAGACTCGAGTCAGTCCAGGCAGGGCCGATGGCACGGATGTACAGAGCCACACGGGGCCGACCGCCGACGCTCGCGGATAGAGGAGAAGGCGCTGAACGAATGTCACGTGACCGGCGTGGCTCACAAGCAACGGAGCCAAAGGAAAGCAGGCTAATCAACAAACGTGCGCTGTGCATGGTTATAATACGAGGCAGGCGGCAAGGCTTAACAGATCAAGGCCAGCAGGAAACGTCAGCGCACGACTCTGGTGATGGAAACGAGTGTGTATCCGAAACATCAATCTGAATACAACCTGGTCCATGAAATCGATATATCTTCTTCGTATTCCTCGGGGGATGATATAAACGATATAAATATATATATATAATACATGAGCAGCTCGCTAAGAGTGCAACAGACCAGACGCAGACAGCTGTTTCACGGTCGTTACCGATCATCAGTACGTCATAGGCCTTATGAAGTGAGGTATATAAGCATGTCACGTGGGCGTTTGACCCTCACTGTTGTGGTTAGGATCTCACTCGATCCCATTCTGTCCGCCCGCCAGCTTGCTACTGGCGACAACGAACGCTGTGTCAGAGGACACATACCACACATAATACATGAGCAGCTCTCTAAAAGTGCAACAGACCAGACGCAGACAGCTGTTTCACGGTCGTTACCGATCATCAGTACGCCATAGGTATGTGTCCTCTGACACAGCGTTCTTTGTCGCCAGTAGCAAGCTGGCGGGCGTACAGAATGGGAACGAGTGCGATCATAACCACAACAGTGAGGGTCAAACACCCACTTGATATGCTTATATACCTCACTTAATAAGGCCTATGACGTATTGATGATCGGTAACGACCGTGAAACAGCTGTCTGCGTCTGGTCTGTTGCACTCTTGGCGAGCTGCTCATGTATTATATGTGGTATGTTTCCTCTGACACAGCGTTCGTTGTCGCCAGTAGCAAGCTGGCGGGCGGACAGAATGGGATCGAGTGAGATCCTAACCACAACAGTGATGGTCAAACGCCCACCTGACATGCATATATATATAGATATATGAGAAGATAAGGCGATCGCAGGAACCATAAGTATATTTGCCTGACGTTTCGAAAGCAAACAAGCTTCCAACATCGGCGAAACTGCCAACGTCGTCTACCGGATCCCGTGTAGTTTCTGTGAGGCAAACTACGTTGGAGAAACCGGGAAGAGATTGCAGACCCGCATGGACGAGCACGCAAGAGCGGTAAGAAGAATGGATCAGCTCTCGTTGTTGGCAGACCATTGCGCAGCTTTCGGCCACGCCTTCGCCTTCTAAGACGCCGAAGTCTTGGGCCAAGGGAGCGATCAAACGGTGAGGGGGACACTCGAAGCCTGGCACACCACAACTATCTCAATCAACCGATGCGTAACTCTGCCGGCTGCCTACCAAGCCCTACGGGTGAAGTTCAATAGGCAGGGCTACTGACGAGTCGTCAGGCCAGAGACGGCAGTAATCAAACCCGGACCAAGCGGGAACGAGGACGGGCATAGACAGGCACCGGGAACGGACGAAACCGGGGGACAACCGGCGGCGAACGCAAACCCAGGAGACCGCCTTCTGGGTCCGAACGCAGACAGACGCCAGCACTCGAGGAGAACGCCCGACAGTGACAAAACCCCCCAGCCCGACGTCAACCCTGGCACGACAACCACCGTCAACACGGTTACGGGCAGGTGCGAACGGGACAGCGACAGGACCCCCCAGGCCGACGTCAACAGTGGCATGACAACCACCGTCCACGCGGATACGGGCAGGTGCGAACGGGGCAGGAAGGCGAGATGCGTCGAGGGCGGACAACGGACAATACAAACAAGAGCAATGGCCGCGGTCACCCCGGCGCCGCCCCCCTCCCCACACCCGACAATAGATGAGCAGGAACCGATGCCGCCATGACAACCATCGCCATACCGTGTGATGCAGCGCGCTGGAAGTCAGTGACACGCCAGCACGAAAGAAAAACCCTTAAATACTGTGACGTGCCGTACGCAAATCACCTCCGATGATGGAAGTTTGTTTGCTTTCGAAACTTCAGGCAAATATACTTACGGTTCCTGCGATCGCCTTATCTTCTCAGTTATATCCGGGAATGCGCATTTTCGCTTCAATCAGCATATATATATATAAATCCCTATGGCGTTTCTTTCTCTCCAATGGGTACCCACGCAGCTTCATAAACAAATGCTGTATCAAAGGCACATGAAGACCGACGGTGAACAAAAACAAAAACCGGAATTCTTCCGTGCTTCGCCCTACGTGAGTGACGTTTCCGAAGCCACTGAACGCATGCTCAGACCACTCAACGTGGGCCTTGGATACCGGCCGGAGGTCACTATTCGCCGCTTACTCATGCAGCCCAAGGGGCGGCTACCACCTGAGGACACGTCAGGAATTGTTTACCGCGTCAACTGTCTAGACTGTCCGGCCAATTATTGTGGCATGACCGACAAACGATTAAGGTCGCGCATGCATGAGCATTCTCTAGCTGTAAAGCGAAAAGATGTACGATCACATGTTGTCATGCATAGCCTCGAAAATGACCATCAATTCGGCTTCGACAAGGCAGAAGTAATCGGTCGAGCTGAAAGCAAAATGGCGAGAGAGATAATCGAAGCCTGGCAATCCAACGCCAACTCGATCAACCGTAGGATCGACCTACCGGCGCCATATGAGGCCGTCAGACACCACTTGAGCAGGAAGGGAGGACCAATGGGAAGAGAGAACAATGGACCTATCAGTACTGAGTAAGAAAGACCTATTTAAACCTTGTATTCCCACTTTTAATCTATCTCCGATGATGCGCTCAAGTATGAGTGTGAAACGTCAGATGAATAAATCATCCTCCCCAGAGATCTATTTACCTTCTTCCAAATATATATATATATATTGCAGAGGCGGCTGCGATCAGGCTATACAATCTAGTTCTATGCGTACAAAAGAACTTCGTACAGGCCTCAAGGTTGCTATGGCCCAAAGCCACCATGTCAGCCACCTGCGTATAATCACCCGTCCCATTTTCCGCAATCCCCTTCTCCCCCCTGATGCTGACGGTAATTATGTTTTTCACCTCACCCAACCAGACCCTCTCCCACAAAACTCCAGCTACATAAAAAAACCTCTGCTTGCCGCCGTTTTCTGTTCAGTCATTTCGATAGCAATATAAATGCAAAGACCTGATGTTATTGTATCGAAAGCTTTCGTATGCTCGCCAAACTGTCTTTTGAATTCTTCCATGGGAATTTTCGCAAATCTAAATTAGTCAAAATATCGTACTATGTTGCGAAATTCGCCCTTACTGACCGAGCCTAACCAGTTCTTTGGGAGGTATCGTGACTTATGAGGCAAAAATTGTTCGTCATACAACAAAGTCCTGGGAGTTCTACAAACATAACTGCTATATTAGTGGTGAGTGTTGTACATCAGGTGACATTTATCAAGACGCAAAAAAAGACTACTGCTGACCAACCACCCAAATTAGAACGCCTCCAAAAGTTCGACAACCAACTAAATACCGATACATTGTCCTCAGGAGGGGGTGGAACATCAGCCCTCTCACGCCTATCCCGTCTCCTAAAATCCCTCACTCACAACGAAATACCAGATAAAGTTCTGAGATTCCGAAACAACAGAGAAGCCCGAAATGACGCTTTATGTCGGACACCCTGTCGCCCTGGCTTCATTAGACGGAAAAGTTATTGCGTGGAAATTTTCGATTCTGTCTCATTTGCCGTTATCCGTCTGGACTACACACCAAGGATTTGGCCCCTCAGTAGACGATCATGGAGCAACTCTCTGCATCACTGGGTACCAGTCGCCATGCTACCGCCTGCTACGCCCAACTAAAGGGCAAAGTGTAAGTGTTAGTTTTTGTTCTGCAACAAGGTTAGGTTGGTTTTCACCTCTCTAATGTGATCAGTGGCTAAATTATTCACAGTGGATTGGTTGTGGAGGCCGAACGCGTGAAAGTCCCATGTTGGAACAGATCTGAGCTAAACTGAGGATGACGGGCATATATGCAAAATGTGAATAGTCGAATATGCGGTTAACATTTCCTGAGTAAGCGCACCTCCTGCATGTAAATGTTTGGTGATTGGGGCTGTCCCTTGTGTATTAATATTTGTGGTAGTAAAAAGACGACATTCGGTTTACGCACAAAGTCTCATAAGTAAATAAAAGAGCTCCATGATAGTGAACGCCGAAGTCGTCAATCTGCGTTATTCGTGTATTTGAACTGCGGTGGATGTGCGACAGTTTGTATTACGTTTGCGGTTCCATTTTTATTTATAAATGAATCTATATAGAAGCATGAATATCGACTCCTTCCTCTTTTCCAGTGATTCTTTTTGCACTTTCTAAACCATCCTGGTCTGGCGTTAGGCCTCGTTTCGAATAATCGGCCTCGAACTGCGGTCACCCTGCTGTCAAAGCGAGTCACAGAGTGGCTTATTGTCCATCAGTGACCAAACAGTCTAACCATCGTCCTGTGTGAGGACCAGCGATGCGTCTCATGGAGACGTATTTGCGTTTTTTTCGGTAAAAATACAGCTGTTTACTTTAAACAGCCGGTTTCTAGGTAGGGAGGCATTAGGTCAAGGTTTTATTTCGGAGGCTTCATGATAGCGGAAGTCTTGAGGTCGCCTTCCACGATGTTAACAAGGCACCTAACTCAGTTATTTTCTGTCAGTGTAGTCGTAAAGTCTGTGGCGATGGTCGGATCATAAACTCCGTAAGGTGAACTCAACAGCTTCCACATAAAAAAATCCTTCATTTGTTTGTTCTTGACTGAAGCTTATTGAAGTGATTGATCGACAATAATGTGTTTGGGGTTTTATCTCTGGATAGGCTTCTTTCCTTATGAGCGTCAACAACCTGTCCAGTTTCACAAGAAATAGCCCATCCTTTTTGCTGGTGACACCAATAACCAGAGCGTCGGAATACATCAAGGAGCTCTTTCCTACTCGCAGGCGTTCTCAAAACCCAACTGTATAAATTCTTCGTGTTTTTAGTAAAACTGTTTTTCAGTCAAATGCTAAACATTTCTGACCTGCCTTCTAAGCATGCAAAACTCCTGTCGTAAAATTTCAATATTTGTATCCTCTGCTTTTTAGCCTGACCTGACAGCTGCAATCCATAGAGCACCATTTAGATTTGAATAATCCAACTTCTCAGCAGATAATATTTCAAACTGAGCCCACTTCACTTCTCGGGATTGCAAATCGGTCAGGCAGGGCTGTGTTCGGCTTTTTTACAAGTTGAATCAAGATTTGGACCTCGGAGGCAATACATAGAAGTATTTTAGTCCTAGAATGCGCACAAACGTTGGGGCAGCTAAATTTGGTTGCTGGCGCGATTTACGTCTGAGCCTAATCTTCTTCTAGTACTAACTGCTCATATTGAATAATCGTGTACGTACATGCTTGCTAAAATATCACAAATACAACATTTACTCACGGTGAATTTTAAAAATAAAAACACACATTAGGGTGGTCGAATTTGGTCAGCGTGACGATTTTCACCCTAGTTATATCCTGGCGTCTCCTCGCTTTGAGACAGGGCGTTCTTTTGACCTTTTCTTATTTGTCCGTGGGCCATTTTTTCTCAATGCTTCCCAGACCTTGTTCCTTTGATGAATTCGTGTGCGCCAATCATGTGCCCCATTTACAGTGCGGGTTGTACGGCAACTATATATCTCCCAAGGTACTGTGCCCGATCCCACACCCAGTCGCTTTGCCTAGGCTACGCGGATGAGAAGCGGCACAGAGAAGAAGGAAAGGCGTCGGTCGATTCACAATCAAGTGCCCAAACCTCCCATAACAGGTCAACGATCGCGGCGCAAAATGTTTCCAGCTGACAATATCGCTCGACTATACTATGCAACATGTGTTGAACTGCAATGTTCCCTTGTTATATGATATCTACGGCAACTGCAGCCTTACAAGTTTTGGAAAGACCTCTTCTCTCCGTTAGGTCAGGTACGCCCAGATCAGGGGATGGGGTCGCGTGTAGCGTGAATGCTATTAAGCAATATCAGTCAGTCTGTCGGTGCTAGTCTTCCCTCAACTCGTTTTAGTCTTACCATCGAGGTTGTTTGTGGATGCAGCATGGATCTGCTTCATCACAAATTAAGTTCCACGATATTCAAGACCGTCATCTACGCGAAACAGTGGCGTTCCTGTCGCTTGTGATGTGTCAAATGTAGAGGCCTTGTGTGAGGGTTTAGCGGATAAGTGTCGGGGCCTTTGTAAGTTGACTGATGTTTTCGTTCCTCTCCGTATTTGAGATTGTCACAGACGTTTCGCTGCCACGTCCTATCTCTGCTAGCAAACGAAATATTGGAATGATGAAAGGGTCGATAATCCAGAATCAAACGCTCAGGCGTTTGCAACACACATATAATCGTGGCCGGTGACGTATACGAATAATATAATAAATTGCATGTATCTTGTAACAAGCGTCTAATTGCAATGATTCGCTTATATTGTGTTTGAGAGAGCCCGATAAGTATGTGGTGGACTCTGTGGCGGTCAAGGATGTGAGATCGACTTAAAACCACGCACAATAAGTTCGTTTCGTCTACTGTCAGAAGGCAGGGAGCTGCGAGGACTAGTTTATTCTGTACACAGGGCAGGTTGCCGTAAGTTGGCGGTTAGCTTGCCACAGAGAAAAGCGTCCGTTCGCAGAGAGCGTCAGTCGCGGTGTGTCTTTACGCGGGCGTGTGTGTTTGGGTCAGCAGGAAGGGGTGACTGTCTGCGTGGTGGTCGTGTGATTGGACAAATTAGGGGACGAATGGAGGGCGCATACTCACAAGGCCTCACGGGACTCAAGCCTGGGTTCACTGCAGCTGGACCGGAGGTGTCCCAGTTCTAGCCGGCGGGGGTGGTCGTGCGTCAGCGGCCTGTCAGTGCTTATCGCGGTCATCGACCGACAAAACGGAGCCGGAGAAAAGGGGGACTGGAGCAGCTGCTACAACTCTAGATTAACTTTCGGTCGGACATGGGAAACGTAGCCTCATTTTGAATTCAGGAGGAGTAAATTTATTACTTAATGAAACGTCGGCTAAAATTCTGAAGTGCGTCTTCAAACCCCAAAAATGACTTACGTAGGGTTGTCATATTAATAATCATTTTGAATATGTTAAGATATTATAATTACTTCAGGGTACGATCTTTCGAAAGAGCTTTTTATCGATCGCTTGCATAAGTAATATACCGAAAAAAATGAATACTAACGAAATATGCCTCATTCGATTGATTTTGCACGCCCAAAATGCTCTTTTCTTTCCTCATTTGGTAGCAAATCTCCCCTTTTCGAGTTCAATGCTGGAAGATAGAGTATCTCTTGATTTTTTAAAACTTTCTCAATTTCCGAATAATTTTGAACTCGACCTGTGGTTACGCCTGCATTCAGAGATTCCGAACTCCAAGTTGTATACTTCTCATATAAAAAGTCGTACGTCTCCGAATGTCCTTATAAAGAGGATACCTAAAGCTCATGAAACTGTGTAGCGCATGTAGGTCCAGTTGTCTTTTTTTAAACAACGTTAATGAATTCGCCGATGCAAGACTCTTCGAATGGACAGTAGACGGTCATGAGAAAGCTCACAATTAGAAACTTTTCTTAACCCGAAATATACTCCGTCTTCAAAAGCAAAATTGAATAAGACGTAAATTGCCACAAAATGAGCAGATATGATTACTTTTTGTGCATCTTATTAATGAAAAGCATTTGAGTTTCTAAGGGCATCGAGAACCAGCAGGTGAAATTCATTCTGCTTGGGCAGCCGTTCTTTTCTGGATGTAAGTTACACAAGCGGTCGATGAGATACTCATTCGAAAGTCGGTATACTGAAAGGATGGGGTATCTGACAATTATCTCACACGACACTTGATATGGCAACTCTTCTTAAGTAATCTTTTCTAATCGAAGACGCACTTCGGGATATCGGTTAACATTTCATGAGGTAGCACATCTACCGTATTTATTTCCTGTGCCCCAGCACTAGCACTAACCCCAGTTCATCTAACTCCAGCCCGAATCTTAACCTTCTGTAATCTAACCACAACCCGCTTGCAATTTGGTCCAAGATTACCTGCATTACGGTGTGTCCATATTCGTTTGCCAAGCCTCGACTGCCTACGGAATCCTGGTTGGGCAGTCAACTTAGTGTTTCGGAATTCGTGGATTCCATATGTTGCAGTAATTTGTTGAGCTAGCCGACCCAAATGTAGTTAAACATATGGATCTGAGGTAGGATATCGTGGCTTAGGTGGTTTATGCGTTGGTTCGACTAAAGCATCGTCCTTAGCCTTTGATCCCCTCCCAGGCGGCCGGCACTTAACAGTTGACTCACACAAAGCATTCAACCCCGCTTGAGAATACTTGTTAATTTTTGCTCAATTTAGACAGTCGTGCTACATCTCCCATAGCATAGCGTCACCGTGGAAATAATATTTTAATGAAATAACCATTCTCTCATTTAGTACCTTCTTCCTCCGCTCATAAAAGTTTTAACCTCATCTGCTACTATCATGGCACATAATAGGTCGAGTACATCAGTGAATTCATTTTATTTAAGCGCGGCGGTCTTCTTCCCTCTGAGATCCGAAGTGACAAAAATTCAGACTACTCAAGGGTTCTTCTCTTGAATTGTATATGTGGGACGCTAAAAATGAAGGCAAAGTAACGAATCGTCTGGAGTGCATTTTTCAGCGACTCAGTGATAGGATGAAGGTCATATTATGTACTTCCTCTCCGGCAATGGACCCTGCACCGTCATCCCTGGATATGTGATATTAAGTCTGCACGTTCATTTGGGTGAAGTTGTTACAGCTCAAACTCAGTCTCTGTGAAGAACGTTACACAGCCAACTTAACGGAGCGGCAAATTTACCGCTCGGATGCAGCACCCCATTAGGACCTTATAAGCAAGTGGTTGCGCGCGAGGGCTAATTGCTAGACCCGCTATTATCTGACCAATAGGGTCTTAGAATAACTCCCAAATCTACAATTCTTGTCGTCTGAGTTTCGTATGACCAAATCAGATGAATCGAGAGGTGGATTGCGTTAGTCCTAGAGATGAAGATGTGATCCACAGAACGGTAATTCTTATTTGCCTGTCGTTTTAATTTCTTACTCGAGCTCATCACCTTCGGCGCTGGATGGTGTATTTTGTTAGATTTGAATGAATACCCTGGTCTATATCCTTGAAATGGCGTGCCTCTTGGACATTTTGGGAAACCTAATAACTGCCGTCACACTTTTGAATTCGCCTGTAGCCGTACTCTTTGTCGACATACTCTGCGGCAAATTGGGACATTACCTGGGACCTCCGAAGCAATAGACTCTAGATTAAGATGGGCTTCCCGTTGAAATATGTTTGAGTTTTTCCAAAGTTATCGCTCTGTATCCTTAGTGGGTACATTGACGCGTGAAAATTTAAGTACCTCGATAATTCCCACAGCACTCCAACCGTGATGGCTTTCTTCGTATATGATGGCATCGCATTGCTAAAACGATAGCGGCATCGGCCGCCTGACATCATCGATAATCTCTTCCTGAAAATCCTATTTATTTAGGACCTGAACTCCGCAAATGCAAAACAACTGTAAAACTTATCAACAAAACTTCTTCCAACAGCAAATGGTTATCAGTTTCTTGGTTTTACTGTGAAATTCTCCTCATTCTACTGTAGAGCCGATGATATATCACTTAAATTATTGAGCTCGATCAAGACACATTGTCTACGCTCGCGAAAATGACTTCTGACATATGATGCAGAGAGTGTCACTTTGCCGCCAAAATCCACGTTCCGAAGTGGTGTGCCTGAATTCACATGTCAGTACTGTCCTAATCGGAAGCCCTTTGCCAGCGCTGCTGAAGAACTCCATAGCTTTGAATGTTCCTCATTTCTAACCTACATTTAGTAACGAGTATTGCCTGTTCCTGTTTTTTGGCATCCGTTTTGTTAGTTTTTCTTGTTTTTGTTTAAACAGACTACGTAGACGGCTGTTTATGTAATTCTTACCTATGTGCGAGTCTAGAAGTTTTTTCCATTTACCTGGTAAATGAAGGTGTATGACGCACCTATACGGTTTGTTTGCATTTGCCGTCCCTACGCCCATTCGTCTTCTTGACTTGGTATCACCATGGCTGCAAGATGGTTAGGGACGATATTGCGAAGGTCAGCCATACCTTAAACTAATTAACACACAAGTCACCGGTCCTTTGAGCACTCCGTTATTACGCAGTAGACGTCGCAGCTTGAGCTGGTCAAGACGTCCTCGATCCAGAGAGCGCGAAGGTAGAAACAGTGTGCAAAATCGAGCACTGGGCCTTCCAGTTTGTGCTTCTCATATGGCCAGTTGTCTCTTATCTCCCCCTCGGATCGGCGCATGGTGTTATTTGGCAACAATGTGATAAGTCAACGACGATCACACAACAAGGACACAGAAGACACATGTGTGAAGCGCCACTGCTAAAATGTTATCCGTGCTTTCGCTCTGAATTATTTATATCAAAGTCCATTTCAGATTAATCGTTAAAGTTCTAGGCGTATATCGCACATCTCCTGAGGACTGAGGTAAGACAGATATAAATGCATCTCCCAGACAAATGTTTTGTAGAGTATCTACTTAGTTTACTTGGGTAACATGATATGCATTAGCAGTATTCTCTGATGCCAGGTACCGTCGACAACAATACCACAGAACATTGATTTGAGTGCACGTAGAGGGATTATAGCACTGCAGATTGTCCATGTTTTCAGCATTTGCGTTTAAAATGCTGAAGACAGCAGCGTTTGAGGATGAGCGAAATACGATAGGGTTGTTGATACTCTGAAATTGCATACAGGCACTTTGTAATCCTTAGCATTTCTCAATTTGTTATACTTTGCAATTCCTATTGTAGAGCACTTCGTATCAATTTCGGAATTAGCTTTAATAACTAACATGCAAATTTATCAATTTTCAAGTGGAGTGAAAAATATGCATGTTTACTAGTCCATGATTCGGAGCGAGCGAAGACTTCGGGACCTTCCGCCACAGGCAAACGGCAAGGTGTCGACTCTGTGCTGTTAGAATGAAGGGGTTGATGATGGAACTAGAGATACATGATTGTGCATGAAATGGACATGGAGACGCCCCAGATTCAAAGTTCAGGATTGACCCCCTGGAGTGCCAACTTCTGCATCCGGACGTAAGCATCCTATCAATTTACGTTTCTGAACATTTATAAAATACCTCTATAAAGGTAGGCTGCAGCTGCACTCGCCAGCCCTATCTTTCTACATTCCTGAGCTCTAGGGGGACAACACTGCCGTAAACAGACGATTCCCAAGCGCATGTCAGACCCGATTACAAAGCCGGTCAACTGGCCATATGCAACCTTCCGTAACAGACAAACCGCAAACTGTCTGCTCATGCTATTGCCTGTGCTCATAGAATAACAAACCATTTCAAACTTATATTTATATGCTGTTTACTGTTCATTGACAACATGCGAATCCTGTGGGCTTATTCCAGTGAAGTTGCTGAAAGTCTGACCAAACAGTGATTTCAGATTTTGAACGAAATTCAAAGCGAAAAATCACGAGGAGTATACGCGGAATGTGAACATTGAATTCTGGCCAAGTAAAAACATGCTAACTATTTACCATAAAGTAGATGTGGAACGCAGAACGGTCCACTGATTAGCTGGATTCCCTTGAGCTGCCTTATGGTGCGACGCGAAATCAGCATAACTAGCGTCTGGGTTGTTTACTTCATAACTATGCTGTGGCCATAGGGGTATTGGCAGGAGCCAGTCTGTCCAGTCCAAGAACATAGGATTACGATTACTCCCTATGACTGACTGAGTACACGTTTATTGGTTTATTCTGACGAAAAACTTCCGCGGGGTGTTAATTTCACCATTGTCCTGTGTGCACCCCAAAAAGGGCATCTAGTCGCTTCCTTAGAAACGAGTAAGGTTTAATGTAACAAGGGACGGTTTTCCGAAGAATTTAATTTTTCCTAGTTATAGGTGAATCGTGTGAACTTGAAAATAATCAGTCACATTCATTTTGATGTGCGCTGCAATTGCATACAAACGTAACGGTTCGTCATAAGACCCATTTGGGGGTATTGGTTGATTCCTGAGCTGCATACATGCGCAGAGATTGACATGTCGGACACTTCGTAAACACAATAAAAACACCAAAGATCATAAGCAAGAGCTAACAATGATTTTGCATCGCCTTAGTGGTTCGAAAGCAGCCTGGCACCGACCTCGATGTTCTATATGCAATGCGCTCTAGGTGTCTGCTCGCTCATGCATTGAAATCCACATATTTGTAATAAAAAAAATTAATTGGGGTGATTTATTCATCAGGAATTAGCGCACCCGTCAACTAATCTTAAAGAAAAAGCGTACACGAGAAGAATGAAGTAATATAGATTTTTATTAACTCTAACTAAATAATAAACATTAACTAAACATGAATACTTGGTACATTCTTTTGCAGGAGTTACAACTTATGCAGTCTGGATTTCGAACTGTTATATATGGTCAGAAGAGCAGTATAGGTTCGCAAAAATGGAAGGATCGAAGCTGGCTGCTGGAGCCTTGTAGGCGCGATCAGCAATTGCGTACTCAAGACAGTCATATCCTTCGGGGAAATAGTTCTCGTGGAACTTATTGGCAAATAACATGTGGGAGTTGACCAATTCTGGCAAATGTTGAGATCCGAGAATGCAAACATCACGGACGTACTTGGTAGGACACGGTGTTGGC
>CACRXP010000438.1:103294-114301 GCA_902702965.1 Spirometra erinaceieuropaei | reverse complement strand
TAATAATTCGGATGCTCACTCACTCGGTCCGTTGTGTCTTACGCGTTCTCTCTCGAGCTTAACCAGCAGCCGCACAGCTGCGCATGGGAGATCCCGTAAGGCACAACGGAACGGCTGAGTTCCGTAAGAACGATCAGTGAGCACCCCCTACCAACATACATATGTATTTATGTGGGTTTTTTATCATCCAAGAAGATGTCGATCGAGCATAGGGTTCTTAGAAACAACTACGTATACAGAGAGGATCTTTGGCATTTTATCCGCCTACTAAGCAAAGGCTATTATTCTCGTTCCTGTAGGCTAGGTGCGTTTGGGTCTGCCTTTTTGGCATTTTGTATGCACCGCACAAGTATCATTTGGTAACGTGCAGTAGAGACCTCAATTGGGCAGCTGTACAACGTGCTTTGAAGGACAAAATGAGGCTAAACCCTTCTGAAACCCAGGCTGCGTTTTGACCATACCCAAGATTACGATGCTGTAATCAGCATCTATGCGGCCTGAGTTAAGTTAAAAGTGGTCTGTAAGGACAGCGGAATACATAATATCCTTTCATTTATCGGAGAGCTACATTGTTCTAAGCAGACAGAATAGCAAGTGTGAGTCACCCCGTCAATCTGAGAACGTCCTTATTAAGTATCATGAAAAATGTTCTGAAGTCAATTAAAATTATTGTCTACGTACCGGAAAAGATAATTTGACTTTAGGGACCCGCCATTCGTTTCGCTTTTTAAAGGTAGTGTTGATAATGTTAGACCCGTTGAGCGCTTTGATACCTAGCACTAATTCCAGATTTGTCTTCAGGGGTAGTTCCTGGCCAGTCAAATTTATCAAATACTTCCATTTCCCCATTTTGAGCAGCAGACGCGCAGCAACAAGGCCCTGCTCAAGGACCGTGTAATCTCCCCATTTTACGTTAATACTCTCGCTCCGAGGAACTACACCAACATTGTCCCCAAAACATTTTGCAGTTTCTTGCACGGCCCTATAGAATTTGCGTGGGGACTTCTTGTCCACGTGAATGGCGTAGAAGTTTTGTGGTCGATAAATGAGGCGTAGTAGTCGTGCAACTTGATTAATGTCCTTGTATACCGAAAGGGAAAATGCCAGAGGAAATGCTCTCTCTGCCTCGGTAATCGGTACTTCTGTAGGGAACAGTTTTTGCTTGAAGTTCTTGCAGTTTTTGCCGAAATGTGCGTTTAGACTTCGAAAGTATTCATTCGTCTCCAGGGGAATAAGTCGTTTGGATTCGTCATGAATGTTCGACGCGTTGTCTGAAAAGAGGATCTGACATCGTTGTGCCAGGTGCTGTGCAGAAAAGAGGATTGTCTTTTCCTTACGGGCGCGAGAAGGCAACAAGATGTGCACCTCATACAACAGGAACAACATGAAACCCAAGGATATAAATATTAGGATACGATACAGATGCCCCATCTGGTATACCGATATTTTGGATTAGTCTGAGTGTCCTTTGGTTACCTGTTGCCGACTGAAGTACCTTTGAAGGTTCTGGAGCTGGCATTAAATATCGTTGCTCAATTTAGACTCTACAATTGGCTAATTTCACATGGCGCATGCCTGCAACTATTTGCTGAATAACTTTGACTTAAAATAACGTTTCTTAAGCGCTGAGGCACGCTTTTCCGGCGTGATTATTCATGTGATGGTCGTCTACTTACGTTTTCTCCTTTAGATTTTCCAATATGATTCTATATAACCGGTGCAGTTTTCAGAAATCTCACACGCACCGTCGACTGTCGGTCGTGCCGATCAGTGCTTCATAGCAGTCCAAACCAGCAGATGATAGAGAATTTCCGGACTGCAATTTGTCAGCCTAGTCGTCAACGTTTTAGTGCCCAGTGTCTTACGGCGTTACCACCTCATTATATTGTGGGGGCCTTGTTGATTTTGGAAGGAAGAATAGAACACATGCATTTTTCAGTAGTATCTGACTGTGCACATTTACTTCTATATCGCCATGAATTACATCTAATCCACCTTCATTCTTACCAACATCTCAAACGTAAACAACGGAAAAACTACCAGTATACAATATAAGGCGAAGTTTATATACTAGGAATTGTTGGCATACAAACCACTACATCGAATTCAACGCAACTACAATATGTGGTTAATAATTCTTGCACATCTTGTTTTTACGCAGATCATCTCGGTTACATGGGTTCTTTTTGAGGATATCGCAGTGTTAGCGCCAAATAAAAACTAAAGGCTACTGAATCCACTGCAACATTCTAAAACTTTCAGACTGCCATACTATTATCACCGCGGCAGTTATTTTCAGGAATTTTTCAAGAAGGAAGACGGCTCCTAATTAAGGGTTCGGTGGTTTATGCATTTACTAGAATTGGACAGTTTTTATTTTGGGAAACCTGCCCTCATTTAGGTTTCTATTCCCAAGGAGTGCTTTGTCTGAGATCACGGCATTTTCGAAGTTGCCCACGTCCGAAAAAAAACACAGATTATAAATTATTCTAACAACATAACTTGGATAGTTAATTTACAGATAAACTGAAAGGGCTAATAAAACTACTGTCGGAGAAAAACACAATTTCAGGTGACTTTCGACGGATTAATCGTGAAGACATTCAAAAATGCACTTAAAAATTCGATGTGCGTTTGTTCTATGAATCATGCATATCTTCGTCGAAATACGTACCGGCTAAAGATGGCGAACATGGAGGTTGATACTCTTAAATGCGTTTAACGAGATAGACAAAAATCGCCGATTGGGAGTGCGCTGAAAGACTTGACGAGGGGAAATCTGGTTTGACTGTTCCACCTGTCCACTAAGAATGGGACCAGTCAAATACGTCTTCAATACAAGAAGGACTGTTTGTCTTTCCGACGACTTAATCCGATAATGTGTGCTCTTTGCATGCTGCTGTGTTACTGGGGGCGTATGGGATGCCGCTGGCGGGCAAGCACTTTGCATTCGTATGGTCATGTCCGGTGCAACGATGGCGTTTGCGCGACCCTACACTGACCAGTAGAATCTACAGCAAATAACACTGCGACAATCGTTGGCACTGTATGACTCTCAACAAGATCGGCACAGGTAAAGCGACTGAATGGAAATGTCATAAGGACTGCATAAGAAGGAGTCGTTGTAGCTTGACTCTTCGTCCTGACAGGAGGAACGAGTCATAGCCTAAGGTGGCAGTTCTCCAGACCATGCTATTACACCAGTCTGTTCGTTGCAAAGGACGTATGCTTAAATTCTACCGCACTTTCTCTTCCATCTTCCATGCATCGGTCAAGTGTAGGAGCTGATCAACTAACCGATGCTGAGATAGAGGACGTGGTGACTAAAAGGAATAAAAACAATCCGACTGTGCGTGCTAAGCAAACTACCTGACTTCCTGCAAGGCATACTGATGTTTAACACAAAGGCGGATGTGCGACTTGGACTTTATATGTGCCAAAGTGATAGGCTGTCAGGCAGAGAAGGAGGAAAATAAAAGAATTCCTACTTGCATAGAGATGTCGATTCCGCACTTGTGATGTTTATGAGGGAGCCGCTCGTGTTTAGCGTATGTGCTAATAATTAGACGTGTGGTGATTGGGTTTGACTAATAATGTTATACTACAGATTTTCACAGATGCGTGCGTGGTCCATTAGGCCCATGCGATGGAGAAATATGCGTAGACAGTGTAGGTGGTTAAGGCGCAGACTACTTGTTGGTACTGTCTGCATGTCGGAAGCGGTTGAGTGTTGGCGTCGTGGACGCGAGGCTTTCGAGACTTATGAGCCGCTCATGTGGCTTTGACATTGGCGATGTGGTTTTTCGTAGATTACTGCCCCTGTGTCTATTGTTCGTTAAGTCGGAGAATTTCGGATCTTGCACGAACATCTGTGTTTGGAATCCTGTCTTTCTATCGCAGTTTCATTATTCTTCTTCTAAGGCAGCTTCGGTTGAAGTGGTTGCGAACCTGGCCCGATTGACGTAAGCTGTCCAGGTCACAGCGGTATCAGCAGTTTTGTCAAGATGGGAGTTTCGTACTTCAAGAGTTTGGTGTTTAGGTTAGGGTCACGGCGATTCCACACGGAGTCTTGCAGGTGGTCAGGGACTTAGTTGGCTTTGGGGAACCCATGCGCTACTTCTTCGTTGGATTTGGTGCTGCCAGCGTTCAGATCCAATGAGAGAACCGTTGATCAAGAATTAGAAATTCTCATTCCACATGCTGCAAACCCAAGACCGACCCGGATTCTTGATAGAAATCAAGGCTTCAGGCACAGCATCGTCACAATAATACGAATGTCAAAACGATGTGGAAGATTTCCAAATCCGAGGATGGAGCGTAGGCGACGCTAACTGCAATGTGTTGCGTGGGCGTGTGTAGGGCGGTAGCGATTACTGAAAAGAAATGCACTAATAGTCTACCGCATTAGTAAACCCGGCGAAAGCTGATGTTTCTCCGAGTCCCTACGCCCCGCTCTCCTGTGTAATTCCACGAAGATGAGCACAGCACAGCGTCTACACCCATGAAATCCCCTTTAACCGATGAACGAAAGCGGATGACGATGCACGGCCTGTGTGTGTCTGCGCTTTCACATGTCCACTGACCACGCCCTATGTCGTGTAGAACAGATTTTATGCAGAACTGCATGATCTTCTAGTCACTGTACCGGAAAATAGGTCAAAATAACTTGTAGGATGCTGATCTCCGTCCATATCCCCTGCTTTTCCACATTCAGTGTGAGAATGTTATTCCAGAACGTGGATCTTGCTGATCCCATTGGTGCCCTCTCCTCCAAAATTTCACAAATGGAGCAAATGGGCCAGACTGATTAGAGCGCCAGACCATCAAATTCAGTCCCAACACTACGATTTTACATAACGCAAGGTTATCTGTATCACACCCAGTCATAGAGAGCTTCGAAACTTAGACTCCTTCCACCACTCCCATCGCAGTGAACTGAAAGATAATTCGCTTGCCTTCGGATTCACCCTTAGCAGAATCCTTGTAATCCTGCGCATGTGACATGCGCGGTATAGTGTTTTGACACCGAGAGCACCTCAGTTAGGATACGTAATCGCCAAATCAGCCCAGTTTTGGTGTGGAGAGTGGCTTCTTTGTGTTTTGGTGAGTTCCTTTTGCCACCCCCATCGCAGTGAACTGAAAAATAATTATCTTGTCTTCGGATTTACCCTTAGCAGAATCCTCATAATCCTTCGAATGTGAATTAAGCGCGGTAAAGTTTTTTGACACCAAGAATTTTTCGGCTAGGATACGTACCCGCCAAAGCACCCGTAGTGCTGGTGTGGAGAGTGGATTTTTTGTTCTGTGGTGAGCGTGTTTGCATTTAATACGGTTGCCTTTTGGTTTCTGGACTATGGGACGTCGGTCGACAGCAGAAAGGCAGATTATTCACTTGCAAAACTATGATAAAGCTTCAGACTGCAGTCAGGTAGCAAATATTCGAGAGAGCTATAGGCTTCTGAGTTTACTTGAGGCAATCAAAGCCAACCAAAGGACTCACAAGAAATCTTAACCGTTTCGCCCGCACTAGACCATTACTCACGAAAATGGCCTTACCTGGCCTAAGGTAGACAAGCGTATGCACCTAACATTCCTAACAATGTAGCCGAAAGTGAAGATGCACTTAGAAGAACGGCAAAGAGCACGCTGTGCTTTCATTCTTTACTTGAGCAAAACGGGCCATCTGGGGACCAAACGCAAGCAACGTGAGATGGCATTAGCGCCAACATATAATGCGTGGAAAAAGGTGTTGGAAAATCACTTGACAACGGTAGGATAAAGGACCCGGGTTAACTGTCGCTGGACTGTGAATTGTGTCATTCGCGAATGGTGGCAATTGGTGGGGGTCAACGGGTGCAGCAGTATGCTTGAGAGTAAGCTGACGAAATGTAAGGAAAAACAGGAATTATTTGGATCCCGGCCGAAAGTCTTAACATAGACTTTCGCACGGAAAATTATATGAGCGCGTTAGTGAACAAATAAGCAAAGGACAAATTTCAAAACACAGCAGTGTCTATTGGTGTTTGGCATCTGTTGTTGAATTGCGCCATTACTACACAGCAGCGCCACACTGTGCTCCTAAATAAATAAGAGGCGTGACTTAACATACCTAGTGTATGTAAAAAATAAAACCTAGTTCTTTTAAGTAATTTTAAACTACTCCAATTAGTCTCCAAAGCATAACAGTTTTTAATTCATAAAGCACCGAACTATGAAGTGGAAAGATATTAATACGAGAAAATCGAGTATCGGATATAGTCAGACCACTCGTCTAAGCGTGCCACTCACGACCTGCTTCCACACACATGTGCGAGGCTTCCGTAAAGGTTGCTTGGCTAACTCTTAGGTTTTTTAAACAACTGACCTCAAGTAAATGTAAAAAGAACGAATAGATCATTTGCTTATACATCGGAAGAAAGGAACAAGCAAATCTTGACGTGAGAATTTTGTCAAATTTGACGAAATTATGGATTAAGGGAGGGCTAGATTGCCGCTCCTTTGAGTTGCCTGAGTTACGTTCTTTGCACGATCACTCGTGGATATGACCAAGCCTGAGCTGTACCAATTTTGTCTAAGCGTATATGCAAACGTCTTATCACACAAACATTGACGACGCCGCAGAGTCCATTACCGACGAGGAAGTGCATCATATGACATTCGTTCATTCAATGAGTCGCCGAAAAATTCGCTTCAGCTGACCCATTCCCTTGTCTTCATATTTCATATTTCCACATATATAACGCAGGAGAAGAACCGCTAAAACGATCAACTTACTGTATATATGCTAACTAATGAAACGTTAGTAAAAATGCTGAAATAGGTTTTCGACTCGAAAAGAATTCCCAGGTTTGGTTGTACTATTAACGATCTTACACACTCTTTAAATAATTCGGTTACTTCAAGATGACAACTTGCGAATGAATCTCTTTCCGGCCGCCTGCAAAATGACTATATATTTAGCATGGATTTTTGTCGTTGATTTTCGGTGCCCTTATAATTTCTAATGCATTTCAAAGAAAAAAGTATACATTTAAGTATATACATTATTTTACTCATTCGAAAGGAAATCACGTCTTCTTCAAATGCTATTTTTTAAAAAGAAAAATATAGGGTCCTGAATAAGTTTACCGATTCCCGAATTATTTTGAACCCGACGTGCCGGTATACTTCATTCAGGGTTTCAAAAATAATAGCTGCATACTTTTAAGCATGTTAAAAGAGATTTTTTATAAGTCGTTAAGAAAAACCATCAAGGGTTCATTAAATTTATCAATAGATATGAGCCATTTTGTAAAATTTTCAAGCAACATTAGTAAATGCAGATGCACGGTGTTTTATGAGCGGGCATCTCATGTGCTTAAAAAGTCTCAGAATTCGAAACGTATTTATAGGGGATTTATACCATTGCCTTATGCTTGTTATTTTAAGTAGGCGAGAGTCTCTTCTGAATTAGTGAAAAATAAATATTTTATGCACGCCTATAATGAAATAAATAAATAATTCGGAAATTGGAAAATTTATTTAGAACCGTGTTTGTTTCTTTTTAAAGATTAAATTTGAAGATGACGTAATTTCCTTTCGAATGAGTAAAATAACGTATATACTCGAATATTCACTTTTTTCTATGAAATGTATTAGAAGTTATAAGGGCACCGAAAATCACCGACGAAAATCTATGCTAAATATATAGTCGTTTTGCCCAAAGCGTACATTTGCAGGCGGCCGGAAAGAGATTCATTCGCAAGTTGGTATCTTGACGTAACCGAATTATTTAAAGAGTGTGTAAGATCGTTAATATTACAGCCAAACCTGGGAATTATTTTCAAGTCGAAAACGTATTCCAGAATTATAACTTACTTCATGAATAAGCACATCAACTGTATGTAATTTTTAACCTCAGAAGGTAGTAACCTGGCGCGCATAACAGAATGAATTCAATGGTAAAATCGACCTATTACGTGTCTAAATAGATGCAGAAGATGATAATGCTTTTTCGAGCAGGGAAGAAAAGAACTTAAATGCGAGCGTGATATTTTCATCAAGATGCCGTTTGGGAGAGGAAGCGAAAATACAGCGAAAATTAACAAATGCATTTTGGCCTGGTGACTTGATTTGCCAGCGTTAGTTGTTAGATGTTGGCCGCAGTGGTGGGACTTGAAGGGTAAGGACGATTCTTGAGAAGAGCCAAATCCCCAACCACCAAAGCTAAGAGGTCCTAACCGAAAGCCAACTTATCCAATAACTCACCGCAACTTATGAGGTCCACAAATTCTGGCACACTTATTTGATTCACCAACAAAGATGTCGTAGACAGTCGAGGTTTGGTAGAGAAATATGGACATTCCGTAGTACAGGTGGCCTAGATCCAAATCGTAAACGGGCTGTGGTTAGGTCTACCGTCAGTGAAGGGGTTAGGCGGCGGGAGTGTGGGTATTCAATGAGTCGCTTAAAAGTGCGATCCAACTACTTCCTTCTAACACAATCCCCCCGGAGAAAGTAGCCTTTTGCCGAAATTGGTTCTGCAGATTGCATCATGAAGGAGCTTACAATGATCCAGGGCTTGCTCCGCGAAAATGGGTATCCCGATAGGTTTATCGCAAAGAATATTGCTCAGCGTTTGGAAAAACATAATGCGCAGACTGCCGGAATGAACCCGCTGTTTCTCAAAGTCCCCTTTAATGGGAAAGCTGCGAGTGAATTCCCAAGAAGACACCTTGGTCAGGTTGCCTAACAAACATTCCCAACACCAAGGGTTCGAATAAGAAGGCAAACTAGCAGCATTAACAGCGTCGATCTCGCGCTAATATTGATTCAGGGCATCCTGTGGACCTCGGACGTGTTTTTCATGCGAGTTATAAGTTCCACTTGAGTTTCTCTAACCTGGGCCAGCGTATGTTAGCAGCAGCAGAAGCGGATGCCGTCAAGTTACGAAAACAGATCTTGTGCGCGCAGAAGAACCGCGCTGCGGCTCCGCGCCTACCGTGGTTAACGATCGACCAACGCTTCTGCTCCCACCCCACCCCTGACATTGACTGCTATCACCACCACCTCACAATATTCCCACAAATGTATGTATTTAGACCAACCTTAACCAATTTATATTATCAATAATCGCCCTGCTCCCATATAAATGTACCGACCTGACGAGGATTTTCCGAAAACAGACGTTTGCTTACCAACGGTTCTTCTGAATACTCTCATGACACTTTTGAATGTCTAAAGTTTTACTTAATCACAAAAGTAAATAAAAGCATTTGGCGCATATTGATGTGTTTTGTGAAAAATCTGCAAACAGTAGCGACTAGCGAAGGTTCGACGTTCAATATAACTCCTTCTTTTATTTACCTCCCGCACTTCCTCTTCGACAGCAATTAAAATGTATAGGCCGGATGAGAATTTATCAAAAGCTTACGTATGCTCGTCAAATTGTCTTTTGAATTTTCAGTAGGAATTTTGAAATTCTATAATTATGACAATTTCAAACTAAGAGCCACTGCAATGGATGCCAAACCAGCCACCTTGATTGCAGTAATGTAGCCGATTCACAGCTAGACAAATGCTGCAAACACAACGTAGATCACAATATATGAAAGAAATTAAACATCTCATATATGTAACCGGTTGTCCATTTCAATTATACACCGCCACTCTCAACAGGATAATAAGTGCGTAAAAAAAGTTAGTGCAGTTTTTTAACCACGCAGCAAAAACAGGATACAAAAAAGAAATCGAAATTCATTAGAAAAGATCCTGATATTTTATTTCTTACCCACTAGCCTTACCAAGACATATCAAACGAGAGAGCAAGAATTGTAATACCAATGTGTGCAAAGTAGATATAAAGATATGACTTTCGATGCCCCTCCAGAAGATCAAAGGAATCTCGAATTCTCCGCTAAATGCTCACAGCCATTGGACCAAAACATAAATTTCTACAAAAGAAATAAGGCCTAGTACTGAAGCATGCAAAATTAGGAATCGCATGTCGTTTTATCATCAGGACGGCATGATTGGTTTGGGAAACATGAGGTAGCTACAGTAAATGCATTTTGTCAGCCACCAGGAATCAGTCCTTTAATGTCATGCTAGGAAATGCAACCCCCTTAACGTTGATGATAATAGCAGGGGCCTATACGAAGCTCCTGAGCCGTCGATGCTTGCAGCGGAAGATTGCTAGCCCAGTCTATCTCATGATCCTCTTGAGGACTCTCTATGAAGGCAATTCGGAGATCTGCTATTTCCTTGTTGAGTAAATCACTCCTGAAATAGAGAAAAGACGCAGAAAATTAAAGTACTTTGTGATATACCTCACAAATATCAGTTTCGGTTGTCCGATTAGGGGTAACGACAAGAACTGGCAAGTGTAATAGTTCAGGAGACCACAGCACGGCAAATTGATATTGCATTCGTCCACGCGCATGCATGCGCGTAGCAAGATCTCAGCCATGTTCCTATGCTTAATAAGTACTTAGTCAAATCCGCTAAATTTGAACATCTTGCGTAAATAAAATACAATGCCACACTGGATCATCTGACAGCGTCAACAATTAGAGCAGCATGATCCGCTGTTTGAAATGACAGTCCAAACTGTCAGATTGCGTAGTGTCCCAGATTGAGCAATGTAACTTTACTAAACGGAGGGAAAGCAGGGCATGTGGACGGTGATGATGCCCTTGGTGATTTGGCGAGAACGTATCCTAAGAGAGGGAGTCTCGGTGTCGAAAAACGATACCGCTCATAAGTCACATGCGCAAGAATATGAGGATTATGCTGGGCACAAGTCCGGAGACAAGCTAATTATTGATAAGCTGGTGTGAATAATGCCAGTTAGCTTGCGCAGTAGAAGTATCTTTCAATTCACTGTGATGCGGTTGGAGGAAGGGTTTCAATTTGCGAAGCTGTCGACGACTGACTATGTTGCAGATGACATCTAGTTGCGAAAAACCATAGTGGCCGAACTGTATTAGATAATCTGGTGTTCTAACATGTCTGGCTCATCTATTCCAG
>CACRXP010000438.1:62736-85447 GCA_902702965.1 Spirometra erinaceieuropaei | reverse complement strand
CTTTACCTCTATCTGCGAATGTCTCTGATGATGGGCTCGAGTGAGAACCCGAAACGTCAGGCCAATAAACTTCTTGTCCCAGTGATCGCATCTTCATCTTCTGAACTGCTACCTGGGACTCGCCTGTTCGCTTCTATCAGCTTATTTGCATGCAGAACAACCGTCCCACCACGTTATTTCTAATGACAAATTCGACTGCGTCCTTTCTAAACCTAAGATTTTCGAGTTTGATCATGTCTAATTATAAACATCCGCGGACATACGGCAAACCCAGTTGGTACTTCGACACCAACATCCATTTCCTCACCGGCTTTGGTCTGCCGGTTAAGATGATTTCGTGGGTAAAGACGCTGTGCTGTACACATCTTTTTGAAACCTCCCTTGCCAGCAGAGTGTAGGGTTGACTAATGCATTTGACTATTAGTGAAGCATTTGTAGTAGATCTTACCACCCAATATGAATACGCAAAAAGTGCAATTGGACGTCGTCTACGATTTATTTTTATGCTTTCTAATCTTCGGCATTGTATTAATACTATATTGCTGTTAACGATGCGGCTTATGAAGTCCTGTGTTCCTCCAAGTAACGGGATTGTTCTTTGGTTTGCAACTTATAGAATGATAAATCATAATACTTGATCAACGGATCTCTCATTCGAGCTGAACTCACGGAGCACGAACGGCAGTCTCGCGAGGATGCATTACGAACGCCTAATTAAACGCTATTCTACGGCAATGTAAATAGTTGAGGTGGTCGCTGACAAGAAGGGCAAATGCGATGATGAAGGACCAACTTGAGTTCTCTCAAACACGTACAGTACAACACAGCAGCCTGGGAGGAGTTCGTATTGGATCGATCTGTCTGGGGAAGATCAGTGAAGCCAGAATCATCAATCTTCGAAATCAACCGCATCGCCACTGCCAAAGCCGAAAAAAGCGATATGCGAACCCCAATCCACTCGGCGCTGCATCGGTGCTATGTCAATTTATCTGGAGAAACGTAAGGTTGTGTATATTCATTTTTACACGGGTTCCGTCTACTCTCAAGCCCCAATTGGCAGATATGTAAAGAAGTGTGCTGGGAAATCGAGAGATGACACTGCCGACTGTCTGCGCGTTACATGCCAACAAACCAACCATGGGTGATTGACGATGTCCACCGCGGGTTTTACAGCTTGGTGATAGCAGGTACGATGGTGTGTGCGTGATTTCTCTTATAGTGATACTAAACGTACGCTGCATCCAGCACAGCCTTTACTCCCTCATATCTGGGTTCGATGTCATGACCAAGTTAAGAAAACCGGCAGCGGTAGAGGGTGCAGGTGAATGGTACGGCGAAAAGCGAACTTAGGCACACCACCACACCCCTGGGTCCACAGAAAACATTTGACCAGGATTCTAACTAACAACAATGCGCGGGGTGCGGCATGAATCGTAATTGGTGAAACATATGCCGGCAACTGGGGCTGCCACCGCATTAAGAATGTTGACTTTTGTCATGGCTACGCATTCCCGATAACGCCTGCCCGCGTGGACTGCTTTAGTGGCACACCATAGTGCTTTAATGCATCCGGAAGGATACTCTCTGTTGCTAGTTGAGGCACATTTAAAGGACTCTTTCGGGAAACCTGGAGAGGACACAACGGGTAATCTACGCAGTCCACATCACATTTTATCAATTACGCCGGACAGAACCTTCGGTGAATTAATAATATATATCGTTTGTCCAATGATGGGGCATAAAGCGGTGGCTGGCAAGCATTGCGTTTCAAGAGCATGTGCAAATCTGCAAAAACTCTACTATACTATGGCTACAAAACACAATAAATTATATCTGTTGAGTACTGAACGATGCGGCTACTCTCAAGGATTCCTTGAGAGATTGTATAGGAGTTAGAGGCTGGGCGTTTTTGGAGGCAACAGATGGAACTGTCGGACTTCTCTTCTATTGGAACAGAGGATGACCGAAGAGGTCGGCCTGCACAGGGAGTGCTCGTCGAAATATTCACTATACTGTCCCGCAGTTGATAAGAATGGTATCGTCGTCTGTAGACACTGCCACGACAAGTCAAGGGTCCTGTAAAATTCGCCCATGATCGTACGAACGCAGATTGTCATTGTAAAGTAAATGCGTACATAAGTCACTGAAACCTGACTCCCCGTCCTGTGAGGAGTACCGAGTTATCGCGTCAGTTGACCGCATTCCTAGTCACGACATATGGGGCATCATAATTTTTGTTAAAAATATGCGTTGAGAGCATCCACTTCACGCCGTATCTCCCATCCCGAACACCAGTCTAAAATCCAAGTCGGTGGGTCAACTAGTATGTGCGTAGTACGCGCAGTGACGCTCATATAGGACTCTGTTCACAAAATGAACCATACTATAGTGATGCGTTCTCTAATTATACATTTCAGTTTAAACCAAATCCGTCAGACGAAGAAAATACACGTACTAGTAATCGGGCCTCCTCTTTCCTAACTGCGTATTAGAATCCACATTTTCCTTGAATAGATAATCCGGTTCCAAACAATATAAGTGGCGGGTGTGAGAAAAGGGAGGGCAATGGCATGGGAGTGTGAAAGGCATTTGTTCAATTCAAGCGAGAGATGCAGATTAGTATTCAGTTGGACAGAACGATCTATGGCCAGAACGGTCTATATTGAATGAACCAAGACGGCTATCCCTAAACGATGGACATTAGGCATCGTAATAAAAACGAAAACTGGTTGAGTCGAGCAGGGCATAGCAGCTTGGCCGTTGCAAATGGCAATTATTGCCACGCAACTTGCATACTTAAGAGTGAAAGGACGATGAATTGCATATGAAATAATTTATGTCGACAGCAGATTTGTGAGGGATCTGCTGCCATCTATACTTTCCCATCCACATGCCCAAACAGTCAGAACAACTGCAGGTGGGATCGGATGCAACCGTTCACAGTGGGTGTCAGGCTTCATAAGCTGTTGGCCAAAATTCTGGTTCGAGAAGGATTACTTTAATAGATTCTTATTCTGAATACGACGCGGTATAATCCTACGATATTTCGGACTCGGTAAAATGTTGGCTTTTAAATGCACTTTTCTGCGACATACTGTAGACACCGCCCTCTGTAAAACATGAATACTTACGTAATATGCAACTTCACATTGAGTTTGATGGCCTTGAAAATTCGAATGTACTTTATAGAAAACACGCAGATGTAGATGCTTCCTCTTAATCATTTCGAAGGAAATCATATCGTCTTCATATTTTGGCTATAAAAAGCCTTCAATGACCTGATTTTAAAAAAACGCGCAGTGTCCCTTTGTAAAACATCGCACCTGTTGCTATATTAATGTCGCGCATGAGGTACACAACATAGTTTAACATCCACTGCCAAGTTTTATGATCTGAACATGGTGTCTCCCTAATGACACGTATGAATTTCTTTATGCGAAAAATGCATACCATGTAAAGGGAATTAGCTTAACACAACTACAATGGCTGACCTGGTTAAAAATCTTCCGACAGTTAGAAAATGCTTTACAGTTTAAATACACACCTTCGTATGGTATAGCGTGGGAAGGGGAAGTGATCTACTATCAAATGAGTTAAAGAGGGCCTATTTCCGGACATGCTTTTCTATAAGATGTATTTGACTTTTCAAAGGCATCAAAAACCAATGTGGAACTGCACGCTAATTAAGTATTCCCTTTTCACTGTGGACGGCTGCAACAGGAGTTTAAAAGAATAATATTCAAAAGATAGTATTTGGGCAAGTTCGAAATAATATGGGATTATGCCACGTGATAATTCATATTACAACCCTACCTAAATCAATCTTCCTAATAGAAAAGACATTTCAGAATTTCGACTAGCATTTCATTAGATCGGTCGTTGACTGTACAGAGATAAATATGCGGCCTACGCGGTCAATACACGCCTGGTCCGCGCAGAATGGACTGAGTAACCAGGCGCTTGCTCAGATCCCATTTGACCGAATTATCCCGCCAGTTGACTGCCTTCCCTACTAGTACCTTAAGCACACTGTGCTAGCTTAAACGCGTGCCAGATTTACTTTGCTGAAAAATTTGCGCTGCGCGCCATGGCCACGGTGTCCCTGCAACCGCCGTCACCCTCTCCACACTCCTATGTGCCTGTCCGCCAAACAAACCGATTAGCCGTCTGATGCGGGGTTCAGTCGCTGCGTGAGCCTCCCCTTAGGCGGGTTAGCAAACTTCCTGTCCCATGTGTGGCATATGTTTTGCTTTACGCGAAAGTTACGCAGTTCATTGGACACGTGCCGTGCTCTAATATGGCTTCTGGGTTGGCCCGTACAGGATTCCGTCGCAGGTGGTCGTCAGTGCCAAACAGCCCACCCACACATGCCACATCGTTCGGGCCTCCACACAGTACACAGGTTTTCCACGCAGGAAACTTGATGAATCGTGGTAAGACACCATCCGGTGCCGCGGTTGCTGAATCACGTACTATATGCAGATGTCTGTGAACCGCAGCTATTAAAGGGAAATATTGCACACGGGTTCGCAGTGAAATTCTACTTACAGGCACTCAGTCTTTGTCTGAGATGCCTCTGTGATACGATAAAAGCTGCTTGAAGAATAAGAAAATGAAACTTGAGAGCGCCTGTTTAAAAACCGGCTGTCGCCTTTGAGATCTAAGATATATAGGTGCTTTTTCATGGTTTAGGCTTTCCATTTAGCGAGGACAACAAGAGAACTAAATGGAAACTTAAATAAGATTTAAAGAAATAATAAATGTTAAGAGCTGACTTGATTCGTATTTGAGGTAGGCTACAAGTGACCTTGCCGGATATTCTGAATGGTTAATCGAGAACGTCGTTTGGGTCCTCGAAACAAATTTCCATAATCTGTGATTTAGGATGCTCTGTTGAGACTAAGCAAATGTGCAACGTTCTGCTTTTATAGGTCTTAATCCTCTTGATGGACTGCAAAAAGCTCTTCAATGCTAAGCGGTTTGTGTATCCTATCAATGGTAAACTTTACTCCTCATTTGGCCACCGGTTTACTGATCTTCGGGGCCACGACTTTGTTTTGGTTGTATGCTTTACGTACGTCATAATGGGCCTCTTTTTCCAAGAAAGTCATCGCAGATCCCCGTGCCTTTGTCATCAATCTCGTCCCAAGGCTGAGGACGTGTGCGACTGGGGGTCATCGGTACATTGGACTGGATCGCGAAAAGAAGTGGACTCTTCGAATAACGTTTGTTTCATACAGAGATACGGGCGATCGCTAAGGGCTGAAATCAATCCTCATAGAAAGTAATGTATCACTCGTCACAGTGCCACTTTCACCCTAGAAAAAGAGTATTTGGTAATTAAAATGTATCAGCTTTTATCTAAACGAATACAAATGGTACACTCAAGATAATGACTCTCGTATATTAAAATGAAGTGCTCAATGTGACCTTTAGTTCGTTGGTCCAGCATTGTAGTTTATTGGAGGGTTTGTATACGTGTAAAACAGCGAATACGGAAAAATGCATCACGTGAACAAGGTAAACGACTGTGGTATAGAATAGGTCTTTCCTTGTGCGTTGGTGTATTTTTACTAGGCATTCATCGATTCCAAAATGACTGGCATTGGACAATGCCCATATTTAAAATAAAGCTTTTTTCTTGGCATATATTTCGTATTCGCTAGAATGTACCATACAACGTGCATTATAGGGGCTTATCTAACAAGATATATCGAAAGCCTCCCCTGCTACATGCTTTACGTCGGTCAAATGTCTCGCTGCATTTTATCATTAAGTCTCATTTTTAGTTGTATACTTGCTTGTACATTTTCTGGTACGTTCCTGAGCAAAACTGACCTTTTATATTTTTAGCTAATGCTATGCTGTTTATGGGAAAATTGTGATCATCCACCTCATTTCTGATTAATGTGAGAAGTTTATCATAAACATTCAATGCACAAAGAAGCACGAAAATAAAGGAGAAACGCATATAATCTCGCCAGTTGTTGGATTTTAAATGTACAGCTGCTGACATATAACCAGAAACGCGTACGAGCATTCAAATAAACAGGGTCTGCATAATGATACTCGATAAAGAATCACAAATGTCTAAATTGAGCTCATACGGTTTTTCAAATGCTAATATGAAAAACGCTTCTCGTCTGGAAAGTAACTGAAATGGTCAATACTACTTTGTCGTAACTGTTGCTATTTGAGGGAAACGAAACACTGCTAACTACTGCCAAACAGTCATGGGAGGGGAAAAATTTGGGATGTAATATAACAACAACAGAATGACAATGTAGCATTGTATTTTCTCATCTGGCATTGCAATTCTATGTAGTCGGTAAGTGACAGCGTTAGTTAATTTCTGCTTTGTGCATACCAGTAACAAATTGTGTACACATATATGGCTAGTCTATTTTAGGCACTAATTAAACAAACATACTTGTGGTTTCTAGAATGCGATATGTACACATATATGTTGATATGGGTAAAGATTCGAGGTCCAGATATTGTATCGCGTTCATCATCCCCCAAAGAAGACGAAGAAGAAGATGGGGCGAATTCATGGACCGAGTTGTATTTGTACTGACGTTTCGGAAACCCTCTCGTTTCCATCATCAGAGTAATGCGTTGACTGTTCCTGCTGGTCTTGATTACGTCAGCCTTGATACCTGCCTGGTATTATATCCGTGCGCGAGGCACAAACTTTGACCTGCCCGTTCGCCGCCGATTAGCGTTGACCTCTCCACGATTGACCGCCGGTGGGCTCTTGCCACTAATGACCCCTTTTCGGCCGTCGTAATTGTTGGTGAGCCAGCATGTTTGTCGGCCTCCCCCTCGTCACTCAACGGACTGAATAGTTGTTGGGGCTCATGTGAGTTGATCTCAGCCTCTTGGTTGTTGCGGTGAGGTGGCGTCGCATGCTGGTCACATGATCCCCAGCCGGCTTCTCTCCCACTTTCTGCTGACATCGGCTGTCGGCCACGCGTCACTTTGCTCGAATGTCCTGATGGCCTTGTCCGCACTGACTCAAGCCTTGTACGTAGCGCCTGATAGGCGGGATGCAGATCTATGGCTCTGTTGAGTGTGCCAGTCGAGGACCAACTTTCGAGCACCAAAAGTTGGCCTTACTGGCTATCTCTCTCGAGCATAACTAGCAGCTGCACAGCTCTGCATGGTAAAGGAAGAATTTTACTACCGACAACGACAAGAGAGATTGGAATAAACACTTAAGGTGAAACACGTGTACCAGTGTTTCATGCCACTGTGAATGTAGTCATATTTGTAAAAGCATTATTAAGTTTTCAATATACTTTTGGCGGAACATCATTAATCAGTTTCGTATTTAATGGACGGCAGTAATTCACTTTATAAGAGTTTATAAATATACACTTTTTGGCTATATCGCAGTTGGTAGCCAGGAATGGGGAAGTGGATGGCGACCTTAAAACTAATGCTAGCCTTAATCCTAACCCTTACCGCAAACTTAGACGTCAAACGTTAACATTAACGACAAACCTAAATCTAACTCTAAACGAAATCGTAAACGTAACCGTAGCCTTTAAGAAGAAAACACGATCGCCGTGACCAGAGCTTTATTAGCTTGACTTTTCGCATTCCTGATCGAATCCATCATCAGAGACAAAAGCAGATACGGGTGGTTCATGCATATGGGGCTGCAGTATTTATAGGATGCAGTAATCATGCTACCGCATGCCTATGAATATTCACGGCTCGTTCCTCTTCATCAGGGATCGTTGCACGTGAAGTGATGGCCGAAATTCGCGTCGTTAATTGCTGCGTTTTCTTCACTTGCGTTGGATGTTGGTGTGATGCTTTCTCGACCATCTGACGCGCTGACCCGGGTGTTGGGAAGTGTTCAGCAGTGCACTCCCCGCGGGGCCAATTACTCAGCCTAGGCGAAGTCTCAGCACCGAGTATTGAATGGGAAGTTCATTGCACTTGTTAATAGACCTGGGGGCCAGTAAGCCATGACTAACGCAGCTCCCGTCTCACGCGGTTGTCACCTCTTGCGAGAATTTCGGCATCGTCAAATGTGAATGTGTGGCTGGATCTCGTCGAATGAGCCGCAATTTGAGAGCTGGTGTCAGTTCTGCACACCGCTACAGCGTGTTCGGCCATTCTCGTTCGTAGCTGTCTTCCAGTTTCTCCGACGTAGTTACTTCGTCCGCAACTGTACCAGATCCAATAAACCACTCCAGACGTTTCTTGTCGTGGCAGTGGGTCTTTTGGTTTCATCAACTGACGCCTGATGGTTGCCTCCGGCCTGTGTGCAACTCCAAATCCAAGTGGTGCGAGAAGGCAGACGACAACGTGTGAAAAGTTCGTGATATACGAAATCGCTCGCCAAACGTTGGTGTCCGTGCCATAAGGCCTTTCGTCCATTTTGCGAATGCACCGGTTGACGAAGTTTCGCGGGTAGTCATTGGCTTTGAAGACCCGTCGGAGGTATTGTAGCTTGGCAGTCTTGTCTTCCGGCAAACTGCAGTGCTTTTCGACACGCCGATAGAGCGTCCATACACAACTGTGTTTGTGGCTGAATGGGTGGTTGGTGTTGAAGTTCAGAACTTGCATCGTAATCGTCGCTTTCCTCAACACATTGGTCTTTATTCCACCACAATAATTGCCGTATAGGGGGATACCCGGAAGGTAGGCACTTTGCTATCAACCTACTCCATCGTAAATTGTATGTCCGGGAAGACCGAATAAAGCGATACCTCAATGACAGCAGTAGATATCGGTCGAAAGCAACGAAGGTATCATCCAAATACCGAACCCGGAAATTCGGTGTGTGGTGGTGGAAGACCAGCGATACTAATCGTTGCAGGACCACCTCGGCGTTGAACCCCGAAATCGGCGAACCCATTGGTGTACACGTCACCTGTTCGTAGTTTCTCTCGTCGAAAGGGAAGTACGTCCAGAGAGATAGACGTCGGCGCATAAAATGCGATTCTCCGTTTCGTCTTATTTGCTTGGTAGAAGCAGCTCAATTGTCTCGATCGACACATCCTGGGGAATATACAGTAGATGTGCTAACTCATGAAATGCCAACCAAAATTTCGAAATGTGTTCTCGATTCGAAAAGATAAATTAAGTAGTGTTGAAAAACTAATCAAGATTCATTATAAACCAATAATTATCCCGTGACCACAGGGTTTTGGCTTTCGGATGAACTTATTTTCTGCTGCAGGCAACATCCATAATCTGCAAAAATTTACCAAATATTTAGTATGCAATTTTCTCATTGCTTTTCGATGCCCTTGAATATTCAATTATATTTCATGGTAAATATACACAAAGATATTCATATATTTACTTGTTCGGTAGAAAATCACGTTTTCTTACAATTTCATATTTAAAATAAGAGTGTTATTCGCTTCTAAAAAACTTTCCTAATTCCCAAATAATTTTGAACCTGACCTGCTGTTACATTTGCATTTAGGGTTTCAAAACTACACGCTTTATATTTTCCGTGTACTGAAAACCATGCAATTCTCTACGGTGTTAAGACGAGACCATATGAGTTTCATAAAATTAAGCAGTGGATTCGAGCAATATTGTTAACTTTACATGCCTTATTCGTAAATGCAGGCACATGACGTTTCATAGACGGCCATTTAACGGCATTAAAAAATCTCACAATTATAATCTTAAAGAAAACGGAATTATACAATGCTTTTGTGTATGAAATTGGAAGAAATCGTGATTTTCTACCGAACAAGTAAATATATGAATATTTTTATGCATATTTACCATGAAATATAATGGAAAATAAAAGGCCATCGAAAATCAATGAGAAAATTGCATACTAGACATTTAGTCAATTTTTGCAGAGTACAGATCTTGCATGCAGCAGAAAATACGCTCATCCGAAAGGCAAAAACCTGAGTAACCAAATAATTATTGGTTTATGATGCATCATGATTAGTTTTTAACACTAATTAATTTAAATTTTCGAAACGAGAACGCATTTCGAAATAATGGTTGACATTTCATGAGATAGCACATCTACAGTAAGTAAAATGGATCAAACAACAAATGGTACCATGACAACACTTGGATGGAGGCTTACCTCATTCAGTTTCTCCAGGAATTGTGCTGACGAAGAGACCATAGTTTCTGACTCAGCGGTCTGGAAGTTGAGATGCCGGAACAGCCACTTAGCCAGTTCGAAATTTAGATAATTTTTCAGAGAAACGATGGGTGGGAGAGGATCGCCGTATTTGTGCACAAAATTTAAGCCATAGCATTGGGCCAAAACAATAATTTAGGGAGCAAACATGCGTCTGACGGTCGGTGTTATTGCACCTGAGTTCTCCAAGGCCAACAACGTAGAAATCATTTGGCGTGTCAGCGCATAAAAGGGATGGCTGCAAACAGGAAACAGAACTGTCTGTCCTAAAAAAACTATGATATTGTGCATTAAGACTGCAGAATGGTACATGGAACTTCGCTGCTATTGGTAATGTATTATGGAGCGATGCTCATGGAAAGAGCCGACGAAGGTTTTGGCCCGATTCTATGGCCTCCCTAAGGTGCACAAAGACGACGCTCCTCTCCCACTCATCGTGTCGCTCAAAGGTACGCCAACGTACGGACTGGCTAAATGGCTGTTCCGACGTCTCAAGTTCCTGACCGCTGAGTCAGACACCACGGTCTTTTCGGCAGCACAGTTCCTGCAGAAACTCAGATGGGTGATCCTCCATCCTAATGAGGTCATGGTATCATTTGATGTTACATCCCTTTTTACTTCTATTCCCCAGGACCTGACGATCGAGACAATGGAAGTGCTTCTACAAAGCAAACAAGATGAAACGGAGAGTCGTCTTGGATGCGCCCAAGTCCTTCAGCTCCTGAAGTTCTGTCTCAGGACGTACTTCACTTTCGACGGGACAATCTACGAAGAGGTGAAGGGCACACCCAATGGGTTGGCCGATTTCGGGGTTCATCGCCGAGGCGGTCCTGCAAGGGTTAGTATCGCTGGGCTTCCTTACCCGCCGATCGTGTCTTCTTCTTCTTCTTCGTCAAAACTTTTTCCTGGGACTCGTCTCTTCGCTTCTATTGACAATGTGTTTGGGCGCGATGCACTCCGATCGGCCCGGCGATGGGAAAACTTCGCCCTTCGTGAGGCCCCCACGTATTCGCAGATCCGGTTTTTGCACAGGTGTCTCGACAATAATGTGTTGCCGAAATGTGTTTCATACAAGCCCCCGATTAACACAGATTTGGCGAGACGAGCAGTATTTCAACATGGTAGAAGAATGATTCGGGTGCTACTCCACGATTGCCACGCGAGACTTCGCAAGTACCGTCAAAGGATTGACCAAGAAAAGACCAAATGCTGTGAGTTCATAGGCAAGATGGGTACAAATCTGCTCCTGCATAGGATAGCTGAACAAGCGGGCGAACAGAGAATGATACGTGACGCAGCACTGGAGAACAAATTCGTAAAGTTGTTCAATTCAACGACGCCCAGAAACGACCAACTGGTGCACAACCTGTCGTCAAATGAGCTGACGAAGGATCAGATGCAGGTTTTACGACACGAAGCTTCATTCAACACGACTGACGCCAAACCTCTTAACATGAGTGCAGCAGTGGAATCAATCCTTAGTCAGACGGAGGCAACGGAGGAGACTAAGAGCCTCATCCGACATCAAGTGTCGTCTCTCCTAATGGCCCACAGTCCGCGGTCCTGCGTACACGCGGACACCTGCTTACAAGTAAGCTTTTCCGCGTATATTGCAAAGACTTCAGGAAAATCTGCTTCGAAGAAGTCGGCGGAGGTGAGTTGTAGTGAGGGAGATTACCTTGACTATCTTCCCACGCATATTAGGACTTTAATTATGCGGAGCGTCTACTGCGCCTCATATTTCAGCTGCAGAACATTTATTTCATCCGCACGGTGAAAAAGTTCCTAAATGCTTTCCATGAGGCAGTCCAAGAAATCGCAATGTGCTCCGACTAAGGCGGAAGTTCACAATAGACCGAAGATTACTCTGTTGTCCTTTGACGTACTGCATTGTTTAGTATCGATTTATGTGAATTTCACTGGGAGGCATTGAAAATGCATACAGTATGGCCGCCTCCTTCTCACAAGTTCGATTTATGTCCTCCTATATAAAAGCGATTAGAAAGCCTTTCAGATGCGTATAGATGTTTAATGAAACAGAACGGTTAATGACAAACGCCGTCATGCACATCTCTAATATATTATATTTGTCTAAAATATTAAATCATACTCCTCTTTAGAATTTTGTCCATCATTCACCGGAAAGGACACCTCAAGACTTTTGGTCATTTGTTGTTTACTTGTAGTCACAAAAAGCCTTTTTGAATCGTTAGTTTGTTTGCAATTTATTTGTCTTTGATTCTACTTACCTCAAACGATAGTTGAGGTACAATGACCAAGGGCTCGAATATCTCTTTTTTGAAATTCGCCAACGGCAATGCTCTTAAGTTCGTTGTGTTCTGATGACTTCTACACCTTAGCTTGCGCTCAGTAAACCCAAGCTCGAAAACTGTGGAATATGCACGGCTGCAACTAATCGGCTTAATTTCAGTTCTTGTGTATAAGTGAGGTGAAGTGGCGACCTTGTCCTTCTTTCCGTAACAGACGCAAATTCAGGCCGCACATAAGTGAGACATGAATTTTCGATTTAACTTAGTGGTCCATACTAACTTATCCGGTCCTCCGTTTTCTCTTAGAATATTTAAGCTGCAAAAGCTGACGGTTTACTCTCTCGTATATTTGTTGGTTATCGAAAACGTTGGTAAGGAAATTAATTGAGAATTGTTTTAGGACATCTGATTAGGCTAAGGGTTGGCGGGCGCCAACAGGTCCAAGTTTGTCCAGAGTTCATTAAAGTCGTAAAAGTCCAGAAATCTGCTCTCGGCTAACTACCCGCATTCAAGTTAACAATGCAAGAATGCTTGACGAAGCATCTTGCCATCGCTGATCTTCACTGTCGATCGAGAATCCGGCCTTTAGAAGATCTAATGGGATGTTATACGTACATTCAAGCCAAGAGATCGCTGCGCCTGACTTCGTGTTCCAGAAGTGTCCTAATTGGCGTCTTTGCTATGCTCCGTTGTGGATTTGCACAACTTTGGGCTGTCGTTATGTTTCAATTACATGCTGCGGCGAGTCTCACCTCTTCGTGTCGCAAAGTATATGTATTTACAAGTGTTTGGTTAGTTCTTCTTGCTTCTATTTCCGTTTGGCCGCGTAGAAGGCCTTTTATGACATTCTAATAGAAGTGCGATTCAGGAAACCTTTCCTATCACGCAGTAACCACTCAGAACACAATTATACGTAGCGCTACTTTCATCAGCTTTGTTGTGCTTTTCCCTGAAATATTTATAGCAAAGTGCATTTCAGGCTGATTGTTGAATGTCAATGCAAATGCCGCATAGCTCAGATGTGGTTATAATAGTCCCACCTGAGGTAAAAAACTTCTAGGCACCTAAGATACAAGTTCGGCTGTAAAGTGGGCTTTTATAGGTAGGGCCGGGGAATGCACAGGCGAGGAGGTAAAATAGTTGTGCACAAAATAAAAGCTATTGTTAATGTGCCGTTGCGCTTTGAGTGGTTCAGAAATAGTTTCCCTAATCACTAACCCTTATCCCTATCTCGAATCCCTAACTCGAATTTCTAACTACAAACCCTAACTCGAACCCCTAACTCTAACCGCTAATTCGCACCCCTAACCCCTAATCCCAACCCCTAGCTATAATGTCTAACCCTAAAACCATAGTCCTAAACCCTATTGTATGCGTCTATCAAGTTGGACTACATAACTATATCGTTGAAGTTCCATGCGTATATCGTGTGTCTCTTGAGGTCAGCGATGGGACGCAAGTAAATTTATCTCCTTAAACTGTATTCTCAATGGATATTTACGTTTTACTTAGGTTCCAAGATATGCACTAAAAAATACTTTGATACCTGCTAGCCTTGGGAGCAAAACCGTCAACTAAGGACGTAAATGCAAATACTTTGGATAAAAATAGAGGGCCTATGGCACATTCTGTTAATCAGGTTTTAAGTATGAACCTTTAAAATGCTTAAGACGGTGGCGGTTGAGATTAAATGGAGTACGACTGGGTTTTATGTACAAGCAAATTGCACATCAGCGCTCACTTATCCAACACATGTCTCAATTTGCCATACTTTACAATTCCACTTATGAGTCACTTCATAACACTTTTGGAATTGCCTGTAACTATTGGGATCATAATGCATGAAGTCTCAAAAAAGTGAAAAATATGTTTGTTTAATAGCCCTTGAAGTGGAGCGAATAAACGTGCCCCTAGTTGATGATATAACTGCAAGTACACATAATGAGAACACATCTGCTAATACTTTTATTTCCGCTGGAAGACAAGGAATTATGATGCCTAGTGAACTTATGCATGAAATGTCTAGTGGGTCTTTTTTCAGAGTACACGTTGCATGTTGTCACGCAGTGCTCTCGAATATTTTCAAAGGCATCTATATTGTGATTGTTGAAAGCAAAGATCTTAACCAGCCGCTCGTCTAATGCTGTCGGTTCCAGGAACAAGCACTGTGTCCCTTCCTCTGTCCGCCTCCAGGGATAGTTACTTCGTCCACCTGACCAGGCACCACCGTATACATGGAAACACGGATATATGATTGTGCAGATTATGTCTTTGCGGCGTCCGAGATTCCAAGTTCAGGATTGGCCTCTTTCGGTGACTGGAACTGACTGCCTTAGTAGTTTGCAAGCAAACTAATTATTTTTGTATCATCAGCTCACACACTCCGTGTTCCAACTTCTAAATCCGAACGTACGCATCCAAGCAATATGTGTTTCTGTACGTTTATTAGAATACCTCTGTTAAGGGAGGGAGGGGGGCTGAAACTGCACGCATCAGTCTTAATTTCCTAATACAAATGCCGTGGACAGATATTTCCAAAACGCGTTTCCGGTCCGCCTACTCAGCTCGTCAACCAGCAGGAATAGGGTGAATATGGAAATTATTGGTTAAATCCTTGGTCTTGAGGGTTATGATTGCACATAAAACCTGCCCTTCGTCATAAGACCCATCTGGAAGAGTGTTTTGATTCCTAGGTTTCACATATGGACATAGAGCGTCTGGTCGACATGTCCATCAATTCCCCAAAAAATATAAACACTGAAAATCAAAGGAAAAACCAAAAATCAATTCGCATATCCATGACGGATGAAAGACAGCACAAAACCTGATACTGACCTCCCTGATCCATATGCAATTCGCTCAACGTGTCAGAACGCCCGTGAATTTAAATCTACATATTAGCAATAAGAGAATATTACGTTGGGGAATATCCATTCAGCAAGTTTTGTGCACCCGTAATCTAACCGTGAAGTGTAAACGCACATAAGACGGTGAAGATACCAAGACCTACATTTAAATTATACAGGAAACTAGACATTAATGCTTTGGGTATTCTTTTGCAGGTAGTACCGTGAATCAGGTCTACACAAGCTGCAAAACATGCGGTCTGGATATCGAACTGCTATATATGATCAGAAGAGCAGTATAGGTTCGTGAGAATGGAAGGATCAAAGCCGGCTGCTGGACCCTTGTAGGCGCAACCAGCAATTGCGTACTCAAGACAGTCATATCCTTCGGGAAAATAGTCCTCATGGAACTTGTTGGCAATTAGCCTGTGGGAGTTGATCAATTCCGGCAAATGTTGAGATCCGAGAATGCAAACATCACGGACGTACTTGGTAGGACATGGGTTTTGCCTCCAGAACTTGTAGCGGACAATCCCCGGAAGACAAAGTACATCCACGTTCTCATCACTGAACTCGTGAAGATTCTAACAGGCGCCAGGGGCTCCCAAATGTGCATTGTAGGCGAGGGTTCCGTACAAATGCTCATCCGGGAATTGTATTATACGCGAACTGCCTCAGCGCTTCCCTCACCTTTACAGCCCTCTGGTCGTTAAACATAAACTTCACGAATTCCCTTTTTACGACGATGTGATCTGTATTCTTTATCCAGGTTGGCTTTGTTTTAAGTAATAACACAAGATGAATTACTTTGTGATTCGTGGACAATAAAAGATTTCTCGGTCCTAAGTTTGCCATAAGCGAATAGTCAATAACCATGCTCAAGGTAGCCGAACATGATGGAGACTAAACTCTGTCGTAATTCTTTAAAGAGTCATACATGTACCAATAAGGATCAAACGTTTTTGTACACTATTAACAAACGCAGCCAAGTTTTTTCGTCAAGCACGATTATGAGACGAGGGATGTGGTGAGACTGAGTAAACCAAGACCGGATGGAACTGCAATCACAATAATTTGATCATTGAGGAGAGGTAGTATTTGAAGCAGTTTTAACGCACTTTATTTACATCTTGGGGAATGGGAGTCGAAAATGTATCAAACATATTTTCCTAACTCGCCTAGAGATCGACCCCGCAATTTCGTGGCTAGGAAGATTAACTTCCAAACAACAGGTCGCGCGTTTGAAGCCCAGGAATTTCAAAAAGTAGGATCCGATCTGGCTTACTAGATACGGCAAATAAGCTAAAAATGGTGTTTTCGTTTTCGTTGGCAGTTTTGGCACTGATACTTCGCATGTATATACGTGGATACGGTTTATTCGCACAATAAGTTTTTGCCTGTTCCTGAACCCCCTTGAGCCATATGAAGCACGTGTTTTTCTGAAAGCCAGTGAATCGGTGTACGCCCATTCCTGAGAAAATAAATACCGGATCTGCAGAGGCAGAGAATGGCAGGTAGCGAGGTACTGATGAACGTCGATTCAATGAAGTGCTTATGACCCATGTGTTAGACCGCTCTGTGGACCATCTGCACCGTGAACGAGCACATGATTGGGTTTCTGGTTACAACTACTGGTCGGGATTCTGGATGGCTGAATGAAGTCAAACCACACCCCATACTCCCCGCGCGCGACACTCCGACCTTTAGACTGTTGAAGTCGCTTTAAAAACGATTCCATTTCCTGATAGAGGATTTCGAATGGACGTTGAAGTCAGCTGACCAGTTCCTGAGGAGTAACAAACATCTATAAATAGAGCTAGAGGAGATGATAATATTCGTTTGACGCGGTCACCTTAATTCATCTCCATTCCAACCTGCCTTGCCAAAAACACCGTTTATTAGATTCTATAGGAAAAGTTAAATGAAAGTGATCAGGGACTTAAACGAATGCACGTTGCAAAACTTCTGGAATTATGCCTCAGAACTTTATTCTCTTTCAACAACTGGGTTAACGAGCAAAAGAAGGGAATATCGATGGGCTCCCCGCTGTCTCGGCCGATTGCTGAGGCTGTACTGCAGAGTCCTGAATCACCAGTTTTCCGTTCCTGCTTCCCAAAATTCTGGGCCCGATACGTCGACGACACATTTGTCGTAATCAAGGGGAACCACGCTCAGGACTGCAAGGTCTTGTGAAACTCAATAGTCCCAGACATTTAATTAATAATGAAAGAGGAGAACAACAACAAGTTGCCATTCCTTGATGTCAATGTTGCAATGCAAGGACGGCTAGTGAGGGGATAAGAACTACGGTATATCGTAAGGCGACTTATACTAGACGCAACCGCCAATTCCGAAGGAACCACTCTTTTGGTCACAAACGCAATTGTGTCAGAGCTCTTCTCCAACGAGTTCAAGCACACTGTAGTGACGACGTCGGGAAGGGAGGAAGCAATATATCTACATCCCATATTCGCAGCTATTGGTTACCCACGATCCCTTATACGTGAGTGCCGACGAAAAGGGGAGGACCCATAGGCATGCAGACCTAGCAGCGACAACGACGGCCGGTAAGATGACAGATGTCTCACGAGCGCAACAGCGGTCGCCCACGCAGACAGCAAAGCCAATCTCCAGCCAGCAGGAAGAACAGAGATCGTGCATCGGGCATGCCTATAACACGAGACAGGCGGCGAGACAGAACAACTCTGGGCTAGAAAGGAACAAACGCCCAACCACTAACCTTATGATAGAAGGAGGAAGTTTCCGAAACGTCAGCACAAATATTGTTTAGCCTATGAAGTAGACTCTTTTTATTTTTGTTATGGAGATGATGGACGAAATATATATATATATATATATCAATCAGGAATGGGCGCACACCGATCTATTGGCTTCACAAAGCAAACAAGCTCCGTATGTGTGGCAAAGGTCACGAACAGGCAACCAATTACCAGGCCGAAGTCGGCCAAGTCATAATAGCAGCGAGGAGGGGCGACAGAGAATGCGGGTAGATTGATACAGCACTGTTTCGGGCTTATTCTGCCTTCATTCAGCCAATCATAACCCTGACCACCAGCAGCTGGCACCAGAAAGACAAACATGCGCACAGACGCACCTGGCGCAGTCGGTCCACCACTGAGGCCTACCAGATGGGTCATAAGCACTTCATCGAACCGAAGTTCATCAGTGCCTCGCCACCTGTCATTCTCTGTCGCTGCAGATCGGGTATTTATCAATCAGGAATAGGCGCATGTTTGTGTTTCTGGTGCCAGCTGCTGGTGGTCAGGGTTATGATTGGCTGAACGAAGGCAGAATAAGCCCGAAACAGTGCTGTATCAATCTACCCGCATTCTCTGTCGCCCCTCCTCGCTGCTATTATGACTTGGCCGACTTCGGCCTGGTAATTGGTTGCCTGTTCGTGACCTTTGCCACACATACGGAGCTTGTTTGCTTTGTGAAGCCAATAGATCGGTGTGCGCCCATTCCTGATTGATAAATACCCGATCTGCAGCGACAGAGAATGACAGGTGGCGAGGCACTGATGAACTTCGGTTCGATGAAGGGCTTATGACCCATCTGGTAGGCCTCAGTGGTGGACCGACTGCGCCAGGTGCGTCTGTGCGCATGTTTGTCTTTCTGGTGCCAGCTGATGGTGGTCAGGGTTATGATTAGCTGAATGAAGGCAGAATAAGCCCGAAACAGTGCTGTATCAATCTACCCGCATTCTCTGTCGTCCCTCCTCGCTGATATATATATATATATATATATATATATATATATGAGATGAAGAGGCGATCTCGGGAACCATGATTGTATTGTCCTGACGTTTCAAAAGCAGACAAGCTTTCATCGTCGGAGGTGAGTATCGTACGGCATCACACAGTATTTATAGGAGGGGGATAGATATCAGTCATGCTAACACGGTGGTAATTATAGGGGGAGGGGGTGGTTAATCGGCTTTGGCGCTAATGGCCCGCATACGCACAGGGATCGTCTCTGTAGTCGCCGGGGCAGAGCGGGAGGGAGGGTGACTGCTGTCAATCTGCCTGTCTCTCGTCGGGGGGCGGAATTTGAACGTTGGTGGCCATCGCCCGCATTCGCGTTGACCTTAATTGTCGTGCTGGGTTGCTAGTCTTGATGGCATCCCTCTGCCCGTGTTTCTCTCCGTCTGTCAGAGTAGTAGTTGAGGCAACAGTATTGATGACTGCGCCTTCGTCGGGCCCGATTTGCGGTGTGGCTACATGTAGGTCCGTCTTAGGCTCTCCCGGGTTTGGATCCACGTCCGGCCTGACCTCGTGCTTGCTCTTTAGTTCGTTGAGCTGCGTCCGGAGGGTTTGGTATGCTGTCGGGAGGGCGACACAACGGTTTATTGAGGTTGTTTCCGTGTGCCAGGCCTCGATCGATTCCCTGGTTACGCAACTGTTGCCTCGACCCAGAATTTTGGCGTTCTGGAAGGCAAAAGTGTGTCCAGAGTCCGCGCAGTGTTCCGCCATCAGAGACAATGGGTCCATTCTCCTCACTGCCCGCATGTGTTCGTTAACACGAGTTTGTAACCGTTTGCCTGCCTTTCCGACGTAGTTTGCTTGGCAAGAGTTACACTGGACCCGGTAGATGACGTTTGTCGTCTCACCTCGTGGCAGGGGTCTTTCGGTTTCATAACCAAATGCCGAATGGTTGAGTCTGGTCGATGAGCGATCCCGATCCCCAAGGGCCTTAGGAGGCGGGAAAGTGCCTCAGAGACGCCGTCGATGAATGGCAGTGCACTCCAGACTTTTGGCTGTTCTGTCACCCGATTTTGGCCTGGTTTAGACTGCCTGCTGCGCTCGATGAAGTTACGGGGATATCCGTTGGCCATGAAAAGGCGCTGAAGATAGCGGAGTTCTGTCCTTCTGTCATCCGGTTCGCGGCAGTGTGTTTCTGCTCTACTGTAGAGAGTTCGCACACAGATGCGTTTGTGACATAACGGGTGTTTACTGTGATAGTTTAGGATTTGGCGTGTGTTGGTAGCCTTCCTGTACACCGTCGTTTTTATGTGCCCGTTCGTGCAGCATCGGTCACACCGATTCAGTCACACCGATGCTGCACCTACGGACTTCCTAGCCAACCTTGAATCCCTCCTTCTGACCTCCGACGTCCCTGATGACATGTGTGCGGACATTCGCAGTTGCGTTACTGGTCTCCTCCGACAAAGGAAACATCATCACACCCTTCCGACCGAAGAGAAAAAGGCGTTGCGATCGCTAAAGACAGATGACAAAATAGTTATTATGTCTGCTGACAAAGGAGGAGCAACCGTTATCATGGATAAGGTTGACTACGTCAACAAGGCAAACCAAATCTTTGATGACAGGGAAGCCTATGCACCACTCGCTGCAGACCCAACGAAAAAGCAAGCCGCGACTATCAAGAAGAAAGTGAATGAGCTTGCCCGATTGAAGCTCATAAGCCCCGATGATAGCAGATCTATGACCCTCAATGACCCCCGTATCGCACGTGCGTACGGCCTTCCGAAGGTGCACAAGACAGTTGCGCCGCTGAGGATCATTGTGCCACTTATTGGATCCCCTACTTACAACCTTGCCAAGTGGTTATACAGACACTTAAAGCACCTCGCAAATGGATCGCAATACAGCATCAAAAACGTTCAGGCTTTCCTACAAAAGATCCAAGGCCTTGAAGTAAGTCCTGACGAATGCATCCTATCGTTCAATGTTGTTGCCCTATTTTCTTCAATATCACACGACCTAGCGATTGACAGCGTAGCCGGATGTCTAGAGCAAAGTCCCATTGGCATTCCAACAGAACATGTTCTAGAAATGCTTAAGCATTGCCTCAAGAATTATTGTCAGTTCGATAGCAAGTACTATCAACAAGTAAAGGGCACCCCAATGGGCTCCCCAATATCGGGGCTGCTAGCAGAACTAGTCTTGCAGCGACTAGAACAGGATGTTGTGCACACCTTCGAACCAAAAATGTGGCTCCGCTACGTGGACGACACATTTGTCATCATAAAGACCAGGGAAGTTGAGCGATTGCATCAGAGCTTAAACAGCGTCTTCCCGGCTATACAGTTCACCCGCGAGGAAGCAACAGGAGATACCCTCCCGTTCTTAGATGTGAGCATACAAAGACTCCGTGATGGCAAACTAGCGACAAGCGTCCACAGAAAAGATTCTAATGCCGAAATCATACTTAACTATGGGAGCAATCATCCTGCGGCCCATAAACGAAGCTGTGTCCGCACTCTTTTTCATCGGGCCTATCGCATCTGCAACAGTGATGACTAACTTAAGAAAGAATTGGCCTACTTACATCGGTTGTTCCGCTCCAACGGATATCCTGCCAGTTTCGTAAAGACTTTCTCAGACGCCAGAGACAACTACCAAACCTCGAGTCTCATGAAGATAGAGCGTCGCAGAAATTCTATTCACTGCCGTACATTCAGGGAATCTCTGAAGCACTCTCCCGGCAACTAAAACGCTTTGGCATCTCCATTGCCCATGAGCCCGCATCTTCCCTACGCGAGACATTATGCCGAGTAAAGGACCCAGTGCCCAAAGAACAATTAACTAACGTCATCTACTGCATACCGTGCGCCAAATGCCCTTGTGTTTATATTGGTCATACAGGTCGATGAACGAACACAAGAACACAAGTTAGCCCTCCGCCGAAGTGACCCTCTGTCCCTAGTGTTTGCGCACGCCAATGAGCATGATCACCGCTTCAATTGGGATGACACTGAAGTGATCGCAAAGGCTAACACCAGACAGGCGCGAGAATTCTTCGAAGCTTGGCATTCTGGCACGACCAGCATCAACCGACACGTCGATCTAGACGCTCATTACTAGGGCTTACGTACACGTTAACTGTCTTGTTCCCACACCTCAACATTTGTTAACTTTTACTCGGCCACATAGACGTATGCTGTTTCGCCTTTCCGCCCCCACTTGCGACACGGTGAACAAAAACCTAAACCCTCTCTAAAACATCCAACGCCGGCACATTGCCATTCGACATCATCCCGCACCAGTAACCAGCCGCCCGCATTCCCACTGACTCGCAATACCCACACTCCCATCCCCCCCCCACGTTTTCACCGCCTCCAACACTGGGAGCCCTATCGGTTCTTCCTTCCCTTCCACTGCCCAGCTAGCTACTGGCGGACAGAATGGGATCGAGTGAGATCCTAACCACAACAGTGAGAGTCAAACGCCCACTTGACATGCTTCTATACCTCATTTCATAAGGCCTATGACGTACTGATGATCGGTAACGACCGTGAAACAGCTGTCTGCGTCTGGCCTGTTGCACTCTTAGCGAGCTGCTCATGTATTATATGTGGTATGTGTCCCCTGACACAGCGTTCGTTGTCGCCAGTAGCTAGCTGGCGGGCGGACAGAATGGGATCGAGTGAGATCCTAACCACAACAGTGACAGTCAAACGCCCACTTTAC
>CACRXP010000438.1:31833-52011 GCA_902702965.1 Spirometra erinaceieuropaei | reverse complement strand
CGACAAAGGAAACATCATCAAACCCTACCGACCGAAGAGAAAAAGGCGTTGCGATCGCTAAAGACAGATGACAAAATAGTTATTATGTCTGCTGACAAAGGAGGAGCAACCGTTATCATGGATAAGGTTAACTACGTCAACAAGGCAAACCAAATCTTTGATGACAGGGAAGCCTATGCACCACTCGCTGCAGACCCAACGAAAAAGCAAGCCGCGACTATCAAGAAGAAAGTGAATGAGCTTGCCCGATTGAAGCTCATAAGCCCCGATGACAGCAGATCTATGACCCTCAATGACCCCCGTATCGCACGTGCGTACGGCCTTCCGAAGGTGCACAAGACAGATGCGCCGCTGAGGATCATTGTGCCACTTATTGGATCCCCTACTTACAACCTTGCCAAGTGGTTATACAGACAGTTAAAGCACCTCGCAAATGGATCGCAATACAGCATCAAAAACTCTCAGGCTTTCCTACAAAAGATCCAAGGCCTTGAAGTAAGTCCTGACGAATGCATCCTATCGTTCGATGTTGTTGCCCTATTTTCTTCAATACCACACGACCTAGCGATTGACAGCGTAGCCCGATGTCTAGAACAAAGTCCCATTGGCATTCCAACAGAACATGTTCTAGACATGCTTAAGCTTTGCCTCAAGAATTATTGTCAGTTCGATGGCAAGTACTATCAACAAGTAAAGGGCACCCCAATATCGGGGCTGCTTGCAGAACTAGTCTTGCAGCGACTAGAACAGGATGTTGTGCACACCTTCGAACCAAAAATGTGGCTCCGCTACGTGGACGACACATTTGTCATCATAAAGACCAGGGAAGTTGACCGATTGCATCGGAGCTTAAACATCGTCTTCCCGGCTATACAGTTCACCCGCGAGGAAGCAACAGGAGACACCCTCCCGTTCTTAGATGTGAGCATACAAAGACGCCGTGATGGCAAACTAGCGACAAGCGTCCACAGAAAAGACTAGCGCCGAAATCATACTTAACTATGGGAGCAATCATCCTGCGGCCCATAAACGAAGCTGTGTCCGCACTCTTTTCCATCGGGCCTATCGCATCTGCAACAGTGATGACTCACTTAAGAAAGAATTGGCCTACTTACATCGGTTGTTCCGCTCCAACGGATATCCTGCCAGTTTCGTAAAGAACTGTCTCAGACGCCAGAGACAACTACCAAACCCCGAGTCTCATGAAGATAGAGCGTCGCAGAAATTCTATTCACTGCCGTACATTCAGGGAATCTCTGAAGCACTCTCCCGGCAACTAAAACGCTGTGGCATCTCCATTGCCCATAAGCCCGCATCTTCCCTACGCGAGACATTATGTCGAGTAAAGGACCCAGTGCCCAAAGAACAATTAACTAGCGTCATCTACCGCATACCGTGCGCCAACTGCCCTTGTGTTTATATTGGCCATACAGGCCGATGTCTTGGGACTCGCATTAACGAACACAAGTTAGCCCTCCGCCGACGTGACCCTCTGTCCCTCGTGTTTGCGCACGCCATTGAGCATGATCACCGCTTCAATTGGGATGACACTGAAGTGATCGCAAAGGCTAACACCAGACAGGCGCGAGAATTCCTCGAAGCTTGGCATTCTGGCACGACCAGCATCAACCGCCACGTCGATTTAGACGCTCATTACGAGGGCTTACGTACACGCTCACTGTCTTGTTCCCACACCTCAACATTTGCTAACCCCCACTCGGCCACATAGACGTATGCTGTTTCGCCTTTCCGCTCCCCCTTGCGACACGGTGAACAACAACCTAAACCCCCCTAACACCTCCAACGCCGGCGCGTTGCCCCCCGACCTCATCCCGCATCAGTGACCAGCCGCCTGCATCAATGACCAGCCACCCGCATTCCCACTGACTCGCAATCCCCACCCCCCCTCCCCCCCACGTTTTCACCGCCTCCAACACTGAGAGCCCTAACGGTTCTTCCTTCCCTTCCCCTGCCCCACGGCGTGCCACAACTAGGTGCCCACCCCTCTCACCCATCAGCTGTCTGTTTGTCATTGTCTGTCCTGTCGCGCCAGCCGACCTAGTCTGCCGACTTCACTTTCCCTCTGTTCATTTCGTCTGACGACGGGTCGGTGTCACCGACTTGAAAATTTACGAGTACAACTCAATATTCCGAAGAGCCTTCACTTTCTCATATATATATATATATATATATATATATATATATATATATATATATACATGAGAGGACGACCCGTCTTCACATGACTGTCACTCACCTATAAATACTGTGATGCGCGAAACCACACTCACTTCCGACGATGGAAGCTTGTTTGCTTTTGAAACGTCACGACAGTAAAACTATGGCTTCCGAGATCGCCTTTTCTTCTCATTTATGTCCGCGGACACGCATCTTCGCTTCTATTATCAATATACATGCTGAGTCGGCGATATACTTATGTGCTACGCCCGTCAGTGGATAGTAAAAAGGACCGGGACAGTTAAACAATCAGGTAGAGCGCATGACATAATGCTACATACGTAGCGAGACCACCCGAATTCGAGGTGGGCAATAATTATTGTCCCCCTCAAATTCGAGGGACTTATAAACCGTGAACTCGATAGCACCAAATCGCCCAGGGCTAGACATTTGCTAACCCGTTTGACTTGCGAGCTAGTGCAGGGCTAGTAACCTGACTGGCTTAGTGCTTGATCTGTGCGAGGAAAGGAACTTTTCTGCTACACACCCTCCTTGATGTTCGCCCAAGTGCACTTTGCACGTCAGGCCTGGGGGTCCCTTTGCACGAACGCGCGCATACAGGGTGCACGCACGCACTTTGTCCGGAATTTAGGCCGCCGTCTGGCGGCTTAAATCGCCTCGGTCTACAACGCGCTCAACTCGCCCGAAAAGGCGCGTCAACCTACTTTACCCCTGTGGAAAGTGTCCGCTGGGATTTCTGAAAAATCCACTCAATTGCAACACTAGCCCGTAATCGGGCGACCGAGCCAGCGTGTCTGAAAATCGCATGATAAATAAGAAGAGATAAGAGATTGCGAAAACAATGCAGCAACCCGTTTTTCGCGTTCAATTAAAACCATTTCTAGCGGCGTTGTTTCGAGTAATGATGCCTATGGCAAGCAGACGAAACAAGCCTGAATTTTAAGTCAGAAGCCCGCAAGCTCCATCGATCAAGTAAATTACTCACCACCAGTAACAGACGCGAGCAAAATTGACATCACCGTGAAATACAGCCGGGCTGACACTAATTTCCGTCTGACAGAAGCAGCGATTCGTTCCTGGCATGTTAGCGTAAATCGCTCCAGTTTGTGGCCCATCATTTTTTTCCCTGTTCAACGAAATTCACATAGTTGACCGCCAGAAAGTCAAGCCTCTGAACTAGCAAAGACGTGCACCAAGGCGTACCCACAAACCGTTTCAGTATATTGCTGCTTTAACAGCACATTATAACTTTGGAGGCAATCTCGTAACTACAAGAATTCACAGTACTATAGTGGGTTGAATCACTAAATGCCGGACTACAATCCAACAGGTTCACAATGCGGAATGTTTGAACAATATCCCTGTGCGTCTGCCTATGAATTTGGTGATGGTGTTTTCAATTTAGGATGCGTCCCATGAAGTCTTAACGTGCATGAATATTTCGGTAGTTTATTAACCATTGTTTGGAATCCTTTCGAACCGTTTTCCTCTTGGTCTGCCCATGGTCTTCAGGCATGTGTGACGTACTCCAAATACGACGTCACAGATATTGCGAAAACTTTGTGGGAGATGTTTTCAGCGCGCGTTTCGAATTTGGTTTGAAATTTTCTACCTCGGGAGATTTCACTTTTATCGGGATTTCTTTCTACTGGACGTCCTCAAGGCCTGTGGGTATTAAGAATCCGATTCGTCTTTGCGACCGATTCATCTTTGGAAACCTGACTTGCGCCAGTGCCGTCAAAACAAATGATGCATCATGTATTAAGCATGATATTAATGACATCATTGTTGGACGTTCTGCTGTCAGACCAATGCCCGTAAAACGAGCAACAAGTCTAGTGACGTTGGGGGATGTCACATAAGACGATGAAAGCTGTACCACATTTTTTGGACGTATCCATAAATTTTCGAAAATGGAGGGGAAGTTAAAAGGTCTAAAAATGGAGGCAGAAAATTTAAGAAGGCTTACTCACCACTTTCGTGAAGATAAGAAGTCGACGAATTTGGCAATCCAGAATCCGAAAAAAAACTTATGCAACCACGGCTTTTTAGCCATATCAAACGCCGACACTGACGACGGTTCGTCCAGGGAACTAGACACAGTTCAATTGCAGTCTCTTAGGCGAGAAAAAGACTAGCCAAAGCGAACTCAGAGAACAAAGAATCTTCCCAGAAAAACAACGCACACCTCTGTACGGTCCAAAAAAACGAAGGCCGCTTGCGTACACGCAGACCAGTGGATGTGGACGACAAGGAGGCCTACGAAGGATCTCCGGAGGCTCCTAACTATTGTGAACAATAAAGATATCGGAACACCCTGTGGACCGAATATTCAGGAGGAGGCTTCGAAAGAAACTGAGGTAAGCTTTTTCTACGAACACATCGGAAACACAGAAGGAAGTGTTATCAACACGCAGATAAATGAATCGTACACGGATCTCGATTTCGATAGCCCAATAGCTAGTTCATCGGAAGCTAGCAAAACAAGTAAATTGGAGAAATGATGCGCGACAACAACGAGCGCTAGATTCAGTTGCAAGCAAAATGTAGTTATAAAAGGAGTACCCGAATCAACGTCGACGATCTCAACGGTGAGAGTTATGCATGACTTAGACCTTTTTAAAATATATGCGAAAGCTTTGTTAACATACGATGAGTCGCTTAAGGTTCTCAAAGCATTCCGAATAGGGAAGACTCAGTCAGCATCCGGTTCTACTTCCCGGCCTTGACCCCTAAAAGTCATTTTTGAAGCACAGACACAGCTCCTGTTACAGAGAAAATCATCTCTGCCGGGTCATCATCCGGAAGTTTTTTTCAGCCGGATTACGAGCCAAAAGGGTGAATGAAAATGAGAGAGCTGATGACGGAGCTGAAAAAGCGGAGAAGCAGCGGCGAAATACACCAACAAATCAAATACGGACAAATAATTCAGGTCAAAAGGACATTTCTCTGGCCGAAGGCCGTCATTCTGACAGCCTAACTGATGCAAAGGTGCCAACGCTTGAGGCTGCTCGCCCCAGTGACCGATGTCTATAAACCTATTGCACTAACTGTCAGAGTCTCCTCAACAAGTTACATAAACTCAGATTACTGGACTCTGAACAGAAGCCCCACATTATCGTCCTAACAGAGACATGGTTGACTGAGGAAATGAGTAGTAGCGAAGTCGGTCTTGAAGGCTGCCAACCGGTCAGTTGTGACAGATTTCAGCGTAGAGGAGGAGGCACAGCGATTTATGTGTCAAATGAAATTCCGTGCTTTCAGCGAGAAATAAATGATGGGGCGTCGCGAAATTTTCAAATAACTTCATGCAAGATATGTATCAAACAACTACTGACACTAAACCTGTGTGTTGTCTATCGGCCTCCTAGCTCGAATGAAATCGCCGATATGGAATTACTTAGTGTAATGGAGTTGTTATGTAAGCAGGAGAACTTACTAATTCTGGGTGCCTTTAACGCTCTAGGGACAGACTGGAATATTCCCCTAACAAACGCCCCGTCCACGTCATTTGACCACAAGCTACTACAAATCTCCCTAAATGAATAAATCATTTAACACATAAAATTCGGAGCAAGAATGAGGGGAGGACAACTATCTAATTGTTTAGATCTCGTTTTCAGTAGAAAAGAAGAAGGACTAATAAGGGAAGTGAATTCACAACCTCCACTCGGTTTAAGCGATCATATTGCTTTTGCCTGCATGTGCTCTCTCCTATCGAACTTAAAACCAAAAATGAAAAGGCGCAGAAATATTTGGAAGTGTGAGTTTAACGCAAATAGACGCACTATTTGAAGAAAACCTGGTTGGTCGACACAGAAGATTCAGAGGCATTCTGTCGACGCCGTGGGTCAATCCGACGACAACAAGACCATGAGGAGGACACAGTGAATCTGGAAAAAGTATTTGAAACTTCGAGCTCCAAGGTCATTCGCCGAATATAAGGATCAGCGCAATATATGCCGCAAATAAATACGGGTTGCTAGGACTTCTTTCCAACGCCGACTAATAGCAGATTCCAGTACATGTCCCAAGAAGTTTGACGGGTACAACCGCAGTAGGAGGAAACATAGGGACGTAATTGCCTGTCTAAAGGATAGCCTCGGAAACTTATTAGTCGAAGGACCACAAAAAGTGCGATTACTGTCTCAGTTTTTGCAAGGGGTTTTTACTGAGGAGTCTTCAGAAGAAAATCAGCAGTTTGAAATGGACCGAGACAGCCAGGAGGTTCAAATGTGCCAAGATATTGCCGTCATTGAAACCGTCGCTTTTTCCGTCGACGACGTAAGACGCATCCTCAGTCAAATAAACCTGATAAGTCTCCCGGACCCGACAGAATTCACGGACTAATACTTAAGGAGCTATCAACGGAGCTGTCAAAGCTGTCAAAGCCCCTTTCGAATCTCTTTGAACTGTCAATGAGAACAGAAAGGCTGCCCTCACAGTGACAGACAGCTAACCTCGTTCCACTGCATAAGGTCGGTAGCAGGATGAGAGCAAGCAACATTAGGCCTATTAGCTTAAATCGCCTCCCTTGCAAAACGGTGGAAATATAGGTAAGAGCGCTATAGAGCAGTCTTGTGAAGAAAATTACATCTTGCAGGATTTTCAACATGGCTTCTGGAGAAGACGTCCCTGCCTCTCAAATCTGCTAGCTTGTCTGGAGATCTGGACCAGGGCTCTAGAAGAGGGTTTTGAGGTCGAAGTCGTGTACATCGATTTCCGCAAAGCTTTTGACACTGTCCCGCACCAACGTCTTCTTCACAAATTGAGCGCCATCGGCATCCGGGGAGATCTTCTGAACTGGATTAGGGCGTTTCTGGTTGGTCGGAAACAACATGTCTCTATCGGAGATGATATGTCAGAATGGGTGAACGTGACCAGTGGTGTGCCACAAGGCTCAGTTCTGGGACCAGTGCTCTTCATCCTTTACGTTAACGACAGCCTTCAGGAACTCGACTGCAGCAAAATAATGTTTGCAGACGATGTTAAACTCTGGCAAGTCATTAAGGGACCGAATGATCAGAGATCCCTTCAAGATAATCTGCACCGACTGCAAGCGTGGTCGGAGAAACGGCTTCTAGATTTCAATCTGGAGAAGTGTGCCGTCCTTCATCTGCGTCCAACAAACTCTCATTCAAATGAGACCCTGAGGACATATCACCTGAAAGATATAAGGCTCCCCGCAGAATCTTCACAGAAGGATCTCGGGGTTTGGATACAGAACAACCTGAAACCAACGCTGCAGTGCCACAAGGCTGCAAAAAACGCCATGGGAGTGCTGCATGCAATCAAAAGTGCTTTCGTGAATTTTGACCAAGACCTTTTTGGGAGAGTTTACGGCACTTTTGTTCGGCCCCACTTAGAATATGGACTACAAGCATGGCGCCATGGTTAATGAGGGACCAAGCATGCCTCAAGCGGGTACAACGATGCAACAAAGCTGGTAAACGGTCTAAAATGCCTATCCTACACAGACAGACTGAATTGCCTTAATTTATTCCCTCTGTGTTACAGACAGCAAAGAGGTGATCTTATCCTCGTCTACAAGATAATGCATGGTCTTGAGCACGCACTTAGCTTTGAGGACATGTTTTAGTGGCACCTTTCATCCCATCTTCTTGGTAACTCCATGATGTGTTTACTTAGACGACCGATTCCGTCGGCCGCACCTAAAAGGTGCAACATATCATAAACACTGGTGATGTCAAACTCGTCTGGAAACCTCGACGACGCATAGTGACTCGGTACCGCTTAGAGGATGGTAAAATTCTGGACGAGCTTCTAAAAGCACAGATTACTCAACCCTCTTCCTCCAGGTGGGCTCCATCCACCCAGAAAAGACTGTTCCTTGCGACTGTGTATTGACTATCGCCGCCTGAACGCCGTCGCCAGCTGTGAGTCGCCTCCCCTACCTCAACTAGGCGATACCCTTGACACGCTGGGATGGGTGACATGGTTCTCCACTTTATATTTTAAGTCAGTATATTGGCAAGTCGAAATACACCCGGAAGTGTTCACTGTGCCGTAAGGTCTGTATGAATTCCAGACACTTTTATTCGGGCTTTCTTATGTCGCTGCAATCTTTCAGCGGTTGCTGTATCAGGTGTTCCGGCACCTCACTCAAGTCAAATGCTTTGTCTGTCAGGACGACATTGTCGTATTTGGACAGACAATTGACCAAGACAACCCTAATCTACAGGAGGTTTTAAAAGCGCTCCGCAATGCCGGCTTGATGTCAATCCCCCCACCCCATAAATTCGTCTTCCTACGCTCATATTTAACTATGTCGGGTCAAAAAATCTTATCCGGCCGTATAGCTACCGTCTATGATAGGCTAAAGCAAATTCGCACATGGCTAACCTCGATAAACCAGCAGCAACTCCATTGATTCCTTCAACTAGCTTCTTATTGCAGACAGTTTATTCGGAACTTTGCCAACACAAGCCGGTCCACTTCAGGAACTCGGAAAAAAACAGCAAATGCATTTACAGAAAAAACCGACGATATTTAACAGTACGTTCCAGAGGAAGAAATAAAAAGACTTCACGGTGACTGTTACGTCGTGGATGAGTAGGATGTCTTAAAGATGCGAGTGGGTTAAATGTGTGATTATATAAGAGTTTAAATAGCAAAAATAGTCCCTTTCGTAATCTACGGAACCATAAAGGATCAAAGCCCTAAGCCAGAAACGTTCTTGGTAAGAAAAAATGTCTGTCTTCCGGGGTTAAAATTCTCTTCGTAAAAAAAGTGTTGAACGGATTCTATTTTTTTCCGCTCAGTACCACGCATGAGGCTAAATAAAAACGAAAAGTATTCCAGACCAGGCGCATTCAAATGTTCCTAGTTTTAAAGTTTCGGAGGATAAACCCGGTCGTTCTACGTGCTTTGGAGACTATCAAGGCACAGTGCTACGAGAGATTGAGGCTCTTGGAGTATGATACGCCCAGATCTTTAATAACCCCAGGCAAATTTATGGCGTGACCGTCAATACTTAGTTGAGGTTGGCGGTCGTCGCCAACCACCATGACTGAGCACTTATGCCAAGAAAGAGAAAGGCGCCATGTGCGGCACCACTGGGCGAAAGCCTATACATCGCTCTTTAGGAGCTAAAGCACGATGTCATGATCTGCCGGCTTATACCGATATGCAACTTTGAGATCGTCGGCATACATGAAAGGCTTACCATTCTGAAATAAATCGGGTACATCATTAACGAAAAGCCAAAATAAAAGCAGGCCGAGTACAGTATCCTGAATGAGTCCACTCCTCACACGTGTGGGGTTGGAGATAGTATTGTAAATCTTAACGCGTTGTGTACGAACTCCCAGGTATGCAGATATTAAGTCAGTTTAAGTCAGTTTATTAAGGGAATGAGGCTTTCGCCCTTGAGCTCCCTATTCATATCGATAAACAGAAATAAAGTCATCAATTACATCAGCAAATGCGAAAAGTTAAGGTGTTAGCGGTAAGTGTGAGCTAGGCGCAAACTGCCGCCGCTAAAACAATCATTATTATATGTACAGTAGGTTCTGAACAAATGAGCGTCTAGTCTGCACTTAAAGGATTTGACACTTTCGGAAAGAACGACGCCATCAGGGAGTCCATTCCATGCCCCGATGACCCTGTGAGAGAAGGCGTTCCGTCGGACGTCAGAATGAGCCCACTTCCTTTGCAGTTTGAACGGATGACCACGCAGACGGTCAGTCCGGGCCAATTCAAAGAATTCATCAAAGTCTAGGGCATACTCACGGCTTCTGACAATCCTGTAGGTTTGAATGAGATCGCCGCGCAGTTGCCTGTAATTTAGAAGAAACAGATTTAGTTCGGTCAGCCTGGTTTCGTAAGGCAAATGATGAAGATTCTTGACCATCTTCGTAGCCATCGCCTGTACTCTTTCCAGTCGTTGATAATCTTTCTTCAACCACGGTCGCCAGGCCTGGACTGCATACTCTAAGTGAGACCAGACGAATGCCCCATAGGTTTTTCCGAACAGCTCCTTGTCGATCTGCACAAATCCTCGCCTCAGCGCAAATAACACCCTTATCGCACTTTTGGCTGCCCTTTGACACTGTGATGATGGTTTCAGCGAGGTGGTCATTAGGACGCCCAGGTCTTTCGGTTCCACAACATTTGAAAGGGGCTGACCACCAAGGACGTACTGAAAGGAATCGTCCTCCTTACTGGTCTTTTTGGTACGGAGTCTCAGGACCACACATTCGTCCACATTAAAATTGAGGAGCCAACGAGCTGACCAACTGTTCAGGCGGTTGAGACTGTCTTGAAGCGCGTACCAGTCTGCGGCAGATCTGATGGGTCTCCACAGCTTAACATCGTCAGCAAACATGATGGCGCTGCATCCCAGGTCGACGCAGTCGTTAATGTACACCAGGAATAACGACGGCCCTAAGACGGAGCCCTGGGGTACACCACTTAGAACGGGAGTAGGAGTTGACCTTGAGGCTTCAATGCACACGGTTTGAGATCTCCCGGTAAGAAAATCTGTAATCCATGTCAGCAGCGTTCCTCTTATCTCAATTTCAGAAAGTTTGTAGATTAGGCGTTTGTGTGGGACGCTGTCGAACGCCTTCTTAAAGTCTGTGTATATGACATCAACCCTCCCATCCTCGTCCAGTGCGCGAGTCCACTGCTCCGTCGAGAGCAATAAACTGGAAAGACACGAGCGGTTCTGTCTAAAGCCGTGCTGCAGGTCTGAGATTAAATGGCTCTGCTCCAGGAACTCCATAGTTGCTTTCTTAACTATTGCCTCCATTATTTTACAGCAGATGCAGGTTAGACTAACAGACCGGTTATTGTTAGCATAAGTGCGAGCCCCGCCCTTGTATATCGGAAAGATATTTGCTGTCTTCCATTCCGATGGCAACCTCCCTAATTTGAATGACGAGCGGAAGATGTGCGCCAGTGGTTTGGAAAGTTCATTCGCCAGTTCCTTCAAGAATTTGGCCGGTATATTGTCCGGACCCGAGGACTTTGCTTCCTCGAGATTTTTCAGCTTCCTTTCCACGACAGTTCTCGGGAACAATATGGAGTCACGGATGGAAGCGAATATGCGAATCCCAGGTTCTTTTTGTAAAAAAGATGAAGACCCGATATCTGGGACAGCGTTGACTACAACGAAAAGGCACAAGCCCTCCTAGACGACCAACAGTCCTACAAGTCCACGCCTCCCTCGCGAGCCAAATCGATGATTGGTCAACTAACTTGACTCCTGAACAGACTCAAGCGAAACAGTGCTATATCGCTGGACGAATGGCGACAGATGAAACCAACGGACACGGCACTAGCCCGGTTTTATGGATTACCCAAAATCCACAAGCCCAATGTTTCCCTTCGACCGATCGTTGCCTTGAAAGGCAGCCCCACTTACAATCTATCCAAGTGGATGGCCCGAAAACTTAACTTTCTCCGAGAAGGCTCAAGGACCTCCATCAATTCGGCCTCCCAATTCCTGGCCGTCATCCGAGGAAAAGTTGTCCGACCGGAGCAGATCATCGTGTCCTTTGACGTGGTTTCATTATTCACGTCCATCCCACCGGACCTGGCACGCGACGTTCTTCGCAAACGACTCGAAGAGAATTACGATGAGACGAACAAACCCCTAAAAATCGACCACTTACTGCAACTGTTTACTTTCTGCCAACAAACCTTCTTCACCTTCAATGGCAGAACATACGAGCAGATCAAAGGAACGCCGATGCGTTCGCCAATATCCAGCCTGGTTGCAGAACTAGTCCTGCTGGAACTGGAAAAAGTCGCCTTCGACCACTATGAACCTGCATTTTGGCGCCGGTACGTGGACGACACGTTCGTCATAATTGAAAGGAGCAGACTGGCCGACTTCCAAGACCTGCTCAACGGCATCTTCCCAGACATCCAGTTCACAAGGGAAGAAGAGCATGCCGAACAGCTGCCTTTCCTTGATGTTCTCGTCACACGCACACCCAACGGCGAACTCAACACCACAGTGTACAGAAAGGCGACTAACACGACTCAGATTCTCAACTACCACAGTAACCACCCAATGGCGCATAAACGCAGCTGTGTTAGGACACTCTTCCAGAGGGTAAAAACGCACTGCAGTGAACCAGAGGGACGAGTACGAGAAATTCGGCATCTTTGGGACCAACTGGCAAGGAATGGATACCCGAACAGCTTCGTCAGCCGCTGCCTCCGCACGCGCCCACGGCGAACAAACGGAGGAGAGCCACCAACACTCTGGCACCCTCTGCCATATATAAAGAACGTATCCGAAGCGACGGAACGTATCGCTGGAGAGCTCGGCGTGGGTATCGCTCACCGTCCGACAGCGACCATGCGCAGCAAAATCATGCAAGTGAAGGATCGCCTAGACGTGGGTAAACAATCGGGCGTCGTCTATCAGATCCAATGTCGGGACTGCCCTCGCCACTACACTGGACAAACCGGACGACGACTTAGCTCACGAATAACGGAGCACAAACGGGCGGTCCGGAGAGGCGACCCGTTGTCTCAGGTCGCCACTCACACCCTGGAGGAAGGCCACGAATTCAACTTTGCGAGCACGCGGATAGTGGCGCGGGCCAGCTATAAGACAGGACGAGAACTGTTAGAGGCCTGGGTGTCTGACACCAACGCTATCAACAGGCACGTTGATATACCCCCCTGCTATCACGCGCTCCGTTCCCGCGGCCAAGGGGCGAGACCCAATTTCCAGCCAAGGGTGCAGGCAGTCACGCCACCGTGAGACGGCGTGGGACGCAACTTATCGCGAATACCACCCTCTGCACTCATATCTCCCCCCCCTTCATGGCGTGACTACAAAAACCACTCATTTGATGTTGCCTTCTCACAGTCACTGACGATGGCCTCCTGTACGAGACCGAAAGCTCAGACTAATAAACCCACTGTCCCAGAGATCGGGTCTTCATCTTCTTTACAGTATGGAGTCAAGCACGCGATCAGCAGTCTCAACAGCATTGTTAGCACTGCGACCTGGTCCGAAAGAGGACAGTTTCAAGAGAAGAAGAGCATGGTCAACACGGTCAAAAGCCTTGGTGAAATCGAAATATACTGCGTAAAGAGCAAAACCATGGTCCCTAGATTGGAGAACATAGTTAAAGAAAGAGAGTTGACAGGTGTCACAAGACCGAGCTTTGAGGAATCCATGTTGAGCAGCACTCAGTAGGTTATTCACTGTTAAGTGACGCATCGTCTTATCTTTGGCCAATGTCTGTAAGATCTTCGAAACCGGGGGGAGGATGTTTATTGGCCGAAAGTCATCAAATGACGTAGATTTGCCGTGCTTAGGAATGGGCAAAATGTGTGATTCCTACCAAAAGGTAGGATAAGTTTCACTTTCAAGAGCAAAATTAAATATCTTGCATAAGAGGGATGGGAAGATCGTGTTGGCATCGGATTTTAAAATGCTTACTGGGACACCATCAGGGCCTGGACTATAAGATTGACGAAAACGCCGAATCGCAACAGTCACATCCCACAGAGTGAAAGTTATAGTTTCTAGAACTGCCCCCGTCAATGACTGGATGGTCGGAAGCGGAGTGGTCGAGTCTTCAATAAACGTTTTGGACAGGAAATCATTGAAGCTATCCGCGGTTAACTGGGCATCAACTATGGGATTTCCGAGATCGTCTCGAAGGATGGGATACTGCGTCTTTCTCTGAGTTCGTATTTTTCTAGAGAAAAGTTTCGAGACACTTAACGAATGGTTTTCAGTAAAGTGGACCTCTTCGGCTAGCTGTTTTTCTTCAGACAATCTCTTAGCCCGCTCAAAAATATTGCAAATCAAGGGCAGAATGGAAACGTCGTTCTGAAGATGCAATCGACGAGGAAGTCTGCGCAATCTGCGACGAAAGGATATGGGCAGGAAAATCTCATCCCCAAGATTAATAATTTTCTTACGGAGGACACAACGAGAAATAAACGGATCCAAACTTTCGTACAGTTTTGCAGTGCAAACATTTGCATCCGAACTAAGGAAGAAATCAGTCCAGTCGTAGGAATTAAAACGTTCTAATAATTCGGTTGAGCGAGTTGATCGGAAATCGCGGAAAAAGCTATACCTTGGTGACAACGTTTTGTCAGCCTCGAGTTGCAACTTTAAATCATCTATGCTATGGTCGGAGCCCTTGATAGGCCCTAGGGATGACACTGACCATGGACTACAGCCTCTACAGAACATTATGTCAAGTATGCGCGGGTGAGAAAATCGAAGACCTGATTCCACATCCCAACATCCACAGCCTCGAGTAAGTCTTCGAACTTTCTGGGGCCTGAAGGCGGAGACCAGCGGACTTCAGGAAGGGTGATGTCACCCGAAGCCGATTGATACTTAAAGCCGAAGTCGGCCGCAGCATGAAATGCCTGTGAGAGTAAACGATCAAAATTGTCGTTGACGCTGATAGTGTGATAGACACAGTCAACCATTGAGGAGAACTTATATTTTAGTGCAAGTTGGAGCCAGCAGCTGCCTTCTACTGCGCAAAAATTCGGGAGGTCCAGTGGAGGAAATGTGAATGTTCGCTTAACGTAGACGCATCTGCTCCCACCACGGCTGTCCTGATGATCATTTCGAATGCAAGTATAGCTGAGAAGAGATAGTTGGGATGCTGTTACGGAAGCTGATGCTTAAGGCTCAGTTATCCCACAATATCTGGACAAAAAACGAACACCAGAGTCTAAAACGAAGTCATCTTATTTAGCAGGGGTCTCGAATTTGGAGTAAAAAGTTTGAGGAGAAAGGCCGTTTCTTTCTAAGGGCTACATCGCCCAGTGCTGGGCTGCCCACCGGAACGAAGCTGAGGACGGGATGATTTAACTGACTCAGTATGGACATTAGCATGAGGGATGCATTCGTAAAACGGCCGTGGAGGAAACATGTTGGGGGTGAGGATGCACTGCTTCCATTGGAGCAAGAATTCCATTAAAAGGTATTTTGTCTACATATTTGACCTAACCGCCCTGATATGAGGGCAATGGAATATTTGGAAACACGCTAGATTTTCGGTCGTGGTGTTTGAGGCAGTGTTAGGCGATTTCGGAGGAAAAGACTTTATGATGGACCTGGAGTTACACAGTGTCTGCGTGGCTGACACGGCACTTGGATTCACCTTTGAATTAGGGACATGCCTAGGCTTACTAGCGGTTGCTGAGGGAGTCGATAGGGGCGTTTTTGTATTAGGCGCATTGATGCGACTAAAGATCTCAGCATCAAGAGTAGTCGAATACTCTAGTGAATTGACTATGTCGTGACGTGCAGAGGCCGCAGATGATGATAGTGAAGACTTATTCAGACGGAAAATACGTGTTATTATCTCAGTTTATTTTCAGTCTATTACAGTTTATTTGGTAAGGATAATAGGCAAAGCCTTTGAAAACCCTATTCATTACATGTCAGCTCGTTAGAAATAACTGTACACGAACACAAAAATATTCGCTACTAAAACAGTACTTGATTAATTTGAGTAGCATTATATACGAAAAAAATATTTGCGGGTTGTGGGGTATTAGTTCAGATTCAGAACGTCGGGGAAAATCAGGGGACACAAATAGCCATCCAAGCGTTTCTTGAAGAGGTGCAGAGACGTAGCCTCCACGACTGACTGAGGGAGATCGTTCCATTTCTCCACTACCCTCTGCGTGAAAAATTCACAACGAAGATTCAGCCTGGACATTGTTGTCCGTAACTTCATCGAGTGACCACGAAGATGGGATGAAAGGTGCCACTAAAACATGTCCTCAAAGCTAAGTGCGTGCTCAAGACCATGCATTATCTTGTAGACGAGGATAAGATCACCTCTTTGCTGTCTGTAACACAGAGGGAATAAATTAAGGCAATTCAGTCTGTCTGTGTAGGATAGGCATTTTAGACCGTTTACCAGCTTTGTTGCATCGTTGTACCCGCTTGAGGCATGCTTGGTCCCTCATTAACCATGGCGCCATGCTTGTAGTCCATATTCTAAGTGGGGCCGAACAAAAGTGCCGTAAACTCTCCCAAAAAGGTCTTGGTCAAAATTCACGAAAGCACTTTTGATTGCATGCAGCACTCCCATGGCGTTTTTTGCAGCCTTGTGGCACTGCAGCGTTGGTTTCAGGTTGTTCTGTATCCAAACCCCGAGATCCTTCTGTGAAGATTCTGCGGGGAGCCTTATATCTTTCAGGTGATATGTCCTCAGGGTCTCATTTGAATGAGAGTTTGTTGGACGCAGATGAAGGACGGCACACTTCTCCAGATTGAAATCTAGAAGCCGTTTCTCCGACCACGCTTGCAGTCGGTGCAGATTATCTTGAAGGGATCTCTGATCATTCGGTCCCTTAATGACTTGCCAGAGTTTAACATCGTCTGCAAACATTATTTTGCTGCAGTCGAGTTCCTGAAGGCTGTCGTTAACGTAAAGGATGAAGAGCACTGGTCCCAGAACTGAGCCTTGTGGCACACCACTGGTCACGTTCACCCATTCTGACATATCATCTCCGATAGAGACATGTTGTTTCCGACCAACCAGAAACGCCCTAATCCAGTTCAGAAGATCTCCCCGGATGCCGATGGCGCTCAATTTGTGAAGAAGACGTTGGTGCGGGACAGTGTCAAAAGCTTTGCGGAAATCGATGTACACGACTTCGACCTCAAAACCCTCTTCTAGAGCCCTGGTCCAGATCTCCAGACAAGCTAGCAGATTTGAGAGGCAGGGACGTCTTCTCCAGAAGCCATGTTGAAAATCCTGCAAGATGTAATTTTCTTCACAAGACTGCTCTATAGCGCTCTTACCTATATTTCCACCGTTTTGCAAGGGAGGCGATTAAAGCTGTAAGGTCAAGGTCAAGCCGCTGGTTTTAAATTTGAAGACAAGTGGAGGATATTATTTTAAGTGGTTTATCTGTGAGACCTAACGATTTTAGTACCTGTTTTTTGTTTGAATTTCCTTAAATACAGGCCTTTTCTCTAAGAACTGCCTTCTGCCATCTCCTTTCAAGTTTTGCTAGTCTATGCCCGCTGTTCACTAGTCGCATTTGGCAATTCTCATTTTGTGCATCCGATTTCTCTCTAACTGTTGTAATTTATTTTTACATCGTTAGCCCCTGGTTGAAATTTAGTCAACTTGTCTGCCAGAAGTTTTCTTAATCACTAATTGGCTCGAGACAAGATGAGACCAAAAGTCACTGGTCGACGTAAGCTCTCGGCTCTTGTAAGTAAACATGGCCTAACTAAACGTAAGTCCGAAGCTTTACCTAAATCTAAGTCAGATGATATTACTAGTCAGTCGTCACCCGTTGTAATTGGTCGGCAGCTTAATCTGTCTGCACTTGACCACTGCAATGACTTTATGCTAAAGTTTGGGTCTTTTCTGACAATTATTGGACATTTATTCGACGGGAACATCTCCGATATTCCCTCTGAAGAATGCAGGCGTCTCGACTCACTTGTTCACTTGATCGCCAGTGAATCTAGTGATAGACAGAAGCGTTCTTACAACTTCCTGCTAAAAAATGTTCCTCTATCTGCTCAGCCAATTGATGTTGCGACCAGTTTCCTGTATTCATGTGGTTTCAACTATAAAATAGCTGATGCCAAACGCTTGTCCTCCCGTAGTACAAATCCACCCATCTTAGTCAAATTGTTTTCATCAATCGAAGTTGACACAATCTTTACTCATCGAGAGCGTGTCACTGCGTGCCTAGAGAAGGCAAAATTTTTCCTTTGTCATGATCTTACTCCTATGGAGCGTAGAATCGGGTCTCTATTCTCACGTAAACCTACTGCTTCTCAGTCTAATGCTCCCCAACTCGGTCATAATACAAGTGGCCGTAAGGATTCAGCTTCTCCTACTCCTGCGACATCTGACTCCCTCCTTCCTCTTTCTCCTGCATCTCCACCTCACTCAAGCCACTTGACGCATTTGCCTGCCCCTAAACTTGCAGCAGCAGCAGCAGCCCCATTTGTCGTTTCGTATCATCCGGATAGTCCCGCTGAGACACATGAAAATCCGTCTACATCAGCTAGACCGATAACTTCTATTGTCCAACTGGGTGCTGTAAGGTCTACAGCTAAGTCAACCGTGGCTTGGCGTCAGAACGGTGGGACTCGAAAATTGAATCAGACTCCGACCCAAAAGATAGGTAGTACAGTTCCGTTTAGGGGTACGACGCCTTCTCTTAGATCTAACATGTCTGTTCAACCCAGCACGTCTACAAACCCCGCAGCTCCAATTATATCCTCGAATAATTCTCTGTCCTGCGTACCGGTTACTTATCAAAGCCCTACTATATATCCAGCAAATAATTCATACATGAATTGCCCTAAAGCATTTATGCCCCAACCTAGTTCAGGCTTCCCAAAACTTAAGGCCGATTGCTCTCAGGTACGTCAACCTATCGCCTTTGACTTCTAATCTAGACCTGGTTTCCCACCAGTTCATTCTTTTAGTGGCCTACCCTCACCCATTAGCCCCTACTTTCCTTCTAGCCTCCCTCCTCCTCCTCCATTTCCTCCATTATTTAACTACCAACAAGTCTATCCATGTTCTAACTCCCCTAGCATTCCAATGTTTGAAAACTATATCCCCACCTCCTTTAGGTCTCATACTCAGCCTTCTCTTGCTGACTCCCCATACGTCAATAACTCTAATTTAACTGGTACTTATTCTCCAAGTGTCATTAATTCACAGCTTACATATCCGCCTCCAAATTTTTTTAAAATACTGTCGAAAATAGCATTGCCGTTCGAAACACATTAGATATTATATTATTGAATGCCAGGTCTGTTATAAACAAGATGGCCCAAATCAGAGCCATTGCTCTGGAAATGACGCCAGATATTATATGTGTAACAGAATCTTGGACTTATTCTCTAATTCCTGACTCTGCCCTTCTCATAGATGACTTCGATTTCTACCGCCAAGACCGCACGACTAGGCGTGGGAGTGGTTGTCTTCTTTATCTTAAATCCTACCTAAAGCACTCTCCCTATTACTTGGATGTTTCCTCATTCACGGGAAACTTCTGCTTCGCTTCTGTTATTCTCTCGCCGCAAAGAAAGGCAATTATTGGCTGTATCTTCAATCCCCCAAATTCTTTAGCCAGTGATGATTCACAACTCTGTGAAATCTTTAAATTAATTTCGGAAGCTGCTTTCGATGTTAAAATAATCACTGGGGATTTTAACCTTCCTGAAATAGACTGGGTTTCCAATAGCTGCCCACCCAGATTCCAGCCCTTTCAAGATATTGTCAATTTTTATAATTGGTCCCAACTGGTGCGCTCTCCAACAAGAGATAATCACATTTTAGATCTAATCTTTACCAATGACATTGCTCCTATTTCTGTTGCTTTAAAAAGGACCTCTTTGACAGTGACCACGTATTAATTCATTGTTGCCTACCGCTTGCCTTTTCAAAAAAGACAAGCGCCGTTCAGACTTTCATGAACTACGACTGCGTAGATAGCGACTTAATAAATAACTATATGAGATCCTTGGATTGGTGTGGCTTCCTCACTTGTAGCGATGTAACCATTCTTCGTGATGTCATGTCCAATGTTTCCGAGGACATTCTAGAGTTTGTGCCTCAGCAACCCCTAGTAAGCCTAAGCATGTGCCTAAGTCAAAGGCAAATCCAATTGCTGTCTCAGCCACTCGGACACCCAATAAATCCAGCACCATTATAAAATCTTTTCCTCCACAATCGGCGAACAGTGCCTCAAATACCCCGACTCAAAACGTAGCGCGTTCGCAACTGCCCCCCAGCTCTCATATTAAGGCAGTTAGGCCGAATATGCGATTTTCCCACCGTTTAATAGACCTCTTGTTCCAATGGAAACAATGCCTCCCCCACCCCCTAACTTGTTTCCTCCACGGCCGTTTTACCAATTTATTCCTCATGATAATGTCCATACTGAATCAGTTAATTCATCCGATCCTCAGTTTCGTCCCGGCGGGAATACGTTGCAGTATCTGCCCCGCGGATT
>CACRXP010000438.1:18043-30327 GCA_902702965.1 Spirometra erinaceieuropaei | reverse complement strand
AACGAGTTAAGATTTCCAATACCATCTCCAACCCCACACGTGTGAGGAGTGGAGTCATTCAGGGTAGTGTACTCGGCCCGCTTTTATTTTGCCTTTTCGTTAATGATGTACCCGATTTATTTCAGAATGGTAAGCCTTTCCTTTATGCCGATGATCTTAAAGTTGCATATCGATATAACTCGGCAGATCATGACATCGTGCTTGAGCTCCTAAAGAGCGATCTACATGCTTTTGCCCAGTGGTGCCGCACATGGCGCCTTTCTCTTTCTTGCCATAAGTGCTCAGTCATGGTGGTTGGCGACGACCGCCAACCTCAAGTAATTATTGAAGGTCACGCAATAAATGTGCCAGGGGTTATAAACGATTTGGGCGTATCATACTCCAAGAGTCTCAATCTCTCGGAGCACTGTGCCTTGATAGTCTCCAAAGCACGTAGAACGACCGGGTTTATCCTCCGAAATTTTAAAACTAGGGCATTAGAATGCGCCTTTTCAACATGTACGTTAGACCTGGTCTGGAATACTGTTCGTTTTCATTTAGCCTCATGCGTGCTACTGAGCGGAAGAAAATAGAATCCATTCAACACTTTTTTACTAAGAGAATTTTAACCCCGGAACACCGACATTTGTCTTACCAAGAACGTTGCCGGCTTACAGGCCTCGATCCTTTATGGTTCCGTAGATTACAAAAGGGACTATTTTTGCTATTTAAACTCTTATATAATCACACATTTAATCCACTCACCTCTTTAAGACATCATATCCACCCACGACGTAACAGTCACCGTGAGGTCTTCTTATTTCTGCCTCTGGCACGTACTGTTAAATATCGTCGGTTCTTTTCTGTAAATGCAATTGCTATTTGGAATAAACTACCCATTAGTGTGAAAACTCTGCAAAATTTTCCTTTATTTAAGAGAACTGTTACTCGATTTTTGCATTCAGAAAAGCTCCCACAAATTTTGGGTGCTGAGTCTACTGATCGACTGTACCGTAGCGATGGCGTTTGTGGTCTCTGAACACTATGGCCGGTCTCACCAGCTGTTCCTCGACGCGTCTACTTTGACTATCCCCAACTTCATGAAAGGAATTTGACGTCCGATAATCTCCGATACCGTGCAACCTCCCCCCTTCTTGACGGTCGATATTCTACCCCCGCCGACAGTTTTTTTTCTCCTTAGCCCTCCAAACCACAAAAACCACCATCAACTATATTTTTATGCCTTAAGCTCAGGAGTTTTTTTTTCACTGCTGGTCGGATTTGTGTTTAATCCCTTCCCTTGACAATGCCTGTAAACTGGCATTAAATTAAAATTTATTTAATTTATTTTATTTATTTATTTATTTAAATATCTCAAGCCTTATTCTTCAGATTCCCTTGTTCCTCATTTTCTTCAGAACAGACTAAAAACGTTGAGGCGACAACTGCGTGACCCATCTACTAGTTCCTTATCTGTTCATCTTAGAATCACAGAGATATTTGAGATGGCCTCAAGGATGCGCCAAGCGCGCGACAGGCAAAGAGAATCAATTGCTCTCAGTTGTTCGAACCCTGGCAAATCCGTCGCTAACATCTTCCGTCATCGGTCCTCCTCTAAGCGTGGTCATGAACTTCCACCCCTGCTAAATGATAACAAAGTCTTCCTCACCGATGACACTGACAAGGCGGAGTTGTTTAGTGCTTTCTTTGGAAAACGCCTTGCTACCGAGTCCGATCCGGTCCCTTTCTTTCGAGCACTTTCAGATAGAACACTCAGTACAATTGATGTCTCCTCAAATCTCATTAAGAAACACATAAGCCGTTTAAAATACTCATACTGCTCAAGAACAGACGGGATTCCGAATTCGATTAGTAAACAAGCGTCCGACCTTCCCATATTGCTCAGTCATTTATTCTCGGTTTATATTTCGAAAAGGATTCTTTCCCGAAACATGGAAAACGTCAATTATCATTCCCGTTTTCAAGTCTGGATCTCGGTCCGATGTTAATAACTATCGGGGCGTGCACAAAACGCCGTCTCTAGCAAAACTTCTTGAAAGGATTATTTTCAATGAAATTCTTGACTTCTGTCTAGCTAATCGGCTTCTGAGCTCTAGTCAGCATGGATTTTTACCTGAACGATCCTGCGAAACATGCCACTTGGCTTTTCTTAATCTAATCACTTCTCTTCGTAATGAGCGGCAGTCAGTGGTAGTTATTTACTTTAATCTGAGCAAAGCCTTTGACAAGGCTCCACATAGACGTGTTTTAGTGAAATTGGAAGCTCTCGGCATCCGGCCGCCTCTACTCGACTTCATCAAGTCCTACCTGTCCAACCGATATCAGAAAGTCATGGTCGATAATAGTTACTCGACACCACTCTCGATCACGAGTGGCGTACTTCAAGGCACGGTTCTGGGTCCGCTAATCTTTCTTTTGTACATCAATGATATTTCGACTGAACTCGGAAATCCGCAAACTTTTACTTATGCCGATGACCTCAAGTGTGTTTACTCATACTCTAAGGACACCGCAAATGTTTGTGTTGAAAAAATTAATGCCGATTTACTACGCCTAAGCAGATGGGGTTCGACATGGCAGATGGAGTTTTCATCATCCAAGTGTAGTTTCATGTCTTTTGGTCCTACCAAACTTCCTGGTCCCATAATTTTTCAGAATAACCCACTCTCAGAATGCCTCACCATAAAGGACCTAGGTCTAAGTTATACAAATAAACTTGCTTTATCACCTCACGCAGACAGAATCTCTGCCAAAGCCGCGCAGATATGTGGATTCATATCGCATAATTTTTTCCTTCCGGAAATGAAGCTAAGACTTTATCAAATGTTTGTTCTTCCAGTCCTCGAATATTGCTGTCCTTGCTTCGGTTTAATGAACGCCTGCGACCGTAATAAAATCGAAAATGTTCAGAGGGTTTTCACCCGGAAACTGTTCTCTCAAGCTTCGTCCATTATTTCTTATACTCAGAGATGTCAGCTGGCGAACATTAAGTTTTTGTGGGTTAGAAGACTCGAAGCTGGCCTTTGCTTCCTTTTTCGCATCAACTCTAGCTCCAATCTTCCACACATTGACACTCTTACTCCGAGAGATCGGTCCTATGCCACGCGCAACTCCTGCATGGTGATTCCTCCGCCTCTTTGTACTACATCTAAGCGCTCCCTCTTCTTTGCTTCCAAATATGCCTTCCTTTGAAATAATGTTCCGCCTGAAATTAGATTATCGCCTAAGTTACTAGTATTCAAGTCGAAATTGCGCAAACATCTTACACCGGAAAGCATAAAGGCACTGTTAACGGTCTCATTCCCGAACACTCAGATTCTTGACTTTGAGAAGGGTCCTCCTGGGAGTTAGTGGTAGATCAAGTGATAGCTCTTAATTATATCATTAGAAACCCCTGTTTTGAATTGGTTTCTAAATCCATTGCTATCCTTCCCCCCCCCCCGATAGCGACAATTTTCGCGGTTTTTGATGTCATCTCCCGCATTCCGACCTCATGCGGTCTGTCGACGCTCACGGCGGAACCCTCAGTATTCACCGTTTACTAGTAGTTCAGTCGTACCTCCCTTCCTCACTGCTCGGCTGAGCTCGAAGCGTGCTGTGGCCGATCGCATCTCGGTTCCTCTCGTCTGGCCTCTTTGACGCGGCGTACCAATCAGGCCCAGACAATCTCAATTGTGAATCCCGTATACAATGCCATTTGCAAGCTACTCCTGCCTGACCCACATTCGTACCCATCAAGGCTGACATTTATTGCTACCCTGACGATGACCGACAACATTCCGTTATATACCGCCACCTACAGGCCAGTCCCGCTCGCTTTTTTCTCTTATTATTTTTATGGAGGGGTTTTTTTTCTCCTGTAAAATTAATCCAATCATTTTTAACTTTTTTTAAGGAGTTTTTTTCACCCCTCAATCATCATGTTTCTCAATGGAATTCTAATTTAGAAACTAGGAATTGCATTTTGTAAAGATTCGGCCTACCTCGTCTAAAACTCGCATGCAAATTTATTTTAACTTGATTGATTGATGGGACCCCGACGGGTCTTTAATAAAACTTATCTATCTATCTTATGTTGCTTGCTCTCATCCTGCTACCGACCTTATGCAGTGGAACGAGGTTAGCTGTCTGTCACTGTGAGGGCAGCCTTTCTGTTCTCATTGACAGTTCAAAGAGATTCGAAAGGGGCTTTGACAGCTTTGACAGCTCCGTTGATAGCTCCTTAAGTATTAGTCCGTGAATTCTGTCGGGTCCGGGAGACTTATCAGGTTTATTTGACTGAGGATGCGTCTTACGTCGTCGACGGAAAAAGCGACGGTTTCAATGACGGCAATATCTTGGCACATTTGAACCTCCTGGCTGTCTCGGTCCATTTCAAACTGCTGATTTTCTTCTGAAGACTCCTCAGTAAAAACCCCTTGCAAAAACTGAGACAGTAATCGCACTTTTTGTGGTCCTTCGACTAATAAGTTTCCGAGGCTATCCTTTAGACAGGCAATTACGTCCCTATGTTTTCTCCTACTGCGGATGTACCCGTAAAACTTCTCGGTTTTCCTTTTTGGTCGTTTCAGTTTGTTTGGTCTTCACTGCATTGGCGTGAGGTCCGGCAAAACGGAACAGCGTCATTTACCGCAGAATTCTCTAGTTATCTTCCCCCCGATAAGATAAAATCGGCTTCTATCAAGGAAAAAAGTAAACTAGTTTCGGCGCAATACGTCTGAGCGAGCGCAGTCGTTTAGATTGCGCGTTACTGAAACCCAAGCCATAACTTTGCAGGAACAAATGCGCTCCCTCTATAGCCGATAATTGACTCGGAATGTTTCGCAGTGCGAAATTACGCCTGTGTTTTATTCTCTCCTCGGTTACAGAGTTTATTACTCCAATAACTTTAAACGCTTGTTCAATGACTTTTTCAGAAACGCTGCTTATGACGCCATATATCAGCTGATCGATTACTTCGTCGGCTGATTTTCTGTTACGACTAGCAGAGGTGTAGTTTTGGACGATTAAGGGATCAAGAGGTTCCACATGGACTGTAGGGATTTTAGAGTTATCCATACGCACAGAAGGTAATTAACACATGCTGGCACCTGCTGCCTCTCCGGCCGCGATTCCAGCACTCCGAGACGGTGGGGAGGCCGCCAGTTTTTGTCTTTTAGCACGTGATCTTCGTTGCGCTACAGGTTACTAGATAGGCTTTCCGTTGCAGTACAGGGATCGAAACGTTTTTAACGTACAACCAAACGCATAAAATCGCAAATACTACTGTTAGTTTACTACAGAGAACTAGAAAGAGACGGTCTGACACGGAGTCGCTAAAATTTCACTCCACAAAATACGGCTGCTTTCCAGATTGCCTGACAAGACTGGGAAAAATATAGTACCCGACAGTGAAAAGCGACTTTTAAAAAGGACGCAAGTAAAAATAGGCATTAATTGCTTAAGAATATTAAAGTATATGCAAAGCTTCACTTATCTTCGAAATTGAGCTGAGGGATCTGAAGGATCCAGCAAGCTAGCAAGTAGGGGATGTTATTACCCATATTGTCTGCATGCATCTTGGAGCAGGTATGTCTTCGAAGTATTCTAACAGTCAACCCTTTCTTAATTTGAGAATTTGTGTTAAGAACAGGTAAAAATTTCCCTCAAATTTTGTCCACTTTACTTCTTTATACTGCTATATCGGGTGTCACTGTCCTGGCATAGGGACGAGGTAGATTCGATTTAGTTTTGTGGACTAAGTCATCAGTTCCTGCCTTGGAGGTCCATTGTTACTATGGGATTTGACTACTGCTGAAGCGTGGAGCAAGCGGCCTGGTAAAAGAAGGAACATTTTTCTAACAATTACCGCTTTTTGGATATGTTACAAAGTGCCAGGTTTCAACTTAATCAGGCACAGTGCAGTCATATGCTTAGGTGAATGGAACTTGAGGTGTCGGACATACGGAAAGATATTGACTAACATCAGATGGGGGGCCAACCTCAGAGACGGCCTACGGATAAGTGGAATTTGTGAAAGGCCTTTTAATTTGCTGATGAGGAAGATACTGTGCGTTCCATTGGAGTTTTAACCCGACTTAGAGAAAGCTTATTTCCTTTAAGATATTCAGACAAGTGTTCGTGGTAATGGAAAATAAAATCTTATTCTTTGGACGAAAATGGTTTTACCAAAATGAGTGGATACTTGCTCATTGATAAGAGCATTTTAGGAGCTCCAATTCTGAAACTAAAGTCAAAGAAGAAGGGCAGTGGAAGACGACATTCAGAGGCTACCTTTTCTTAGGAACATTTTTCGAAATGAAGTCTAAACTTTGCTATTGCCTGTCATCGGCCTCATTAAAACAAGGTTGATGAAGGGTACGAGTCCCTCACATTATCAGAAGGTATTGTTGACATTTTCCTTAAAAAAGGACACAAAGAATAGGGAGAATTAGCTTTTATTGAGACATGACGTTGTTTAAATTTTCAAGTGCGCTAAGGCCAGGATTCTTCATTTTGACAGTAGGTTTCCCGCTAGAAACATGGATATTAGTTTGCTCAAATGTTGACGCAGATTTCTTATTGGAAAAGTGAGAAGGACAACAGCTATGCTATAGTTTAGATCCGATTCACTTAAACAAGGGTTGATGGAAATTCGTTTATGAATTAGTGTAAATATTTACTGTACTAACAACACAGGTACTAGTTGGAAGTCCAACACGCGTGTCTCGCCGATCTTGTAGCGCTGCCTTACGCAGCTGTGAGGAGTTCGGCTCGTCAGTGGGTCCAGTAAATAATTACACAATTCTATGCTACTGGCTGTCTGTTGGCGGTTTGTGAGTATTACGCGGTTACTCCGCAGTAGCTGATGGACTAAAGCTCAAATATTCATATTAAATTTCGGACCGTACCTGAAAAGGTCTTTTCCGAAAGAGTTTCTCCATGTGGGTGCCTTAATTTATCATTAATTATCACCTCCTTGTATAGTTCATCCCAAGCATTTCCAACTCGCTGTTAAAACGAGTACCCACGAACATTCAGATGGGATCGGGCTCATAAAAGCTTGAGAAAGTCCGAACGCAGGTTTTTAATTATAGTTAATACGAAGAGGTCGTCGAAGTGATGGACAGAGTTTTACCTCCCCACAATCTGGTAGGTCCCCATGAGGTCTCCTTGGATCTGCCTATACTCAAAGTGAAATATACTGAGCGTATCAAGTCTGCAGTTGTACGTTAAAGTCCTGTGTCCGGGTCGCCTTCCCTCGAACTTCTTCCAGCAACTCATTATCTTTTTTAAACCGGGGCTACGACGCCTGGATTCTATTCTATTCTCTTAGATTTGACATCACCTTCCGTCAGGGAAGTATTAATCATCACCTTCGTTTTCCCTCTCTTACTTTGTCTTAGGCCACAGTGCGACACATTTTTTGTCGACTGTACACATGTACATTTATAATCTCATCTGCAGATTGATATAATCATCTGGGGTTCGGCCCGTAATTTTCAAAAAATGTGGGCGCTCGGATTGCAGCCTTACACAGTTATGCAACAATTTCGCAGGTGTATATGTTAGGAGAATCATTAAGCAACATGTTTGTTGGCACATTAATATGTACTGTAGGGTCCTCAAGCGCAGTGCCTATTATCCCAAATATACTACTATGCCATACGTCTCTCAAAGTTAAGCCTCGGCAACCATTTGTCGGACCGTTTAGGCAGGCGGTTAACTCCTTCATGCAGATTCTATTGATCATTATTACAATTGGTCACTCGCCATGTCATCTTCAAACGCGATTCCAATCATCCAGTCATTGACATAAATTAAAAGAAAGAATGACCATACCATAGAGCCCTGAGGTAATTCGCTTACAATCGGCACCGGCATTGATTTTGTATTGCTCATGTACAGAAATACTGTGAACCGGCGATCGAGAATTAGTCTACACAGTTCAGTAGGTTCCTCCTTATCTCCGACTGTCGAACCTTTTGGAATAACCGGCGGTGTGGAAGACCATCAAAGGCTTTCTTGAAGTCGAAGTAACCGACATCGACTTCAGCGTCTTCATCTAACGAGCGGGCCATTGCTCAATTGAATAAAGCATACCGGTTAACCAAGAGCAGTCTCGTTAAAGGCGACATCTAAAACTCTGAAATAAATCCTTAATTTCGAAGGACATTATAATAACTTTTGGTGGTGTTTTCCATAACTTTTTGACAAATGCATGTTGTGCTTACCAACCGGTAACTTTTAGCATTTCTTCTGGACTCACATTTGTGAACGGGGTATATATTGCCCATCTTCAATTCACAGGTGGGAATTCCTCGACCAAAAACTACTGAAAAATATGCGAAAGCGGTCTCCAGAGTGTGCAAGCAAGCCCCTTCAGAACCATTGCCGGTATATAGCCCGGACATCGAGGTTTACCGTCCTTTAGCGCAAATGTTCCTTTTTCTCATTTTCTTCTGTGAAATCGATCCTTTTCACAACCGTGCCGTTATTTGTATTAGGCAGGCCGACTTGGTCAAAATACGTTTATATTATGGAGACCAATGCGAAAAAGTGGCTTAGATGGTCTACTTTTTCGTCTTTTTCGTTAATTTCTTCACTGTTTTCTCCTTTTATCTTTCGACCGCCTCTTTGTCCAGTAAACGCAGTGTTGGTGCAGCTGACGAGTACTTTTGCCTTATCAGCAGCCCGTTCCATGATCCGCGTTTCAAACTCTCTTCGTGACCTACAATATTTGAAATGATCTCGTTCGGTTTTTGGCGAAACTATTTGTAATGCAAAGGTTGATTTGATGCTACATAACTTATCCAATGTTTGTTTTTCTCTGTTTACCTCTGTCTTTATAATAATAACAATAACAATGATAGTAGTGATTGTATTTAATGCCCGTTCACGGGCATCGTCAAAAACAAATCCAATACCTGTCGAGGGCACGGGTAAGCAGTTACTTGTTGTCGGCTGGTGCAGTGATCGGTAGCGTTGAGGGCACGTTAACCAGACAAAATTATTTGTCTTTTGAACTCTTTCTGTTGGACGGTTTAGAGGCACAAATGTGCTTATGACACCTTTACCAATGCTCCAGTAATATCACTTATATGCGCAAAACTCGGGAGTTAATTTTTTTATGCGAATTTATCTTTTTTGATAATCTAATGAATAAGGCTATGCATGGAAAAAAATGTCGACAAGTTAATAGGGTCAGTATGTCGTATACTTATACAATATATTTTTTAACTGTAAAATATTTTTGGTTTTAAAAAACGGACAGCTTACATTTTGTAAGTAACAAAATGAAACCGGATAAAAATTTGCGCTTCACGACGAGGATATGAGGGGCAAAATTTATGGCAATATAGCACTTCTACCGGTCGATGAATCGACAATATCGGTGGCCATTAATGGTGATTTATCGCTAAAAGTATAACGATTCTCTAGAGTTTATACCGAAAAGACTTCTATTTTTTTGTGGGTGCACTTTAACAGGGATGAGGCTATATATGGGAAGAAATTGTGCTGCGATGTATTTCCATTTGACCATAAGGCGACAAGCACATTTGTAAGTGAGCGCGATTTGTGGATAAAAGTGGAAAGTTCGACCGAAGATTTTAATGACACTAAAAATTTCACTGATAATTGGAAGTCGGACCATGCGACCTGACCACTTTATTCTAGTTTCAATACTCTCATCGACACCACGAGTAGTTAGGTTAGCCATATCGCCTGACAGTTTGTGAGCAGCGTCGACCACCAGTTCGGCAACACCGTAGTCCAAATTAAACTTCAGTGCCAATCTAATGCCATGAAGTCCAAAGGGTATGCTGTCAGATTAGTTTACAAAGTTTGCTGCGGCACGTAGGGCAGTTTTAACTGGTGGTGTAAACGTCCGGCCATCTAGTTGGCTGTCGTCAAAGGGGGCATGCGGTCAAGAAATTTGAGGAGGTCTTGGAAGATAGTAGGCTCGGGATGGGCTCCTCAGTCAGTCGTAACCTTGGATGGGGCGCCAAAAGTAGCGACTGAGCGACTGGCAAAGCTTTAAAAACGGCCTGCACCCCTGCATTCGGCAGGAGGGTGGCCTTAGCCCAGCAGATATAATATTAGACACAGGGGAGGAGGAGAAGGTAGCCGTTGGGCTGGGGCAAGTGCTTACGACATCAGAGTGAAAATGGCTGAACCGTCAGTCGGGGTTGAGGAAAGGACCCGCTGGATCTTATTGTGGCATTGGGCCTTGTTCTCCTGACAACTTAGACATGACCGTCCCCAAGTTTGGCATTCTTTTCAAGCTAGGCCGGATGAGACTTCTTACGATAGGCTTTTGTTAAGATCAGATCACAGGGTGGGCGAGTTCATGAGCAAATTGAAATACAGGCCGACGCACCGTACGGGCACGACGGGGAACAAGGGGACTTTGTGCCACGCACGATTGTGCTAGTGCAGTGGTTAAGGCGACGCTTTCAAGCAAGAGAGCACTAGCGGATTCGTCGCCGGGACAAATGACCGTTTTCCGTTCGGCCGCCGTCTCAATGAGATGGAGTGCGGGACGTGAGGGTCTGTGAAGCACGTCAGCCACCTCATTTTCAGTAATTTACTCGACGGCTGTTGGTGGCAAATTGTAAAATGAAGCCCAGGTGAGCAATCCATCTCAGCTTATGCTTGTCAGCGAGGCGTGAGAGAGTGAGCACCAGCGGCTTATGCTATGTAAAAATTGTAAAGTTGCGACCTTCGAGAAAATTCTGAAAATGCTCCATGGCCAAGAAAATATTCCGCAGTAAACGGCCAAAGGCACTCTGTTGCGTGTCAGTCGGCACGGAGTAGAAGGCCAATGGTCAGATAGAACCAGCAATGTGTTGCATAAGGATGACGTCTACCGCTTCGCTCGAGGCGTAAACCATCAGAGACAGAGAGCGTTGGGGAGCTGGGTGGATCAGTTAGGTAGCGTCAGCCAAGAGAGTTTTGATTCAATGGAAAGCAGTCGGTGATTCCCAAATAAGCTCGAGTGGAACTTTGAAATCACGGACGATTTCGATGAGCAGCAGCATGTGATTGGCACAGTAAAAACGGGTCGTATTAAGAGAGGAAATCACATGTGACTTCAGATTTGGGGGAAAGACAACGCAAATTCAATTATTTTCAATTCAATTCAATTATTTTATTAAAGACCCGTCGGGGTCCCATCAAAGCAAGTAAAAATAAATTTACATGCAAATTTTAGACGATGTAGGCAAAATCTGCACAAAGTGCAATGCATAGTTTTTGAGATTAGAAGTCCGTTAAGCAAAATGAAAATGAAAAAAAACGAAAAAAAACGAGGGGTGAAAAAAAAACTCCAAAGCAAAATTTAAAAATGATTGTAGTAATTTAACAGGAGAAAAAAAACCCCTCGGAAAAATAGCATCAGAAAAAAACAGGGAGGACTGGCCTGCATGTGGCGGTACAAAATGGAATATATTCCGACATCAACATGGCCGAAATAAATGTCAGCTGTATATGGCATTGTGTAACGGATTTCATAAAATGGTACGTAGGCGGGTCGGTCAGGACTGGCCTGTATCGCCTTGAATAAGAAAAATAAGTGCCGAAATTGAAAACCAGTCTCAAGCCGATAGGAACCCAGATGCGGTCAGTTTCATTCAACCGAGTCCATCCGAACATGGGGGGAGATGCGACCAGACTACTAGTATATGGCGAATATAGAAGGCTTTGTCAAGACCACCGATGGAGCGCATTCTGTAAGGGCATGATGACAACCAGTCTCGAGGCGACAAGAACCCAGATGCGGTCGGTTTCATTCAACCGAGTCCATCCGAACATGGGTGGAACATGGGGGGAAGGGAGATGCGACCAAACTACTAGTATATGGCGAATATAGAAGACTTTGTCAAGACCGCCGATGGAGCGCATTCAGTAAGGGCACGATGACAACCAGTCTCAAGGCGACAAGAACCCAGATGCGGTCTGTTACATTCATCAGAGTCCATCCGAGGATAGGGCAAAGGAGATGCGACCAGATTACTAGTATATGGCTAATATAGAAGGCTTCGCCAAGAGCATCGATGGAGCGCATTCAGTGAGGGCATCATAAAGATCAGTCTCGAGGCGATAGGAACCCAGATGCGGTCGATTACATTCATCCGAGTCCAACCGAGGATGGGGGAAGAAGGATGCGACCAAACTACTAGTATATGGCGAATACAGAAGGTTTCGCCAAGAGCGTCGATGGCGCGCATTCTGTGAGGGCACGATGCATGAACTAAAAAATTGGAATAATTAACATTTCTGGTGAGGGATCTTAGGTAGCGAGA
>CACRXP010000438.1:6458-17121 GCA_902702965.1 Spirometra erinaceieuropaei | reverse complement strand
TGACTTTTCGAACTCGTGTAGGAGTCCATTGTCAAGATGATGACAGCAACAAAATGAGTGTTAGATTCAGAGGATATTATCTAATTAACGATCAATGACGTGAGTCCGAAGGCACCTGCGCAGTGCTCTGTATGCCGGTGCCCGGTTGACACATTGATTGACTGAGTTCCCATTCCAAGCCCAGTCTTCAATCAATTCTCGGTATGTCTGGCTTCCGGCGTGGGCGATTATCTCGATGGCTACGAAGTTAATTTCCTGACTCATTTTGAGGGTATGGGCAGTCGCTTGTGATAACGTAGGATGGACACAAACTCCCTCGGGCCAGATTTCTAGAGAGAGAACTCTTAACAAAAAAGTAAATAAGGTGGGTGGGCTACTTCGATCCCCGAACAAGTTTGGTAAAAAGTACCGTTTCACTTCTGTTCTTCCTGCAATCGGGGCACCGCTGTAGCTCCGTCTTCAACAACAAACTAACCATCTGATTCATCCTTTTACGCGTCTATAACTTCCGGCGTTTCAGATAGTACATGAGACACGCGCTATAGCTGGTCAATAGGTGTCGCGTGTGGTTCACTCTTGCAACTTTTCTGTACACTGACCCTCCTGTTGTAGATGAACTTGTCCTAAATTCCGAAGGGGTTAGAGTTATAGTTAGGGTAAGGGTTAGGAGGATTAAAGTAAGTGCTGGAGCTTGAGTTGGGACACGGAAGTAGGAACCACTGAAATGTAGCGTGAGGCTACCTGTAATGCTCAAAGAGTCCGCATTCCCATGTCCAACTGACATTTATAGCAGACCCCCAAGCGGATGGTGCTGATGTCGTGTTAGACCGAGGGTGGAACCGCATTTCCTCATGACGTACGTTAGGTGGACTGTGTCAAGACAGCAGGAGCCGTAAGCCATCGTCATATTTGCGTGTGGCATGCGTTGGACGAGGGCTTATAACGCCTTAGCCACTAAAGTCGGCCGCATGCCCAGTCGGCTTCACACCGACAGGTCAATGGGACATGAGAAATGAAGGAGAGGGTAGAGCTAATCAAGCTATAATCTAGCACGTAGCTTCCTTAATGCAAACAACTGAACGCCCTCTTCAACTATCGGAAACTTCCAGCATGCGGGACTTGGGATAGTACAAACTTTAGGTATAACTTGGTTCTACGGAGGACTGAGAGTGAGGTTGCAATGGCTCCTTCACTCCCATTTCAGTAATGCTTTCGATTCCTTCTTTTTTGAAACCAGGTTCGTATAGAGTTAGGAGGCATACTGTGTGCATAGGATCGTTTAGCGCTACCAGCCAGTGTGCTCCGGGGCGTTCGCAAGGAAAGTTGAACTGTCGAACTCCATTCTCTTTGGCAGAGGGGCGCTCACCGATCGCTTTTACGGAACTCACTCGTCTCGCTGTGCCTTACGTCTCTCCCCGAAACCCAACCAATAGCCGCACAGCGACGCATTATATAGGCAGAACAGCACTAGCGATCGTTTTTACGGGACGCGTGAGTTCCAAATGTGGAGGTGGCGGAAAAAACATTAAGTTCGTAAATGATCAAGAGTGTGCTTTAGATTATAATGGAGATAAAAGAAATAATAAATTCTGGACAAACACACAAATTATGACGGATAGATAAACAGAGTCCTGTGTTACCGCAGGGCACTGAGTCAATGGCTTTGTGTCCATAAGTTCCCGTTATTTTGGACCTGAAGTCGTTAGTTCCTATTATGCAATTGATCCTCAATTTGTAATTTACAGTGCGTTTATATGACCCCTTTGCTGAGGCCTACTATACTGCACTGCGACGTAAGTTGGCAAAAGTTTAAGTTTTTTGTGTTCTTTTTCTTCACCCCAGATTGCACTTGCAGCCAATATGCATTTTATAAAGTCACGCTTTGAGTATTTCTGTTTTCTAGCGTTTACGCAAGAATCCTGCTACAAATCTGCCGTAAAACTGGTTCCAATGCATAAAGCAGCCATCACTTTTCTTGGCATAACATCATGGTAGGTAATAAGAGTCTCCTTATAGACGAGCATGTACTTTTTGTCTTACGATTCAGTATTTCGCATGCGCATTAGGTTGCAAGTGAAAACTTGAGCGAATCCTGCATGGACAACTGCTGTACTGTTCTCACCTACCGAGACTATTTTGTCTAATTTTCTGACCAGTATCCTGTGGTTGTTAGAATGAGGTACTTATTCTTAGTCTTGGTATCGCCAAATAAAAGGTTTTGGAAGTACACTCCACCCTGTGACCAAAAATATTAGCAGCTTACCTGCACTTCCTGGCTGGGTCATATACGCATCCAACAGGCCTCGCGGGAGCCCGCAACACAGGTACCTTCTTTCTGAAGGTGTGGGGCGGGTGGGTGGAGTCAGGCTACCAACTAACGCATCTTTCTAACAAAGGCGGTCCTTAGTAAAATTATTTTGTCGGACTCGAGGATACGGAGAGGGCCTGGATGCTCAACAGCAGCTAAAGACATGACTGAACTCGAGGTAAGTCCCTGTTCGAAAGGTAAAAAAATGAACATCAACAGAAAATCGATTGTATTCCATGCTAAAGGAACACCATATAGTCTCAGTAAGCAACAGCAGACCAAAATTTTCTGTGCGCTCTTCAGGTTTGTGGCGCTTGGGTGAGTTTAAATCAGCGTATTTTTTGTCTGCTGGACATACGGTTTGTGGGATGGCAGCCGTTAGCCCGATGTCCAGGCAAATGAGTATCTCAACACGTGTCTTGGGTGGAGTGAGATAAGTTTTTAAAGCGAGCATTCTCTACCAAGTGGAGTAGGCTGAGGCCGGTAGGACATTCCTGCATGCGCGCTTTCAAGAGCTGAGTTAAAGGCAGGCATCTCCGTGGTGACGGCGTTGGTCGCCCAGAGATAAACTGTATTGTCGATCCAAAACACTGTAATAAATATATTCACACCAAAGTTGACCGCAAGCCTGCACTTCTCACTCTCTCTCATTGCCCACCACAAATAATCTCCGCGGTCTTAGAATTCTTCCTGTGACTGGATGATTGACGGCTTGCGAGTTATCAGCAAATCTTAATCGCAGAGGAAGAAGATGCGACTATTGGAACAAGAGGTTTATTGACCTGATGTTTTGGGTTCTTGTTCGGGCCCTTTACCAAATGTCGCAGATAAAGGTGATGAATGCGAACAAGAAATCGAAACGTTGAGCCAATTAACTCCTTGTTTCAGCACTCGTGTATTCTTCTGAACTGCTACCTAGAACTCGGCTCTTCGCCTCTATCGGCATGTTTTGATCTCCTGACTAGGGACAATTATAGTCCTTAACCTTTGGTTTTCACGAGATGCTTCGAAGCTATTTTATCGGGCTAGTCAGGTTTTGGAACATCAGTTATCTAGGGAAACGTTGAAAGACAATTTCATAAATTTCAGGATAAACTTAGGCATAAGATTCTCATTCATCTAAATTACGATCAAGTAATTAGAGTAATGGCTGTACTAAAGCCTTCCCCTTACCGCGTGGATTCGAATCCCACCGAGACGCCGACTTTTTCACAGTTGGGTCAATATGAATTATTCAAAATCTGCCAAAATATCTATGAAAGACAATTTCAAAAATTTCAGGATAAACCTAAGTAAAGGATTCTCATTCATCTACATTACGGTCACTTGGCCTTGATAAGTTCACTCGTGTCAGTAACGCAGGCTCACATTTCACCCACTTGAGAGAACATCTTTTAACAAAGTGGTCATAGAAGCATCTTCGATATCATACTTTTAGTGTTTCTACGGGCGTCTCGATTGTGACAGGCGATGCAGAGGGGAGAATACGTTTCTCCGACCCCAACTTCCTCCTACTGTACTGGTATAACGAAGCCAGGTTTGGTGAGATCATGTCTATCACCTTTGCCGACCGCGGTCTGATTGATGGGTAGGTGTTCTTAAAATATTCAACCCTTAGTCCACGCTAAGTCTTTATGTTCGCTCTTCCATTGGTTCTTGCCTTGGTAACAAAACCTAAGACTTCCCAGATATCTTTAATACTAACACCATACTTTCGGAATTGCAGGTGTTTTAAATCCCTTTGAACGCGCTGTAATGCCTTTTTTGACTGAAATGCTCCCAAAATTAGTACTTCTGTCAATTACGTCTCCTAGAAAACGAATTTCGTTGTTCGGAAAGTAGTAAGTATTCTAGTTGGCATTGTTATAGGTCTTAATTTGCGTGATGTTTGTTAGATTGCAACTTCTTGTTCATTTAATCAAAGACTGTTCATTTCGTGCAAGATTTAAACTCATCTCTCTCCGTATGCAATCTCACTTGAAGCGGCCTTACCCAGTTTGCTAACACAAAGTACCCTGAAGATGCAACCATCCCAAGGGAGAAGTTCGTGGTGGAGGACTTTGTCGTTAGCACATCGCACGCGGTTCTTGCGAGCATTGGTGTGGAGGGAAAAGTTGTCAAGGTACGTCATACTTTGCCGTCACTTTCAGTACAACACTGTTTACTTCAGATAAACTTCGCAACTGGAACTTTATGAACTATTTGTTCTGTCAGCATTAATCAAGTTACCATTTTGAGAGAGTTTTTTTAACGGTACTTAGGGTAAATCATATCCGCCATGCCAAACAAATCGTGCTTCCTGATACCAACACTAATTTGAATAGCTTTATTCCACTATTGGAAGTCTAACTCATAACTTGTGCTTGAGACAGCGTCCTGACGTTTCGGCATTGATTGGGCCTCGTATTTGTTCTTAGAAACTTACCAGACCTTTTCTTGCTTTTCTAAGGTGGAAAAGTAACGCATTGAGGGGCTCTGCATTGACGGGTGCTCGCCCGGTTCGAATACCCCAACAGATCATATTGCCAAGTTAACCCCATCCAGATATTATTATCGTGTTGCTGAGATTGAGTTAAGGGTGGGAAAATTGACTTCCATAAAAACGGATATAGTGTGTGACCAATTCCCTAAGGTGTTAAAAAATAATCTGTTCGTAAGAGCGTAATAGAGGCCAGTAAATGGCTCAGATAATAACTGAGAAAATCCTTGAATTCTCTTTTAAAATTATTTCGAACTTTAACACTAAAGTGCAGAGGTTGCAGTAAGGGTTTCGCAATCGCATTCTGGGGGATCCAAATGCATTAAGAGATCGTCAGACAAAACGTTGGCTGCCTAAATCTTTATCCACAAGCTCTGTCGAGCAAAATGCCACTAGATCGGTGCCACTGGCAGTCCACAATCACTCCTCTCTCTTATGTTCCCTTAACTAGGTCTCACTTTTTTCTCTTCTGCTGTCTTGTTATGGCCCGTTGTTACTCAATTTTGCAATCTCGGACACCGACACAGTTAAAAGTTACCGAATAATCTCGAAATTAGGCCTCCTTATACTTTTAACCACTACCAACGCAATTTATTTTGGATTTCAGTTAATTCAAAGGGAAGAGTATTCCATTGTTAACGCAGTTGCGACTCACCCAAAGCTGTAAGTCTACTTCTGTTTTGTCTAAATTGCAAAAGTGGACACTTCGGATGTCCAAAAGAAATTTATGATAGTTGAAATCCTTTACGTTTTAGTACTTGCGGTTTTCATGCTTCATATCACCAAAATCATGTTCTTCCTAGGGACCTGGTCACAGTAGCAGGCTACTGCGGGATGGTGAAAACTTGGAATTACAAATCGATGTAAGCGCTCTTTCTGTGATATCCTGCAATTTGTGGTCCTTAGGCATTAAAATGGTTAATTCATTGCCTGTAACGTGCGTTTTGTGTCAGAAATTTGAGAATGCAAGTCGACGTTGACTATAATAGGATGTTAGATCACCAAAATCTCTAAGGGGAGCGGGATATCATTAGTTCGTTTAACCTCCACTAGAGATTGTCGCTTCTAGTCTTAACACATGACTTGAATAAAAGTAAACACAAAAATATACGTGGGTCTTAGTAAGTCACTACTACATGCGCAATCGTATAAAGCTACGCCTTTTCCTATAATTGTTAAATTTACAAAGCGAACAATGTAGTATTACTGTCCAACTCGACGACGACCACCGTCGTCAGGTTGTATTCTTGGTTTGGGTGATGGTTGGGAGACCTGATGACTGGCTCTCTAGAGTGTCCGATGGTGTCCGATGTCCTTCTTACTTTCAGCGAGGTTGCGGACGAACGTAACGCCCCTCCTTTCTAGTCCACAGAGCATTAAAATCAAAAAATTATGAACAATCTGCGTTGTCAGCAAATCGTTTTGCGGCTGTAAGATTTGCTCCCTCGTATATTCTAGGTTATAGGCACTATAGACTGCAATTGCATGCATCTGCTGCTTCATTGAATACAGTCACCTGTGCAGTATGCTTCGTAAGCCCAGTTGTTCAATCGTTCAGACTAAAAGAACGCTGATCTTAACTGTAGAGAAGGGAGTATCCGTTAGCTCGCGCAGCCGGCAAAGTAATTGCGATAACTCAGCGGGTAAAACCCCCCGCGCAGATTGAAGATCAGGGACCGCCGATTTGTTTAGATCTTGCGATGAGCGTTTTCTGGCCATGTATGTTCTTATAGTTCCCAAACTGTCTCTAAAACGGTCGTATTTAGTCAAAGGTTCATTTTTCCAACTAATTTTCCTGCTTTATAAATTCGAACGCCTTTATGATTATAGTAAAACAATACAGAGCCCCCGTTATTATATTCAGCCGATGATCGAGACTCGCGATGGCTACGGAGTCCGATTTTGCAAAGTTAAATTATGTCGTAAAAACCCAGCGTGCTTTTTAAAATTAGCCAAATCGCCTGCTGCCTCCTCAAATGAAAATCACAAGATCCTGCATTTCAAAACCGGTTCAGTATGAAATAACTTGCATACGCTAACCTTGAGCAAAGGTGCAGTCCTGACCCCACAAACTAACGCCTCGGCAGATTATAGTTAAAGCAAGCTTTTTGCAAAACTCGAAGTGCTGCTCTACTGCTTGCTTTAACTTTTAAACGTCGGGGTGTTTGATTTCCACAACCGTTCTATAAACCATTATACGCGGACTCCTGCTTTTGCGCACATTTTGGTGCCTCGACATTTTTCACACCCTTTCTAGTCTGCCTGTGAAAACGCGCATTTTCGACAAGGGAACAGAATTTCAGTCCTGCGCATACGACCCCAACGGCCAGTTTTTGGGTGAGTTTCCTGGCTATTGAATCTCCATATTTCTTAATAAATACTCATGGTGTTTATTTGTATTTTAAACTTCAGGCAGAAGTTGGCTTATTTATCCGTGTCATATTTCTGGAAACTAGAGCGAATTCGTAGATAACATGTTCGAGATCTGTCATAGTAGACCCCGTTTCCGCCATTTCTATGAGATATCCAAATGCTCAAAAGATAAGCGGGGTTAAGTTAGCATTTGCATCAGTATCGAAGCGACCATTTATGCTGTACCGGCGACTTCATTACAGATTCCGACTTTTTGTCTTTTAGCTGTCGGTTGTACTTCAGGACGGGTAATGATGTTGGACGGCGTTGATCTGAACGACACGATGAGGCGACCCATTGACTTCGCAAAGGGTATCGTTACACAACTGGCTTTCAGCCATGACAGCGAATATTTCGCCTGCGTCGTAAGTTTCCTACTTAGTAACCGAACGACGCATACAGTTTTGTCAAACCATGAGCAGATCTTAACTTGCTCTACCGACATAGCTTGCAATAATATCCGATCCTTATGCAGCAATATTTTACATGAACCAAAAGGTAAAGCAGATGAGCACAATGAAATTGCTGAGACTGCGAGCTAGGATGCCAATACTAAAACTGATAACCCTCTCCATGAATTTTGAAGGCTTTGAACGTCGGTGAGTCTTGATTGAAAATCACAGAAACACAGAACGGTGTCAAAGACGTTCCGAGTAGATCTTACACGTTTAAGGACCGGAACCACAGGCAGGTTCAAAGAACTCTGCAAGAATTTCCGATCCGTTGACGTCGCGAACGTTCTTTTGTAACAGCTAGAATCTGGACAGGATTCAGGCTTTCAAGACTAGAACGCTTCCAAGTCCACTGTAAAAGTGATGTTAATAAGTCGATGAAGTCTCATTACCAGATATTCTGATATCAGGCATGAGAATTGTAGCCTTCTGGCTGATTTTTTCCGGACAGAAATAAACATCGCGAAAACCTTTCAATATGAAAGCGGCAATTTCCTGCCATTTAGTAATTATCCTATCTCAAGCGCTAACTTCAAGTGGATATCGGCACGAAGGGTATCTTGCTTTTCAAAATCTGAACTTGCGCAAACACATGGGATGCAGTACATGCCTCTCGAAGATTCTGCCACATTTTGTGTAATTCCGCTGCTCCTGATGAGTTTCTACGCAAGTAAGGCCTTGGAACTGACTGTCGGATCGGTCGTACGTTTACATGATCGGGTTTTTAGTCCAACTAAACTTTGTATGCATTTCTAAATACGGGCGTCACGTGTTTCTCTGAAGCTCATTTTTGGCACCTTGAACTATAAAAACTGCACTGTAATCTTTGAAAAATGTCTTTCTATAGTGCCCGGTTAGCACAGACTTCGTTTTTGCGGGGTTGCTAAGCCAAATTTCGACAATTTTTTCTCTCGTTGTTTACACTTACTCTTGCTGAAAACGGAGATTTAACGCGCCCTTGTTCTCGAACATATGCGGAAAACCGATAAATCGCACGCCCCCCGGGAGATAACCTAGACGTCGTGGTTGATGACTGAATAGGAGCACACTTGTAATTAGGTCCTCTGTTTTTTCGACAGAGTGAAATTGAAGAAAATTTCGCGTATTACGAAGTTCGCAATCAGGTGTAGTCAGCGCTAACTTGACCCGTACCTCAACCCACAGACGGCTTAGGGGTCTTTATTCCAATGGGTCTCTGATGAGTTAGTCGAATTCCAACCTGTCGTTCCCTTCAGAAGCAAAAGTACTAACGAACGTGGAGTGAAATGTATAATAAATAAGGCCTTACATACCCATTCACGTACACCAGATGCAGAAAAATAAAATGATCAGTCATAAAAAAACAATGTGTTATTACCTAGCATTATATATTTTTCATCCACTTCCCAGAAAATGGTCGATTCTGAACAACTCTATACTGACATTCGTTGCTGAGAAGGAGCGTGGAGCTCCGAAAAGAGGTTTTTTGCTGTCTGCTCCGACTTCTCAAGTTTTCGAAATGTTTGGTGATTTGTGTATGCCAACCGTGAAGTCAAGCAGAGTGTGCCCTAATCATCCTGCTCGGGAAGAAAGACCTCATCGCGTCCAGTCTTACCCCAGTCACATGTAATTTGAGAGGATGTCTTTGTAAGTCAGTGGTGGTGGCCAGCTCAAAGAAGTCGTCGCATGCGAGGCAACAATCCTGACCCCGCAACAGTTGAAATGCTTGAATTGGATTGCCGCATAGTTGCCTGTAGTCCAAAAGAAAGGAGTCAGGGTTAGACATTCGTGTTTCGTAAAGCAGGTAACCTTGACCTCGGATCAGCTTATTTGCACGTTGTTGGACATTTTCAGGGATGCTGCGATCTTTGACAGCCCATGGTCTTCAGGCTCCTATGGCAACTTTTGCTTATGGTCCCCCACACAGCCCGAAGATTTTGCCAAAGCATACGTCATAGAACTTCGCAAAAGCCCACTTAATGTGATAGAATTTGACACTGGGGATTTGGCCACTTTCAATGAGTGGAACGATGGCTCCAGTGAGGGGGTAGTCCATACTCCTAGGTACTTCTGAGCTTCTCCCTTTGGTATCGTGGTATGATTTAGAGAGTACGTCCTCCGGCTCGCAGTTCTAGTTTTGCTTATTCGCAAAACGTTGCATTTTGTAACATTAAGGGGGAGGAACCGGTGGTTTGGCCATCGTTCGAGTCGATTCAAAGTAACCTGTTGATTTTTCATCATCTTTGATGTGGATGACGTTCCGAAGTTTTATGTCGTCAGCAAACATGCCGGTATCGCATTAAAACCCACAGATGCGGTCATTAGTATATATAACGCAAAAAACAGCTCATTTAGAGCGCAAAAAGCCGGACGCTGACAGCCGTTTCACGAACGCTACCTATCATCAGGATGCCATGTGTCATATGATAGGCCATATATATAGTATACCTAGTATCTACGTCGCATATACGGTATAATATCTTAGTCATATAGAGTTCATACTACTCATCATATTACTTGTTTGTAAAATGGGCATTACGTGGTTATTTCTCGGTAGTTCAATTTCCTCGACTCGATTTGTCACTTAAATTACGCGTTTTACCTTAAAACGTCAAGTCCCGGACAATTAATTCCATGTCCTGCACTGAATAATTTCTGAAACTATTCGCTTGATTCTCCACTGGAGTTCATATTACCAAAAGCCACCGAGAACGCTGGGAGAACACGCTGATGAGCTGAAACCCGCGCAGCTGTGTCATGTAGCGGTAGAATATCGGCGAGACATCTACCTGAGTTTTTAGCTAGTATGTGTGGCGGGAGTGTGGCATAAACTCTATACCATATATTGAATACGTGAATCCCAAGAATCAAAATTCGGAAGACATAAGTTCTTTGGGGAAGATGAACAAGTTTTATTGTAAATTTTCGACTTTGGTTCCCCAAGTCGTCCTCAGACGTGAAGTAAGTGTGCAAAATAGTTAACATTTAAACATGCCTAAAAGTCGATTTTGCCCTGTCACTCCTGCTGACGTA
>CACRXP010000437.1:531830-559211 GCA_902702965.1 Spirometra erinaceieuropaei | reverse complement strand
GCAGACAGTTTCTCGGAAAATTTGCTCATAAGCAGGCTCGTTAGTAAAATTTGTAATAAAAAACGGGTTTCTTAAGAATGGCGGGGGAAGGAAAAGGCGCAACACGGAAATATGTGGCCTGCACTAAATCCCAGACAGGTTAGGACCGGTGTTGAGGTTAGTGTAAGGGTTAGAACCGGAGCTAAGAATAAAGTTACTGTTAGAGTTAGGATCATGGCACAGGAATGGGTATCCCCTTGGAATTTAGTGCAGAACCACCTGTCATACGGGGCTACCTTTCCCATGTCCTACCAAGGCAGCAGTTGACGTGACGGAAGTTGGCTAACAAGGCCGATAATTTAGTGGGATCACTATTACAGAAACTGAAGTTAGAGGAATATAGAGTCGGTAAGTAGTTAAACAGTTCTCACAGCATATATGCATATTGTTGGCCTAACAACAGAAAGCAAGCTTACTGATGTCAGTTATATGCAGCAAAACCCGACGAAAAAAATGTCTGCCGGTCCACGAAGCTGTCGGTAACTCGGAGACCGCAGAAACAGGAAAGGTTTCGAAAGTTCGAGAAAAAAGACAGTGGTTCCTTTTGTCAACGTTGTTGAATCCCCGAGTTGCTCTAATCATATCAGAGTCCAGCCACATAGTTTAAACATGGATGTTTCTGATCACGTTGGTCACTCATTGGAGCTTCAAGTTTCCTTGAAAGCGCAGAAGAATGATGTCGTTCACCTTCTACACTGGTTTTATCTCAAGGGTTGTGCTGTCTTAACACAGCACCGACAGGAGGTGATAAGTGCGAGCGGATTGTCCACCGTAACGCCTTTTATTATGGACTGTAGTTCGGTAGATACTTAGGTTGCTACTCATACGTAAGGAAATTAGTTTTGATAGAAGGCCTGCCATAGTGGCTTTCTATTCTTGGGAACACTGTTAAACCAAATTTTCTGAACCTGCAGGATGACTCAGTCAAGCCTCTTAATTTACATGGAAAAATGACATAAAACGGTCAGAAAACAAGACCCCCCCCAGTTTTGCATGTTGTAAGTTAAATTCAGCGGCTGCAGTTGACATGCGGTAGCCAGTAGCAGCCGTCTTCCGCGGATTGTTTTCGATTTGCGTGGTGAGTAAAATGCGGGGTATAGGGGTAGCCAGTTGTGGGCTCACGTGATGGTCGTAGTAGGTCGCTCACTTGCACGCAGGTGTAAACTGCGCCTTGAGTCCGTTTACTGGGACAACATTTTCATCTGTGGATCCACGACGCTAGGAGCCGCCTAACGGCCACACCCCGGTAACCTCCTCGACCGGTGGGCTAAATCAGGTGAAGGTATCCGCGTCTGCATCTCCGCTCCCACCATCGCCGGCCGGGCGGATCACCGCCTCAGCATCTCCGAGATTAGACTTCGTCTGCAACCCTGCTGGAGGCCACAAAGTAAGTGACCCTCCAGGTAAGCCGAATATTGCTCCGCTGTCTTTGTTTTTTGCTTGTTCCTGCTTGCTTGCCTTTGTCAGCTTGTCTCTTTTCGTCCTTGTTGTAAGCTCCATACCGTTCTGTTGAATTTTTCGGCTAACTGCTTAAATGTCAGTAATCAATTAGCTTAGAGAGGGCGGTAAACTCTGCTTCCCGTCTCTCTACCCTTCCCCTATCTCCCCTTCTCTCCCTCCCCTCAAAAGTCCTATAGCGAGATCGGCAGCGATCCCGTAGGCGGAACAGGCTAACTCGGGTCGTTCTCCCACTAAACAAAGTCGTGGCCCTTGGTGGAGTCCGGCAGTCGTCTGTGTTGTCTGAGCAGCCCTATTTTGGGACAGCACTGCTCATCCCCGCAAGTGGGACGGGGCTAGAAAAGGTGCCCCAAACAATTGCTGGGATCACGCCCTCTGCCAGCTGATAGTGGCGCGCAGACACAAAACACAAGGTCGAAACAATCAGACAAGAAACAATACTCTCTCTCTCTCTCTCTCTCTCTCTCTCTCTCTTTCTTTCTTTCTTTCTATATTTATTTATTCTCACTCCTCCTCCCGTCACCCCAAACCACCCCGCAGGCTAATAGGGTGAGTCTGCTCAATCTGGTGGCCTGGGATATTCGTTCCCTCTCACACAATCCAAGAAGCAACCGACCAGAACAAGGGACGGCGCTAGTCGATCGGGAACTGGCGCGTTACAAGGTGGGCATTGCGAGGCCCGGTTCTCCGACCAAGGCCAACTGGAGGAGGTGGTTGCCGGCTACACCTTCTTCTGGAGCGGCCGCCCCAGGGCAGAACGATAAGACGCGGACATCCCCTTTGCCCTCCGGAAGGACATCGTGGGCCGACTGTCCTGTCTGCCGCAGGGCAACAGTGATCGTCCGATGAGTCTCCGCCAGCCTCTTCGGGGAGGCGAATTCGCCACCGTCATCAGCGTCTACGCTCCCCGATGACCAGTCCTGACGAGACAAAGAACAAATTATACGGGGACCTGCACGCCTTCGTGGCGTCTGTGCTAAAGACGGATAAGTTGATTGTCCTTGGTGACTTCAACGCCCGCGTCGATACAAGCCATGCTGCCTGGAGAGGAATGTTGGGCCACCGTGGTCTTGACGGCTCCGCTGGCAATGGCCTGCTCCTCTGCGAACCTGCGCAGAGCACCTCCTCATCCTCACCAACACCTTTTTCCTCCTTCCGACGCAAGAGAAGGCCACCTGGATGCATCCTCGCTCGCCACACTGGCACCTGTCGGACTATGTCCTCATCCGGAAGCGAGACCGACAGGACGTGCAGGTGACAAAGACAATGGCGGATGCCGACGGGTGGACCGACCATTGCCTCGCCATCTCCGAGATGAGGACTCGCCCACAGCATCGTTGGAGACCCCATGGTAAGCGACCACCAGGTGAATTGAAAGTTGTGTTATTGTCGTCACCTGCTCACCATCAAACGAAAAGGAGGCGTTCATCGGGAGAGGTGTATTGGAGGTCTGACGTTTCGAGTAGTCGCTTCGTCTACCCATCTTCTCAGACTGGGAAGTCATGCACACAGCTTTCCTTATATGGCGCATTTTGTTTGATGCTTGACCCGCCAATGCCACCTGTGTGGCTGCATCCGACCTGCATGTCACCATGACCTGAATCCCGCCCGTCCTCGTCCGCCGCGGCGATAGTTGACGGCCCTGATTGTCCCGCGCCGTGCCTGTCCCCCGTCAAGAATGTCCGTAAAAACAGATTGGAGGGAGAGGCAAGTTGGTGTGGCAGTTGGCAGAACAGTCGGTCAACATCCAGGCTTCTTGTACCTGCTTTGCCGTATGATCATCAACTCGGCCCACAATCTCAACGGCGTCAAAGTTGAGGATGTGTCCCATTTGGGCGGCATGGGTTGCTATCTCCGACTTTGAGTCCAATCTTGGCACGGCCAACTTGTGCTTGAATGGCAGAAATGCCAATTCCCTCAGTGCCTTTCAAGGATTCTGTTAAAGGTCGTGTCCATCCGGCCTACTGATAAAACCAATAGTAATATTCTTCTCGCATTACAGGAGTCCCTGGGCTCTGTGTTCCCAGTGGGGTTGCACGTCTAGTCATCACCAAAGAGCGAGAATGCGCTTTATTTCGAGTCTACCATCCCAAAACAACGTTCCCCATTCAGACAAATGCAGTTTGAGTTTCTGAATTCCGATCTTGCTACACGCCAAACACCGTGCCAAAAACCGTTACACTGATCGCTAATATGCCGATATACGTCAAGAGATATGCCGGAGACCATAGTGTATGGGACGAAAAGACTTCGTAGCAATTGCTTCAAATTGAAGGGGTTGAGCAGCATCGTTTAGAATTCGACTAGCGAATTACTTGGCTGTTGTAAAATGGGACATAAAAACGCTGACAGCAGAAGAGAGCATTCGAAAGACTCGTCTTAAAAGTAACATATCCTTCTCTAGCAGAACAGGATAACTAAACGCAGAACAGTAAATGACGAGTGGAAAGAATACACGCATCCATAAATCGCCAGATTAAGGACTGAAGGATCCGGTAGGAATTCAGGCGTCGGATAAAATAAACAAATTTACGTTTTCTATTAAAAAAAGGATTTCAACATGGGGGGAGAATGAGAGGCTGGAGGACAGAAAAATACCCCGATAGAGGAAAGATGAGATTTAATTGGGAAGAATGTCAAAGGATTCGCGAATGGTAGATAGTCTCAGTTGAAACACACACACTGAACTACTTACTTGTTATTAAGTAGGAGACGCTTTTCCAACGACCGTGCACGGGCATGGTTCAAACCAGAAGACGAAGGTGCGATCACTGGAACAAGAAATTTATTGGCCTGACGTTTCGGATTCTCACACGAATTCATCATCAGGGACATTCGCAGATAAAGAGATTCGAGGGAGAATCCGAAACGCCAGGCCAACAAATTTCTTTTTTCCTGTGATCTTACCTTGGTCTTCTGAACTGCTACTTGGAACATGCCTGTTCGCTTCTATCCGTAATGGTTCAAATCGTCCTCCAGAGACTGGAAATAGGTCTGGTTCAAATAGAATGGCCAACTTCCACATTGTCAGCATAGTTAACTTGCAGGCAATCAATGGCCGACTTCAGATCGTAAGTCTGAAACGAAAGGAGGTGAGGAGGTCAAGTGGAACCTTGAAGAACTCCACAGTTATTTGAGTGTGAAGTAGATATTGGGATAAGGGGAAGCACGGTGGCCAGAGCTTTCAACTCTAAAAGTCAGCAAAGTATCATAACATTTCCAAGGTTTTGTCCTACTTGCAATTAGATTCCCTCATAGTTTTCAAGCACTTTTGGGGCCGTGGGGTCTGAGTTCGTTCTGAGGCCGCGAAAATCAGCATCCGTCTCCTAATTCGCCAGGTTGTCAATTTTTTATCACTGATTCACTTCTAAGTAGAAAAATCAAGGAGTGACCTGCTAAGACGGCTGCAAACTCGACGCATCGTTCTCGTCATCCGAGAGCCACAGATGGCAGGGAACCACCACAAGGTAGGTTCGCTTCACAGGTCGCGCGTCTCTTGGCTATCACGTGACACACCGGTGATGGGGTCCCGTCCGCACTGAAGCTGAGATATCGACCAATGGGGACGCGCCAGTGGGGCAACGTCGTGGCTCTGCAGTAAAATCTTGTACCTTCAGTGATTTGGCGGTAAAAGTCGTTTTTCCGTCATCCTCGGCACTAAAGACCTAAGGCGACTACAAAGATAAGTGGCAGGCTGCCTAGGAATTTATGAGTAAGCGATCTTATCAGCCACATCAAGACTGTTTTTTTTCTGCTATGGGCTTGAGGTGAGAAGAATAAGTAAATAAACTGAGAGATTCTGTAGGCTTCTGGATAGTTGGCCCTGCTGTTCATTGCAGTCACAGAGGTCTTGGGTACAACTTCTCTTCCGCTGACTGGGCTGACGCAAATTAAGATGACCCCTCGTGCTATTGACGGTAGCCGCGACACACCGAATCTAACGGCAGTTTGGGCGTTTCCTTGGCCTATGTGTCTAACTTTGGGCGTATGTGGCCTCGTCAGAGTCAAGGTGAAAGCTGTTTTGCTCCTCATTTCGATCGGCGGCGTAGGGCCTCGTTAGTCAACAGTCAGTCTAGCAAGCTGCACTTGACACTGAATTGATGACCTAAACTGGAGAGACCTTGCGGCTTCGGCGTGTAACGGTCAGTCGCAAAGAGTGTGTCTCGATAGGCCAGCCTCTTACATCTTTTGTCTGGGTAGGCGATGAATACTGTCCCACACTCTTCAAGCCCTTTGGCGCAAGACCACCACTAATATGGGAATGGTGGCGAAAGGGGTTTTGAGGATGCAATCTTAAGTCATCGAGGACTTATTGGCGATTCCGTTCCCGAATTAGTTAATTTACCCTTTCCCGAAAATAGGGGTGCAATATTTTCCTTACGATGCCACATGGCGTCCTATTGGTTGCTTATACTGTGTGGAGTTAAATTGAGTCATTTAACGCATTAAAACTCGCATACGACGTAAATACGATTGTGTTGCTTGTTGTATAATTTCAACCGTATGATCTGTCCCTTTTAAAAATCTCACTCATAACCCCCTTTTCCCCCATGCCCGCATTAGAGACGGCCTTGCGTCAAAGCCCAATTTGAGGGTTATGTGTATCACGAATCGAAGAGAATATGCGCATCCCAGGTTCTTGTTTAAAAGAAGGCGAAGGCACGATCACTGGAACAGTAGATTTAGTTGCCTGAGTTTTCGAACTCGAACTGGAGTTCATCATCAGAGACTACTTGAGTGCAGCAAATTGTGAGCATTTATATTGCTCGTCCTTGCGGGGGGGGAGGGTGAGTACGTCCGTGGCTAGGTAGGGTTTGTGCCGCCTGGTCCACGATGGTCCCCCGGCGTGGTGACGCCGTTTGTACTTCGCGACGGTGTGAGCTGCGCGGTGTATATATTCAGATTCGACCTTTATTGTGAACGAGGGAGCCATGTGAGGTATGATCACTATAGTCCATAAGGGTCACAGTTATGCATCAACAGAGTACGAAAATAATAAATATTGTTTCCCGTGGCACTTAATTTCCTTCCCGAGTTTCGTTCTTGAATTCTGGGTCATGCATTAAATACCCATAACCACTGACTCATTTAGAAATCTAAGGCGTATACCTGTAGGTTTGCATTCAAGAAAGGATATTGCATATAATTACGATCACTCGGTTAATCCCGCTGTGGCTGATGGTTTTCGGCCCAAATATTCATGCATCAGATTTCGGTCTGCGTCTATAGACCTTGGTATACACTGATCTACTCCAAGTTCGCAGTTAATTTCTGAGGAAATTAAATAGCAACGATTTGTAAACTGCAGTATCTACCAGAAAGCAAGCGGGGAATTGCAGGGGACCCATTGAAGTGCCGAAACCTTCGCAGCTGTGCCACGCATCGGCAGAATATCGGCCAAATACGCGTGTCTTGGCTTTTAGCGAGTACCTGTACTGCTAGTATGGTATCTCGTGACCGTAATCTATTGTATGTAATTAAACGGACAAACGGTCTTCATTGGAAGAGAACTGGGTAGGACTGACTTATGTGGCCCCCTAAATAGAGCAAATGAATATATACTCCCCGTCCAAGTAATGAATGTGGATCTGCGCACAATTCCGGAAAGGGCAAGATATTCCTGTGTCCTAACTCCAACGACAGAGTTAGTATAAAACGAAACCGTTGCCCTAATCTCGACTCTAACCCTACCCTAAACCTTAACTCTGCACTTAATACCAGCCCCTGCCTTAACTCTAAATTTAATCCTGACTTGCCTTACCGTTCATCTCAAATCTAGCCTTAAACCTAATCCTTAACCTAACCCTAGTTCTTGTCCTAATCCCACCAGAAGCTGGCTCAAAGTCTCCCACATTTCAGGCGGTTCCTGTTTTCATGTCCCGTTTGGGAGGCTATGTAAGTCAGTCCTACGGAGAATTGAGACGGTTTTTAGTTTGTCACTTTCTACAGCGACCAAGAAGATCCCGTGCTCGATCACTGGTATTTCTGACGATCTTTAGAGTGAACCAGCAAAGCAGTTGCTGAAACCTATCATCGTCATCCTACGAGGTCCAGAGTGGATCCACTTGCACACGCACGAGCGTTTGTGGGCGCGTGTCTGTCCATTAAGGAGGTTGCGGCGCGGATCGATAAAGGGCAGCCGTTTTGATGTCAATTCCAATTCTCTCATAGGTTAGCGGCTTCCCGCTTAGTAGCCCAGTGTACTCAAAATACAGACAGATAACACCATTCAGATGATAACAGAGGGGAGTCGTAATCGACAAAATCAACCATCGACGAGAGAGTCGGATTGGTAGCTCATTGTTTGTAATGTGACGAAACTCTGCTGAGAGCGCGCGAAAGTCCAATAGAAGACATCTGAGTAGGTCAGTCATTAGTAATTCATTTTTGGACATGACTCAAAAACTGCGAAAGCAGGCACCATTCACGATTTACGGAAATACAACACCCGATTCATTTAAAATGAAAACGTGAGTCCTTATGAAGTAGTCAAAAAGATACGTAATAAATCCGCGTCTGGCTCAGAAGTATGATGTTCCCAAGAAGGTCATTCACAGAATACTCGAGAAATGTCATTTTCTGTCATACCTCTCAGCTCGACTACAGGAACTTCAGTCCAGTTATTGTAGACTGGCCGAAAATGTTCTTTTCATGATTTTTACCAATAGGCGAATTTCTGGGTATTCTCTTTACCGATGGGGGCATGTTCTGTCCCACTTTTTGGGGAAATGGGCAACCAGGGCCGTATCGTTACAACTCGAGGTCAGTATACTTAGAAGGTCATGATTTGGACCAGTTTTGTAATTAATCGACCATAGGCGTCCGAGCGGGAGAGGATCTACGAGACCGAAAGCATAATTTTAAATGAGTGAGTACCCCGGGGTAGGGCTTTATTCGTTTTACAAGTAGCACATGGGAGCTAACTTGCAAAATGAAACGACAATCGCTGAAGGGGAATGGATTAAGGTAAACTCTTTACAGTGAGACTGCTATCAAAATCAGCTAGTTTGTATCTGTTTTAGAGCACTTGTACGATCAACTTCACGGTGCGTCAAGCGCCGTGGCATGGAAGGCAGCTAGCTGACGCCCCAACTAAGTCCACGCAGTCTGCCTACTTGTGTGTGTGCATGTGTGGGGTGGCGGACTGGTGGGCTGAGAGCCAGGCTGAAGCGGCTCCTTCTTAACGTGACCTACGGCTCTCTCACATATGCTAGATGTACGCTACCCAATCCGCGTTGTGTGAAATCCTGGCGCTTGTGCTTGGGGGGACAGGTCGTGCATGTGGCGCGCACAGATAAGGTCACTAGACATGTCAGCAGCCACGCCCATTCCCCGCACCCATCAACTGACCGGCTCGAACAGTGACAGGGGCTTGAGAATGGGAAGGGAGTGTGAGGTCGACGACTCAGCGCAATTTCCTCATTATAAATAATCTGACGCCCTTGAAACTATCGCAGTGCGCTAAAAGCCATGGCTTGGAAGGTTGGAAACTGACGGGATAACTTGGATCTCGCAGTCGGCCCAGTGTTGTGTGTTTGTGTGGAGTGGAGTGGCCGGCTGGTGGCCTTTATGGCACTCTTACTCCGTGGGATCCGACCCAGGTGTAACGGCAGGCCTAGGTGCCGCCTCGGCCGCGCCAGCCCCTTTTGTTGTTGGTCAAAACCCTGTTCGCTTGCTGTGTGGACCAGGTGTGGAGTGGAACACCAAGGTGCGGGTTCGACCGAGCCATTCACCTGTGCCCTCCCCCATCTCTGTTCTTCTTGACTATGTCTTGAAACGGGGCCCAGGTGGGAGGGGAAGAGGGTGCGGTAGATGCTGCGCAAGTCCACATTCCCTGTAAAATAAATCACGCGCAAGTCGTCATGCCTGCTCTCAGCTCGCTGTGGGGCTCGCGGTGGACATCGTTGGCAACGACGGTCGAACTGTCATACAGTCAACTGGTACAAAAACAAGCCTTTCCCGCATTAGACTATCTTGAGGTACGCGATCATGTGTGGTACCGACAGGAGAGGGCCGTTCCAGATTGCGTGCACATTGTGCATGATCGCCTCAACGGGGACTCTGGCGGTTAAAAGGGCCCATGGAGCGCCCATCTAGGTCTACTTATCACATCTCATCTGATTTCTTCATTTCAGGCTACCTGAAATACAGGGCTTTCAAGGATGCATTGAACTGTGGAACAATTTATGCAGGCTATCGTCCGAGGATGTCATCTGATTTCCGCAGATAGTTTTCCCACATTACGTAGTCCTACTTGTGACGAATGTTGCCCTGTAAAAAACCGTGGGCAAGATTTTATGCACCGACTGGAGTAAATCCGGCACGAATACTATGCAGTGTCGATTTCGTAATTCATGGCGTAGAGGAAAGCGTTGCATAGCCCTCTAGCTAGAACAGAAACTGACCGCAAATCTACTAATAACAGTAGTTGCTGATATGAGGACGCTGTCACTAACATTTGTCCCACCTTCGTCCGAAGTGTCCCAGCGTCTGAAAGATAGTCCTGCGTTTGAGTTAAGCTTGCAGAGGAACTTGCCAGAGACGCACTGAAGGCTGAACCGCAGTCCTCACAAGCGATACACACTAGGAGGTGTGTCTCACAATTTAACAAAGGATTCACCAAGAAAAGACCAGATGCTGTGAGTTCATGGGTGAGATCGGTACGAATCTGCTCCTGCGGAGGATAGCTGAACAAGCCCGCGAACAGAGCATGATACGCGACGCAGCACCGGAGAACAAATTTCGAAAGCTGCCCAATCCAACGTCGCCGAGAAACGACAAACTGGTGCACAACCTGTCATCAAAGGAGCTGACGAAGGATCAGATGCAGGTTTTACGGCACGAAGCTTCATTTAACACGACTGACGCCAAACCTGTTAACATAATTGCAGCAGTGGGATCAATCCTTTGTCAGACGGAGGCAACGGAGGAGACTAAGAGCCTCATCCGACACTAAGTGTCGTCTCTCCTGATGGCCCACAGGCCGCGGGAAGTGCTTTCCAAGGTCGAACGTGATGCGCTTAGAGAATTCAAGGCCGACAAAGACCTGGCCATCGTGCCAGCGGACAAAGGACGCGCCACAGTTGTACTGGACAGGACAGACTGCCTTCAAAAAGCCAAAGGTTTACTGGAGGACCGACAGTTCTATGTCCCATGTGCAACGAACCCTTTAAAGGCGCTGACAGGCGAAATTAATGCTACGTTGTTGGCCTTGGGGAACTCATGTGCAATAACACCGACCGACAGACGCATGGCGAGACCCCAAGATACGGCTTTGGCCCGATTCTATGGCCTCCCTAAGGTGCACAAAGACGGCGCTCCTCTCCGACCCATCGTGTCGCTCAAAGGGACTCCAACGTACGGACTGGCTAAGTGGCTGTTGCGGCGTCTCAAGCTCCTGACCGCTGAGTCAGACACCACGGTCTCTTCGTCAGCACAGTTCCTGGAGAAACTCAAAGGGGTAAGCATCCATCCAAATGAGGTCATGGTATCTTTTGATGTTACATCCCTTTTTACTTCTATTCCCCAGGACCTGGCGATCGAGACAACTGGGCTGCTACTACAAAGCAAATACGATGAAACGGAGAACCGTCTTGGACACGCCCAAGTTCTTCAGCTCCTGAAGGTCTGTCTCAGGACGTACTTCACGTTCGACGGGCCAATCTACGAACAGGTGAAGGGCATACCAATGGGGTCGCCGATTTCGGGATTCATCGCCGAGGCGGTCCTGCAACGGTTAGAGTCGCTGGTCTTCCAACACCACAGACCGAAATTCTGAGCCCGGTATGTGGATGATACCTTCGTCGTCATCTAACGGGATCAGGTGTTGACATTCCAAGAACATCTCAACGCCGTCTTCCCGGACATTCAATTTACGATGGAGGAGGAAGAGAACAACCAGCTGGCCATCCTGGATGTCCTCGTATGCGGCAAAGATTGTGGTGGACTAAAGACCAAAGTGTTCAGGAAAGCGACTAATACGATGCAAGTACTGAACTTAAACAGTAATCACCCAATCAGCCACAAACGCAGTTGTGTAAGGACGCTCTATCGGCGTGTCGAAACGCACTGCAGTGAGCCGGAAGACAAGATTGCCGAACTCCAATTCCTCCGACGAGTATTCAAGGCCAATGGCTACCCGCGCAACTTCGTCAACCGATGCATACGCAAAAGGGACGAAAGGCCAAACCGCACGGACACCAAATATTGGCGGGCGCTTCCGTATGTCAAGAACGTTTCGGAAGCTGTCGGCCGCCTTCTCGCGCCACTTGGGGTTGGAGTTGCACACAGACCGGAGGCAACCATGAGGCGTTTGGTAATGAAACCGAAAGACCCGCTGCCACGGCCAGGAACGCCTGGAGTCGTTTATCGGATCTGGTGCAGTTGGGGACAAAGCAACTACGTCGGAGAAACCGGAAGACAGCTCCGAACGAGAATGGCCGAACACGCGGCAGCAGTGCGCAGAAATGACGCCAGCTCTCAAGTTGCGGCTCATTCGACGAGATCCGGCCACACACTTAAATTCGATGAGGCCGAAATTCTCGCAAGAGGTGACAACCGAGTGAGCCGAGAGCTACTGGAATCATGGTTTACTGGCCCCCAGTCCATCAACAAGTGCAAAGATCTTCCCATTCCATACTCCGTACTGAAACTTCGCCTAGGCGGGGTAACAAGCCATGCGGGGAGCGCAGAGGTGAACGCTTTTCCAAAAATCGGGGTCGGTGCGTCAGATGGTCGAGCAATCATCACGCCAACATCCAACGCACGTGATGAAATTGCAGCAATTATCGACTCGAATGTCGGCCATCAAGCAATGATCACACCAAGTGCGACGATCCCGGATGAAGGGGGGAGCCATGAATGTTCATAGGTATGCGGTAGCATGGTTACTGCATCCTATAAATACCGCAGTCCCTTGTGCAACAACCACCCGTTTCTGTTTTTTTGTCTCTGATGATGGATTCGAGTAGGAATCCGAAACGTCAGGCTAATAAAGCTCTTGTCCCGGCGATCGTGTCTCCTTCTTCATTAATGCTCTTTGTGAAAATAGGAAAAAGCTACCGCCGCTGCCTGCCGGTTTTTTTAAACCTTGTGCCGACAACCGACAAGTGAGGGTCCCACTTGTCGCCAATTATACTTAAATAAGTGCGCTGGCCCATGCTTCAGCGTATTTCGCCCCCCCCCCCCCCCCCGCCGTTATTATCACCGCTGCGTTGTTGTCAGACTCCATTTCGGGTAATCGATTTTGGCCAATCGAGTGCCACGGCTAGGCGCGCGGGCCTGGCGACTGACGGTAAAAGCAGCCGCCTTATGCGTCCACGCTGAAACGAGGGCGTACTCGGCCTGACCAGGCTTAACAGCCTGATAAGTAACGTTAGGGGCCTGATAAGCATTAGCCGAGAGGACTAAAGTGCACGCCTGGTGCGTGAACTCACCGCGTGGGTGATAGACCTTTGGGACATCTGCTATATCCGCATCCGACGCTTAGCCCCAAAATATTTTTAAACGTACACTAACTGGCGTAACTCACGCAATATTTGCGCAATCACGAAAAAAACTTCTGGCTAATCGTAGGCCAGTCCCATTCCACCGACTAAAACATTCCATTAACAAGAAGCGCCTGTCTGTTAGATAAAAGCCCAAGAGAGGCGTTAGTGGTAGAACATTATGTTGGTAAGAAATAACCGTTTTCTTGAGAGTGGCGAAGACGCAGAAGGCGCGAAAGTTGACCAAACTGACTCGTAAAAACTCATGATGCGTGTCTATGCGAGCAGATAAGTGAATAAGGCTGCATAAGCACGTCACCATAAAAACATTTCGACAATCCTCAAACTTGACATCCTTCAAGAATTAGTGTGATATGCCTTGTGAAATCTAGTAAAATATTTGCTGTTTAATGATAGCTCCAAAACTGTTCTTACAGGAGTTGGCGTAATCTACTTGTTCTTGCATTGTTCGGGCTATGTTTGATTGCGGCGAAGTGAAGTTCGCTTGGTTTCATGAATTGAAGCGAAAAAGAAACAAAAATTCTCCTTGTGGACACATATCGAAAAGTCGGTCAGTAACTAAAGAAGGGGACTACAACTAGCAGATGCGATCTTATGCATACCTTTACCTGGGTATTAATATTACTTTTCTTCCGCAGTAATTTGGTGTGTTTTCTGACGATGGTGCAATTCGCCGCACGTAAGAGCCTCCTTGAAATGCCACTGGATACGTTTTGGTCTTCCGTGTTCTTAATCGATTGCCAAGAACGCGGGTTTATAGTTTGTTGTGAACGAGCCTTTCCAAATAAGACGGACCTTGAAAACTTCCGTCCGTGTAAGGAGTTCTCGGGTTTTAGTCATTATTTCAATGCTGGCCTGGATCACATGTGTACAGGCACCTAATCACGGAATCCAGCCGTCGATGAGAAGGAGTGTCCATAACCAAGGCCCGCGATGCATATGCTCTTTATCAAATAAAAAACCTATTTCTTTCAAAAAGGGCTTCACCGGACTGTTTTGCCAATGATGGTGCATGTCATTTATCTTTTTTCCAGAGTAAAGTCAGGGGACAAATCAGAATATTTTCTCCGTCTATACATTTCCCTGGTACACAAGCTTTTTACCTCAATCAAGACAACTCCTCTTTTATTTTAAACAGTCTTCTTTAACTTTTCTTAACTCGAGGCGCCAGTCTACGGTTATAAATTCTTCATAGGGCGCCCATATGAATGCTGAAATGTTTGGTTGAACATGGCAATATGGATCTCCGTATTACGGCTTGTCTTGCCCTAAATTCCAGGGCGATTTAGGTTAGAAGTAGTGTTAAGACCAGGATCATGGTTGGTGTTAGGGTAAGGAGGCTTATGAGGGCAAGTGTAGGCTTTTGATGACTAGGGTCAGGACGGTTAGTGTTGGGGTTGCAGATAGGGGGGGGGGGGTTAGGGTTGAAGTGAGCAGACGGGAATAGGCACCCTCTAAAATTTAGCGGAATTTATTTTGCTAATTTTCAATCTCCGATGGACGTTGGAATATGGACCCCCGCATTGGGGTTAGGCTTATGAAGGTTTGGGTTACGAAGTTGGGGCTTGGGGGGTAGGGTTGAAATTAGGACAGGGGAACAGGTATCCCCCCTCTGGAATTTAGCGCAAGACCATCTACAGTATGGGTGGCCCACATTATCTCGTCCGACCAAATATTTATCCAACAGCTAAGGAGGTGCACGGTCCGTTCCTGAACTAGACATCAGTAGAAACTAAATCGCAAAAAACTATCTCACCATCCAATAAAAAGCTTAAACGACCAGTTAGTGACTTAACTCTTTGCTGCTTTTTATGGGGCATTTACATATGCCGTGAAGTTACGGGCGTGGTATAATCGAAAGTTACGGGATAACGCTGGTAGTGATTCTTAGGTCATAGAATAACGCTTTAAAGTGGGGTTTTTAAAGAAAGAACTTCTGCCTGTCTGAGCAGAACTTGCTTATTCAGATGTTGTCTCACCTGATGTAAGCGGAAAAAGAATCCGGTCGCAAGTTGGCAGCGGCAATTTTGGCAAAACCTATCCATTCAAATTATCGTCTTCGGCTCGATAAACATGCACAAATACGTAGACATGGCCCAAGACAGCCATTAGTATTCAGAAACGCCAAAATACGACGCGGATTCGGTTTCCTTTTAAATTTTAGACCTTTCCGCTGATAAAATGACCTTGAAACATATTCTTCAGGAGAACAGGGGTTAGTCAGTAACATACCTGACTATTAATTAAAATTCACAAGGTTTGAGGCTTCTCATACCGACCATTTGGGTTTCGGCCATCACGTTTCACCAGTCTGGTCACCTAGCGTGAATTCACTACACTATTTGCCAAACTGTTCGAGAGTCCCTAGAATCGAATTTATTTGTGAGTTAGACATCAACTGGAGAGGTGGAAATTCGCTAGGCATTGAGGAAGGGGAAAATACTCTGTACAGACAAGGTGCGGAAAACAGGAGTATTGTTTTAGTCAGTCGCCTCATCATCACCCAACTCCTTCGGTTCCATCTTGTCCGGCAGATTCTCACCCGTCGTGTCAGGCAGGAAGATGAGTGCAATCAGAGCTAGCAGAAGGAGACCTGCGTAGAACACCAGAGGCACCCCATGGGCAACGGCGATGTCCAGTTGGTTAATGAAGGTGCCGAAGGCCGCACCGATTCGTCCCAAGCCGGCGGCATTGCCCAAGCCCTGAGACCGGATGCAAGACGGATAAAGTTCGGGAATATAGGTGAGCAGCATGTTGGTGATGGCAGTGGAAAGTATCAGACCGAGATTGGAGCAGACGGTGAGGACAACATCATTACTGAGGGGGAACAACCAAGCATAGATGCCGCCAATCGCGAGGGCCAGAAAGGCGCACGCGTAGACGGTCATTAGCGGGCGCTTACGATGCCGAATGCGGGCGTAGAGAATGGAGGAGAGGATGGCGCCAGGAATGCCCGTCAAGTTGTTTATAAGCGCCACCAGGTATACATAACTGCGGATTATGCGAGCATAAAGAAGGACCCCATAAAGGCAGGCTGTCTGAGCAGCGAATAGGAAGGTGGCGATCAGACTGATTCGGGCCAAGCGCATAGATGAGTATGGTTTACGCAACCCATTCCAGACCGTTCTCAGACTGAAGAAGGAACGGAAGTCATTAGTTGATTTACGACGCTGACTAGCATCAGAAGAGTCATCCAGGTCGTATGAGCTGTCAGTGGACTGTTTTTCGGCCGTATGGCATGGATCCTCAAAAAACTGCTCAAACTCTTCCAATGTGAGAACCCTGCCCTGAGGTTTTCGCCAACATTTCAGACCTCGGCGGTTCAGGAGGTAACCCTTATACAGAACAAGAGCAGCCTCCTTGGACTTCTCCTGGCCAAGCAGCCAACGCGGAGACTCGGGCAGATAGCATACTTGAAGGAGGCCGATTAACAGAGGAGCTAAAGTTGCCAGATGTAACCATCGCCAGTAAGGTATAAAGTAAGCAGCCAGAGCTGTCATTGCACGATTAATGAAACTCTGGACAATGCAGGTTGATGAGGTCACGATGAATCGATAACGCGCCAGAGTCAGTTCCACAGGCAGGATGAGTAGGACATTCGATCGCGCAACCGTCGTCATGCCGAGGAAAAATCGAAAAGTTGCGTAAACGGCAAAATGAGGTGCGAGGGTGCACAAAAGACCAGAAAGTATCTGTGCAATCAGAAAGCCCAAGGCAGTTGGTCGTCTACCAAGGGCATCCGCGCACCAGCCACCAATCCAGAAACCAGGCACCATGCCCAGCATGTAGACTGAGGTGCTTAGAGGTGCAAGCCACTCTTTTTCACAGACTAAGTCCCACTCAATAACTATACCGGAAGGATACTGAAATTCATCGACTTCATACACGTAGCCCGCCTGGCAGGTCTCCAACTCCGTTGTGGGCGGAAGGGATGACATACCAATCAGCTGACTGACGTTGGATATCTTGCCCCAGTCCCGCTTGTATCGATAGCAACCGTACAACTCTTCATCTGTATCATCCAAACCGGATGCGTTCTTGTTCCGCGGCCAGGGCCCAATCGATGCGGCTATTGTGTCAAAATCGTGGATGTACTGATTGCCAATCATTGTGGCAGGGCCTTTCGGTGAAAAAACGTAAGTTGGAACGTTGAGAGAGCTGGAGTTCCTCAAAAGCAGAGCCTCAACAGACGGATCGGCAGCGCAGCGGAATTTGGGCACTGAATTGCCGTAGACAGGAAAAATGGCAGCAGGAATGTCGCACCAGACAGCCAACATGGTGACAATAAATTGCCACCAACCGAAGGGTTTGACAACCTCTGTCAGCAGGTCGTCCACATTCCTTGTCTGTTTTCCCCTCTTGGTTACACTACTGGACTCATCGTTGCTCTGATCCCATTCCGACCTCTGCATGTCTTCCCTCCCCTGTCCTCTTTCACGACCTCCTCGCGTCGAGTCTTCCATTGGATCAGTAAGAGGCAGGCGCACAGGTGGCTTCGTAAATAGGCCATCAGTAAACGTTACAGCAGTGTTTACTAGGAGGGTATGTGTTGAAAACTTATTTATGCTCTGTATGTGCGCATGTGTGTTTGTTTGTGATCTGTGTAAAATGTTGCGGAAGTGACACCGCTACAGTGTATCCAAATATGAGTTTTATGGCGCAAGTTCGTCGTTGTTTAGATGATCGGGTGAGAGGATGAGGGATGTGAGAAGTAGATGAAGCCTCTCACTCAGCCGATGTAGCGAGATCGCGCTGCAGGCCAAATGGCACATGCCCAATTTCTTTGCCTGACTGCGTAGACAGATGATTACCACCTTCTGAAATGTCAGTAGTTAAAGCAGGGAATGCAGGGGTTTAAGTGTCAGAGTGGGGAGTAAATAAAGGCAGTGAAGTTATGGCATTGTAGATCAACCTGCTCCTCATCCTTGTCCAAAAAACGGAACTTTCGCCTCATCTGTGTAGCCATTCCTCTGCATTATTATATGCCCTCCGGCTCTCATTGGACTGTTCCCCTATTTAGGGAAGAATCACACGTCTGAACTGTCTGTGTTCCATAAACTGGTTTAAGTTCTGCGATTTTGCCCATGTAAACATTGAAGAAGTGAGAGTCGGTAAGCGTACGTTTTCTATTACGCATAAATACAATGCTATACGTCTTGGTAGAGCAGCAAAGCTGGAAAACAACCAATGAATGGTGGTGATGGGAGGAGTAGGAGGATGTAGAAACATGGTCGGACTAGAGGGAAGGGGTAACCATGATTCACCTCTGTCAGAGGGAGGGGGAGGATGCTAGTGGGTTATTTTGGTGATTCGTGGCTCTAACACGACGTGGAAGAGTGCAGATATGAATTCTGCTATTGCGCGCACGTATCCTGCGGTCAAGATAAGACTGATTTCCTCAGGCACTCCGCATCATCGTCTTAGTAATAAGGATAGGCTACCCTTTCAGACCACTTATATGGACATTTACACCTGCATTCACTCCTATGAATGTGGTTTTATTGGTTGGGAGATGAGGCAACTGCGAGAACACCATCCTGCCCCGGAAAAGTCGTCTCTAGCGAAACTGTGTCCCACCTGGTTGGCCGAGGCCACCGGTTAGACCTCAACCAAGCATTTCGAGTAATCTGTAAAGTGCCGGCGAGGCACTCCACGTTCCTCCGCCAGCGGATAATTGCGACGACAGAGGCGGTGGCCCAGCGGTTAGTCAACCCAACTTTGCGCTTCTATGCTAAGGCGTATGTTATTGTACTGGCCTGATGGTGGATGATTGAAAACGGACGTTTTGACGACTTTAGTATATGCCTGACTTATTTTTGGTAATCATATGTCAAGGGGCAGTTAGATCGCATTGCAGTGAACATTCCAGTTAAGACACGAGAATCTCAGTCCTCCTGGTAGTTAGCGGAAAACCATTTGTAATACGGGAATTTCCCATTCCTATTCCCTACCTCTCCAATTTCAGTGTTGGAAGCAAGGTCCCCACACCCTCATGCGGCATCAATTATGCCTTGAGAAGGAGTACCGCCGAAGGCAAGGGGACAGAAATGACCATCTTGTACCTATCCGTCGTTGTATTCAGTCAACAGTCATCACTGCGCTGTCCGGAATATTCCCCCTCCTCCCCCCCCCTTTACACCAGGGTCATTCGCCTTTCCAGCAACCGATCGAGACGCGCCCACTGTACAGTCCGCCCCATCGCAGTATGTGCACACACGCGCATCCAGACGACCACAGCCGTGTACGCTCCATTTGAACATGCCATTCTTCAGTACTGCAACGAACACCAACTGGACAACACTCGAGCTTGCTCCCGCAAACCCACAAGAGCAGCTGAAACTACTGTCCCACTATCTCCCTCGCGCATGGCTTAACCGTTTCTGCGCACCTTCTGGTCGCGCCAGTGGGCGGTGCCACCTAAGACTGCAAACCAGGGTTCAGCGCACAACAAGACCCCTTCTTATTCTGGTGCCGTCTGCCTCTGTTAATCGCTGCGCCGTCAGCAGCCAGGCATACCCCACACTGAGCTCGTAAAGTTGAAAGATCTGAAACAAGGCCAGTTGGTCATAGAAAAGTTGAGTTGACTGATCTAGCAACTTAGCGGGGTACACATCTTGCCGACAGAAGCCAGTTAGGCGAGTTCCAGGGAGTAGCTCAAAATGACGCTGCCATTCGAGGTTTCACAAATACCGTTAGACAATGGTGGAAGAGAAGACGAGGTGCTGTGAGTTCATGGACGAGAACGGTACAAAACTTTTTCATCAGAGGGTGGCCGAACGAACCCATGGACACTGGAGAGCATGTTCCGTAAGCTACCTGATCCAGCATCATCCAAAAACGACAAAGTGGTGTCCAACCAGTCGTTAAAGGAATTGTCGGAGAAAAAAATGCAGATTTTAGCACATAAGGCTTCATTTGACACAACTGAGGCCAAACCTGTTAACAATGTTGCATCAGTAGAGTCAATCCTCAGCCAGACGGAAGATGCAGACGGAACGAAGAAGCATATCCGCCATTAAGTGACATCTCTCCTCATGGCCCATAGGCCGCGCGAAACGATTCCTAAGGTCGACCGCGATGCCCTCAGGGAACTCAGGGCCGACAAAGACCTCGTCATCGTGCCTGCGGACAAGAGGTGTTCCACTGTCGTATTGGACAGAGCAGACTACCTTCAGAAAGCCAAAAACTTGCTAGATAAGTTCTATGTCGTATACGAATCTAACTCCATAAGAACGTTGGCACGCAAAATCCATGCGACATTATCGGAAATGGAGAACTCAGGTGCGATAACGCTGACTGATCGACGCACGGCGAGAGCGCAAGAAACTGCGCTGGTCCGATTCTATGGTCTCCCACAGAGCGCTCCTCTCTAACCCATTGTATCACTTAAACGCACTCCAACTTATGGACTGGAAGTAGCTTTTTCGACGGCTTGACTTTCTGACAGATGATTCAGGCATCATTGCCAACTCGTCAACACAATTCTTTGAGAAACTTTAAAGGGGTAAGTCTCCTGGAGAGAGACGTCATGGTATCTTTTGATATCTCGCTTCGTTTTATTTCTATTCCGCAGGATCTGGCAGTCGAGACCACCGAATAACTCCAACAGAACAGATACGATGAAACGGAGAATCGCCTCGTCCAAATCCTCCAACTTATGAAGTTCTGTCTCAAGACGTACTTCAGGTTCGACCGAACAATCTACGAGCAGGTGAAGGGCACGCCAATGAGTATTCCGATTTTGGGACTCATAACTGGAGCAGTCCTACAGCGGTTAGAGTTGCTGGTCTTCCAACACTACTGACCGAATTTCCGTGCTCGGTATGTAGATGACACTTTCATCCTCGTCGAACGGGGTCAGGTGGTGACATTCAAAGAACGTCCAGCATCATCTTCCGGATACACAATCCACAATGGAAGAGGAAGAGAGCAGCCAGTCATCATTCCTTGACCTCCTCGTCTGTCGCAAGCATTGTAGTGACCTAAAAACTAAAGCGTTCAGGAAACGATTTATATGATCCAAGTACTGAGAGTCAACAGCAACTACCCGATCAGCCACAAACGCAGTTGAGTAAGGGCTCTATAGTGGCGTGTCGAGACGCAGTGCAGTGAAACGGAAGACAAGGATGCCGAATTACAATGTATTCGACGGATACTGAGAACTAATGGTCGACCGCACAACTTTGTTAACCAGCGCATACGCAGACGACACCAAAGACCAAATACAACCAGCCCTACATCTTGGCGTGCGCTTCCGTACGTGGATAACATCTCGCAAGCTATCAGCCGCCTTCTCACACCACTCGGAGTTGGAATTGCACCCTGACCTGATGCGACCATCAGGCGCCAGAGCATGAGGCTGAAAGACCAACTGCCACGACAGGACACGCTCGGAGTAGCTTACGGGGTCTGGTGCAATTGCAGACAAAGCAACTACGTCAGAGATATTGTGAGATTACTCTAAACGCGAATGGCCGAACACAAAGCAGCAGCGACAGCTGCAGCAGTGAGGAGGGGTGACGCTAACTATCAGTTTGCGGCGCATTTGGCGAGAACCGGCCAGGCCTTCAAGCCTGACAAGGCCGAAATCACTAGCACGAATCTCCGACCATCCAGATCGACTGAAGACGTCTAAAAACTCCGAAATTGTCATTCAGGTCTCCTTCTCCTTCCTTGGCACATCTTCCCTCTGTTGGTAGATGCGAACGGGCGAGCCCCAGGAAACGGCTCAGGATAAGAAAATGCGATTATCGAGACGGAAAAGTTTATTGGCTTGAGGTTTCGGATTCATACTCGAATGACGCTAACTCCCAGATGGCGGCTCGTTCAACGGGACCCACGCTCCTAAGCCAGACGCGGATTTATTACGTATCTTTTTGACTACTTCATAAGGACTCACGTTTTCATTTAAAATGAATCGGGTGTTGTATTTCCGTAAATCATGAATGGTGCCTGTTCGCGCAGGTTTTGAGCCATGTCCAAAACTGAATTACGGTTAGATGGTAGTTGGTAGCCCTCCCGATGCCGAAAACTCCCAGCTACCTGTCTTACGGGACCGGTGGTAATAGGGTAATTACTAATGACTGATCTACTCAGATGTCTTCTATTGGACTTTCGCGCGATCTCAGCAGAGTTTCGTCACATTACACACAATGAGCTACCAATCCGACTCTCTACTAAGCGGGAAGCCGCCAACCTATGAGAGAATTGGAATGAATGTCAAAACTGCTGCCCTTTATCGATCCGCGCCGCAACCTCCTTAATGGGCAGACACGCGCCTGCGCACGCTCGTGCGTTTGCAAGTGGACCCACTCTGGACCTCGTAGGGTGACGATGATAGGTTTCAGCAACTGCTTTGCTGGTTCACTCTAACGGTCGTCGGAAATACCAGTGATCGATTCTTGGTTGCTTCAGAAGGTCACAACCTAAAACTCGTCTCAGTTCTCCGTAGGACTGACTTACATAGCCTCCCAAGCGGGAAATGAAAACAGGAACCGCCTGAAATGGGGGAGGCTTTGAGCCAGCTTCTGGTGGGATTAGGACAAGAATTAGGGTTAGGTTAAGGATAAGGTTAGGATTAGAATAAGGGTTAGAATTACGTTAAGGACTAGGTTTAGGACAAGATTTGAAGTTAACGGTAAGGTAGTCTGGATCAGGTTTAGGATTAAGGTATAGGTTAGTGTTAGCTACGGATTTAAGGTTTAAGTTAGGGTTAAGTTCGAGATTAGGGCCACGCTTTCGTTTTATATTAGGGTTATCACCGGGGTTAGGACAGGGGAACATTTTACCCTTTCCGGGATTATGCACAGGTCTACCTTTATTACTTGGGCGGGCGCACATGTTCCTATGTCCTGTTGAAGGCAATGTACAGTTAGGTTTCATCCTTGAAGTTCATGCTTCACATCTTGTCTCCTCCTATTCCGTGTTCGAATACCAATATCTTAACAATTTGTCGCCTCAACGTACCTTGCGGAAGATGCACTGGATCAACACGAGGCCCAAATCAGGGCACGGTGGGTGTTATTTTGGCTCTACCCCCATAACAAGTGTCCCGCGTGGGGGATTTTGTGGCACACCTAGGCACCGGCCCGCGCCCTGCCCGTATCCAGCCCCAACTGCGATGGCCGACAGGCTGGGACAGCGTGGGAGAGGCAGGAGAGGGTGAGGTCGAGTCTGGATACTTCCTGATCACGCCACTTCCGATGACCTCAAAGTCAGGGCTTGGAAGGCTGCCAACTGGCGGGATAATTCAGTTCTCCTCCCAGAACAGCGAGTCAGGCTGCTATGGCGGCTTCTTAACGTGACGTCTCTGGCACTCACACTCAGTTGGAATTTGAATTGCGCCTCTGTTGTTTTAGTGGAGATCTGGTTCATCTCTCGCGGACCAGACGTGTGCGACGCACGTAGACAGGCTGCTTAGGTTTGTCAGCCGCTGCGCCCGATCCCACCTCCGGTCTTCTTGACTCTGTCCTGACGCCGGGCCTAGGTGGATGGGGGGGGGAGAGAGTGCGGTAGATGTTTCGCAAGTCTACTATCACGATAAATTGACTCACGTGCAAGTCACCGTACCTGCACCTGCCATGCTGCCGCGCACACGATGGGCATCGTCAGCAACAACGACCGAACTGTCATCCTAACTATTCCACTGGTTAGGCTCTAGTGCCACATGAACTTTAAATTTTACCTATCTGCTCTGGCTGAAAGAAGTGAATGAGTATTTCTTTACTTCTTTTCGGCGCCACATCCACAACCACACAGGCGACCGCATAGCGGATGCCGATCAGTAATCGAGAAGTACTGTCGCCAAAGGCTGAGAGCATTCCTGGCCTATCAGCCGTCAGCGGCAAGTAATACACCAACGCCGATAACTTTTTTGCCAGTAACGATCCGCAGGACTTAAACTCAAAGCCCCGCTGAATCCACGCCTGCAGTTTGATTATCACTGGTCGGTGATGAGTGACATACCAGGAGTGATCGTTCTAGTGTCTTTGGTCATTTGCGATGACGTCTCGGATTGTTGATTTGTCTCCGCTATTCGGTCGTCTGCTTGTCTGTGCACGTGACGCCCATAGAAATCGTTGACAACACTTTTCGGCCCGCTATTTAGTTGGTATTCCTCGCGATCCTGATCCAGATTTAAAGAGTAAGGTTACTTCAAACTGGAGAGCGCAACTCGGCACTCCAAGGAGCCCATAATTGTCATAAAACTCAGTAGTGGTGCTGTGCTTCAACAAGCCTAAGACCGTTTTTAACCGAACGGATGAATCCTGCAAGAACGGAGGAAAACCTGAAATATACAGTGAGTGCACAAGGTATCGCAGGAAATTTTGAGTTGGGGAAAACAAATCTGTTCCTACTTTGAGGCGTAAAGTAGTGGGAAAACGCCTAGAAAGGGCGAAAATTGGAGAAACGGTCATTTTTGTCTCGCATCTGCTGAAAAAAATTGTGCGTGCGGTTAAAAGGTGGGGCTGGAAAAATAATTCCTGTGTCAAAAATCAGGCGCCGTTAATGGATTTACTAAGTGGTGGAACTATCCAATCTCACGAAAAGCAAAATCATTATTTTTTTAGAAGACGTCGCCTCTTCAACCTGTACTCATTGGTGGCAAACCTCGTTTGTTATCTCATTAAATGATGCGGCGATAAATAACATTTGTCAACAGAAAACCAGTTTGTAAGCGGCTCATCTAGGGTACACGATAATTCGACCGTCGTTGTCGACGAAGTCCACCGTATGCCTTACAGAAAGATGGGAACAGTGACGGTGACTTGTGCGTGGATTAGTTTATAGTGATAGTAGACTTGCACAACGTTTACCGCACTCTCTCCTCCTCCCCTACCTGGGCCCGGTGCCAAAACGCAGTCAGGAAGACCGGAGGCGAGGGAGGAAGCAGGTGAATAGCGCGGTCGAGCCCGCGCCTCGGCACTCCGCTCCGCACCCCACGTGGACTACAACAGGTCAGATGCAGACAACCGTTTCACGGTCGTTACCGACCGTCCGTACGCCATGGGCCGTGTGAAGTGGGTTATATAAACATGCCAAGCAAGCGTGTGACCCTGACTGTTGTGGCTAGGATTTCACTCGATCCCATTCTGTCCGTCCGCTAGCTTGCCACTGGAGGCAACAAACGTTGTGTCGTAGGACACAGAACACATGTAATACCTACCTAAGCAGCTTACTAAGAGTTCGACAGACCGTGAAACAGCTGGTTACATCTGGCCTGTTGCACTGATAGTGAGTTGCTTGCGTGTTATACGTGGCATGTGTCCTATGACACAAATTTCATTGTCGTCAGTAGTAAGCTGGCGGGGGGACAGAATGGAATCGAGTGAGATCCTAACCACAACATTTAGGGTCACACGCCTACTTGAAAATCAGCTTGCTCAGTTCGGCAATTTGATAAGAGGGAATTGTTCGCCGGGACAGAGAAGCAATATATTTTGTCGACATCTACAAACAAGCGTCTTTTGTTTGTAATCTCACGCGGGAGGTTTAAGCCATCTGGCAGGAAACGTTCTGAAAACCTTTCGTTAGGGATGCTGGCATTGCTGCCGCTGATTGAATCGTCGAGCCTTTAGATAAAACACGCGGCCTGTCCCAGTTGCAGGGCGCGGATGCAATTAGTACTGTTCCTTCTCTTCCCGCACCCCACCTCGAAGACGAATTCTCGTTTTTGGTCCCTGTAATTGGACACTCTTAAAGAACCGAAATTCTCTCATTATGTTCCGCAGAAAACTACAAGCCAAAAACCCAGGCAGTTTTTCGTCGAATTTTTTTTTGAAGAGATGACGTCATCTGGGGCAGGGGGTTGCTAATAAGCGTTTCCTCGACTGTACAACGTGTTCTATCACTGAGAGAGAGAAATATGGCATCGTTCTCATCTGTCCGTTGTCATAAACGCCATATATTGGGCACGTGGATATTTATCCTTCGTTTACTCCGAGGCTGATGTTTACAAATATCTATTCAATACAGTAGGTGGCCACATTCCTCATTTTAAAGTATTACAGCAATTCTAAAACGGCAATCACAATGGGGGAAGCGTTTTCAGCTACTATGCTTTTGGAAATAAGCAGGCATAATGTATGACTTTGGTCTATTTTGATATATACACTGACAAAAGTCTAATGAGCAAAAGAATCCTCTCGATGCAGCATTTGCATGAAGTATTTGGCGGCTTGATAATGTAAAGCACTTCGATCTCGACATAACTTTAAAATATTCATTTTTGTAAAAAGGCAGGATTTACTAACGCCAAAAGGTCTTCCACTGACATTTCGACTGCTACGCAACAAGCGTACACTCCCCCACCTCTCCCCTCTTCGAACTTAAGATGCTTTTAGGTACATCAGAGTCCGAGCTGTTGAATGAGCTGATTATAACGCAACTCTGGTGGCGTGAGGAGTTATGACAAGTCGGCTTCTGCAATACCCCGTGGAGAGTATGTTGGGTTAACTAACTCTTAATTGGTCTGGCATTGGCCGTCTGACAGAAAATAAATGCCGACAACGGTAGGGGAGACTGCGCTGGCCATTTTGGGGTTGTTAATCATCAGCAGCCAGTCATTCCCTAATCCCAGGTTTGGATGACACGTTGACCGCCTGCCCGGACTATAAATTGAGTTCCATGACATCATGGAACGAACATGCTTTGCACAGCAAGAAGATCGATGACCTGTTATGTTTGAAGTCACTGTCTATTGACGACAAGCGGTCGGAAATGGGAATGTGTCTGGGTGTGATGGTCGACAGCTTGGGGATACCCAAACCAGAGGGCAGTTACATGGACAATGCTTTACTGAGTCCTAGAGTGCATAGGCAGCCCCGCAGTTGCATCTGGAGTCCTCACCAGGCAAGCGTCAGACGAAATTCTCACGGCTGAACTTCATCCGCCTGCGACAAATCGGTAAAGAGAGTAATATCGATCAACATCACGGCGTCGTCAGCTGGAGGTTGATTCGCGCGCGCCAGGCGCGCCGGGGGCCGCATGGGCAAGCGGTGGCGTTGACGGTCGTAAGAGCGGGCAGCTACACATGGACCCTCCATGCCCTAGGTGGTCACGGCCTAAATTCAGGAGATGAAGATGCGATCACTGGAACAAGAAATTTATTTGCCTGACGTTTCGGATTCTCACTCGAATCCATCATCAGAGACATTCGCAGATAAAGGTGATGGTAGCACCAGGAGTTCAGTATTTATAGCACGTGGCTGCCGTGGGACCGTATGCGCACTGCAATTAACAGTTCTCGCAATCACCGCTGGGGTCGTCATCGATGCGGTGGTGGCTTGTCGGTCCGAGTCCGAGTCGTTAATGGCCGCGATTTCGTCATCCGTGCTGGATGCTGGTGTGACGATTGCTCGGCAAACTGGCTTACTGT
>CACRXP010000437.1:505447-526559 GCA_902702965.1 Spirometra erinaceieuropaei | reverse complement strand
TGAAGCATGGGCCAGAGCCAGCGCACTTATTTAGGTATAATTGACGACAAGTGGGACCCTCACTTGTCGGTTGTCGGCACAAGGTTTAAAAAAACCGGCAGGCAGCGGCAGGGATGTAACATCAAAAGATACCATGACCTCATTTGGATGGATGCTTACCCCTTTGAGTTTCTCCAGGAATTGTGCTGACGAAGAGACCGTGGTGTCTGACTCAGCGGTCAGGAACTTGAGACGCCGGAACAGCCACTTCGCCAGTCCGTACGTTGGAGTCCCTTTGAGCGACGCGATGGGTCGGAGAGGAGCGCCGTCTTTGTGCACCTTAGGGAGGCCATAGAATCGGGTCAAAGCCGTATCTTGGGGTCTCGCCATGCGTCTGTCGGTCGGTGTTATTGCACCTGAGTTCCCCAAGGCCAACAACGTAGCATTAATTTCGCCTGTCAGCGCCTTTAAAGGGTTCGTTGCACATGGGACATAGAACTGTCGGTCCTCCAGTAAACCTTTGGCTCTTTGATGGTAGTCTGTCCTGTCCAGTACAACTGTGGCGCGTCCTTTGTCCGCTGGCACGATGACCAGGTCTTTGTCGGCCTTGAGTTCTCTAAGCGCGTCACGTTCGACCTTGGAAAGCACTTCCCGCGGCCTGTGGGCCATCAGGAGAGTCGGATGAGGCTCTTAGTCTCCTCCGTTGCCTCCGTCTGACAAAGGATTGATTCCACTGCTGCAATTATGTTAACAGGTTTGGCGTCAGCCGTGTTAAATGAAGCTTCGTGCCGTAAAACCTGCATCTGATCCTTCCTCAGCTCCTTTGATGACAGGTTGTGCACCCGTTTGTCGTTTCTGGGCGACATTGGATTGGGCAGCTTTCGAAATTTGTTCTCCAGTGCTGCGTCGCGTATCATGCTCTGTTCGCGGGCTTGTTCAACTATCCTCCGCAGGAGCAGATTCGTACCGATCTCACCCATGAACTCACAGCATCTGGTCTTTTCTTGGTGAATCCTTTGTTAAATTGTGAGGCACACCTCCTAGTGGGTGTCGTTTGTGAGGACTGTGGTTCAGCCGTCAGTGCGTCTCTGGCAAGTTCCTCTGCAAGCTTAACTCAAACGCAGGACTATCTTTCAGACGCTGGGACACTTCGGGCGAAGGTGGGACAAATGTTAGTGACAGCGTCCTCATATCAGCAACCGCTGTTATTAGTAGATTTGCGGACAGTTTCTGTTCTAGCTAAAGTGCTATGCAACGCGTTCCCCTACGCCACGAATTACGAAATCGACACTATATAGTATTCGTGCCGGATTTACTCCAGTTGGTGCATAAAATGTTGTTCACGGTTTGTTTACAGGGCAATATTAGTCACAAGTAGGACTACATAATGTGGGAAAAGTATCTGCGGAAATCAAATGACATTCTCGGACGATAGCCTGCTTAAACTGTTCCACAGTTTCATGTAGCCTGAAATGAAGAAATCAGATGAGATGTGATAAGTAGACCTAGGTGGGCGCTCCTTGGGCCCTTTTAATCGTCAGAGTCCCCGTTTAGGCATTCGTGCACAATGCGCACATAATCCGGAACGGCCGTTTCCTGTCGGCACCACACATGATCGCGTACCTCAAGATAGTCTAATGCGGGAAAGGCTTGTTTTTGTACCAGTTGACCGTGTAACAGTTCGATCGTCGTTGCCGACGATGTCCACCGCGAGCCCCAGAGCGAGCTGAGAGCAGGCATGACGGCTTGCGCTTGACTTATTTTACAGTGACTGTGGGCTTGCGCAGCATCTACCGCACTCCCTCCTCCCCCACCTGGATCCGGTGTCAAGACATAGTCAAGAAGAACAGAGATGGGGGAGGGCGCAGGTGGATGGTACGGTCGAGTCCGCACCTTGGCGTTCCACTCCACACCTCCTGGTCCACACAGCAAGCGAACAGGGTTTTGATCAACAACAAAAGGGGCTGGCGCGGCTGAGGCCGCACCTAGGCCTGCCGTTACACCTGGCTCGGATCCCACGGAGTAAGAGCGTCATAAAGACCACCAGCCGGCCACTCCACTCCACACAAACACACAACACTGGGCCGACCGCGAGATCCAATTTATCCCGTCAGTTGACAACCTTCCAAGCCATGGCTTTTAGCGCACTGTGATAGTTTCAAAGGCGTCAGATTATTTATAGGTCAGTATAGGTCAGTATATTTTAAGAGTAATAGGCAATGCCTTTGAAAACCCTATAATGAGGAAATTGCGCTGAGTCGTCTACCTCACACTCCCCTCCCACTCTCAGGCCCCTGTCACTGTTCGAGCCGGTCAGTTGATGGGTGCGGGGAATGGGCGTGGCTGCTGACATGTCTAGTGACCTTATCTGTGCGCGCCACATGCACGACCTGTCCCCCCAAGCACAAGCGCCAGGATTTCACACAACGCGGATTAGGTGGCGTACATCTAGCATATGTAAGAGTGCCGTAGGTCACGTTAAGAAGGAGCCGCTTCAGCCTGGCTCTCAGCCCACCAGTCCGCCACCCCACACGTGCACACACACAACTAGGCAGATTGCGTGGACTTAGTTGGGACATCAGTTAGCAGCCTTCCAAGCCACGGCGCTTGACGCGCCGTGAATTTGATCGTACAACTGATCTAAAACAGATACAAAATAGCTTATTTTGATAGCAGTCCCACCGTAAAGAGTCTACCTTGATCCATTCCCCTTCAGCAATTGTCGTTTCATTTTGCAAGTTAGCTCCCATGCGCCATTTGTAAAACGAATAAAGCCCTATCCCGGGGTACCCACTCATTTAAAATTATGCATTCGGTTTCGTAGATCCTCTCCCGCTCGGACGCCTATGGTCGATTAATTACAAAACTGGTCCAAATCATGACCTTCTAAGTATACTGACCGCGCATTGTAACTATACGGCGCTGGTTGCCCATTTCCCCAAAAAGTGGGACAGAACATGCCCCCATCGGTAAAGAGAATACCCAGAAATTCGCCTATTGGTAAAAACCATGAAAAGAACATTTTCGGCCAGTCTACAATAACTGAACTGAAGTTCCTGTAGTCGAGCTGAGAGGTATGACAGAAAATGACATTTCATGAGTGTTCTGTGAATGACCTTCTTGGGAACATCATACTTCTGAGCCAGACGCGGATTTATTACGTATTTTTTGACTGCTTAATAAGGACTCACGTTTTCATTTTAAATGAATCGGGTGTTGTATTTCCGTAAATCGTGAATGGTGCCTGCTTTCGCAGTTTTTGAGCCATGTCCAAAAATGAATTACTAATGACTGACCTACTTAGATGTCTTCTATTGGACTTTCGCGCGCTCTCAGCAGAGTTTCGTCACATTACACACAATGAGCTACCAATCCGACTCACTCGTCGATGGTTGATTTTGTCGATTACGACTCCCCCTCTGTTATCCTCTGAATGGTGTTATCTGTCTGTATTTTGAGTACACTGGGCTACTAAGCGGGAAGCCGCTAACCTATGAGAGATTTGGAATTGACATCAAAACGACTGCCCTTTATCGATCCGCGCCGCAACCTCCTTAATGGACAGACACGCGCCTGCGCACGCTCGTGCGTGTGCAAGTGGATTCGCTCTAGACTTCGTAGGGTGACGATTGGTAGGTTTCAGCACCTGCTTTGCTGGTTCACTCTAACGGCCGTCGGAAATACCAGTGATCGATTACGGGATCTTCTTGGTCGCTGCAGAAAGTGACAAACTAAAAACCGTCTCAGTTCTCCGTAGGACTGACTTACATAGCCTCCCAAACGGGACATGAAAACAGGAACCGCCTAAAATGCGGGAGGCTTTGAGCCAGCTTCTGGTGGGATTAGGACAAGAATTAGGGTTAAGTAAAGGATAAGGTTTAAGGTTAGATTTGAAGTTAAAGGCGACGTAAGCCAGGATCAAGTTCAGAGTTAGGACGGGGCTGGTATTAAGTGCAGAGTTAAGGGTTAGGTTAGGGTTAGGGTCGAGATTAGGGCAACGGTTTCGTTTTATACTAACTCTTAGAAGAAGAAAATTGGCTCTCCGGAACAGGTTTATTTAACTGCTGACGTTTCAAAGAGCTGGGTCGGCTCTTCATTGTCAAAGCGTAAACTGCACCTAATCGATCAGAAATTTAATTTAAAGTAGCAAGCTGTGTTGGTCAGCCTCATGCTGATCGATTTTTTTCTCTCCTCCCGCTGCGTCGGCCTCTCAGGAAATGGTTGACGGGCGTTTTTGCCTGTGCGCTTTATGAGTCACCACTCCGTCGCTTTGACAATGAAGAGCCGACCCAGCTCTTTGAAACGTCAGCAGTTAAATAAACCTGTTCCGGAGAGCCAATTTTCTTCTTCTAATAATCTTCCCGGATCTCTAAACTTTTTCAATCTATACTAACTCTATCGTTGGGGTTAGGAGACGGGAATATTTTGCCCTTTCTGGAATTATGCGCAGGTCCGCCTTCATTACCTGGGTGGGGAGTACCTATTCATTTGTCCTATTTAGGGGGCCACATAAGTCAGTCCTACTCATTTCTATTCCAGTGAAGACCGTTTGTCCGTTTAATTACATGCAACAGATTACGGTCACGAGATACCATACTAGCAGTACATGTACTCTCTAAAAGCCAAGACACGCGTATTTGGCCGATATTCTGCCGATGCGTGGCACAGCTGCGAAGGTTTCGGCACTTCAATGCGTCCCCTGCAATTCCCCGCTTGCTTTCTGGTAGATACTGCAGTTTTAATTTCCTCAGAAATTAACTGCGAACTTGGGGTAGATCAGTGCATACTAAGGCTTATAGGTACAGAGCGAAATCTGATGTATGAATATTTGGGCCGAAAACCGTCAGCCACAGGGGGATTAACCGAGTGATCGTAATTATATGCAATATCCTTTCTTGAATACAAACCTACAGGTATACGCTTTAGATTTCTAAATTAGTCAGTGGTTATGGGTATTCGCTGCATGACCTAGAATTAAAGAACAAAACTCGGGAAGGAAATTAAGTGCCACGGGAAACAGTATTTATTATTTTTGTACTCTGTTGATGCATAACTGTGATCCTTATGGACTATAGTGATCATACCTCACATAGCTCCCTCGTTCACAATAAAGGTCGAATCTGAATATATACATAACCCTCAAATAGGACTTTGACGCAAGGCCGTCTCTAATGCGGGCATAGGGGGAAAAGGGGACTATGAGTGAGATTTTTGAAAGGGACAGATCATACGGTTGAAATTATACAACAAGCAACGCAATCGTATTTACGCCATATGCGTGTTTTAATGCGTTAAATGACTCAATTTAAATCCACACAGTATAAGCAACCAACAGGACACAGTGTGGTATCGTAAGGAAAATATTGCACCCCTATTTTCAGGAAAGGGCAATTTAAATAATTCGGGAACGGAATCACCGATAAGTCCTCGATGACTTAAGATTGCATCCGCAAAACCCCTTTCGTCACCATTCCCATATTAGTGGTGGTCTTGCGCCAAAGGGCTTGAAGAGGGTGGGGCAGTATTCATCCCCTACCCAGAAAAAAGATGTAAGAGGCTGGCTTATCGAGACACACCCTTTGCGACTGACCGTTACACGCCGAAACCGCAAGGTCCCCCCAGTCTAAATCATCAATTCAGTGTCGAGTGCAGCTGGCCAGACTGACTGTTGACTAACGAGGCCCTACGCCGACGATCGAAATGAGGAGCAAAACAGCTTTCACCTTGACTCTGATGAGGGCACATACGCCCATAGTTAGGCACATAGGCCAAGAAAACGCCCAAACTGCCGTTAGATTCGGTGTGTCGCGGCTACCGTCAATAACACGAGGGGTCATCTTAATTTGCGTCAGCCCAGTCAGCGGAAGAGAAGTTGTACCCAAGACCTCTGTGACTATCCAGAAGCCTACAGAATCTCTCAGTTTATTTACTTATTCTTCTCACCTCAAACCCATAGCAGAAAAAAAACAGTCTTGATGTGGCTGATAAGATCGCTTACTCATAAATTCCTAGGCAGCCTGCCACTTATTTTTGTAGTCGCCTTAGATCTTTAGTGCCGAGGATGACGGAAAAACGACTTTTACCGCCAAAATCACTGAAGGTACAAGATTTTACTGCAGAGCCACGACGTTGCCCCACTGGCGCGTCCCCATTGGTCGACATCTCAGCTTCAGTGCGGACGAGACCCCATCACCGGTGTGTCACGTGATAGCCAAGTGATGCGCGACCTGTGAAGCGAACCTACCTTGTGGTGGTTCCCTGCCATCTGTGGCTCTCGGATGACGAGAACGATGCGCCGAGTTTGCAGCCGTCTTAGCAGGTCACTCCTTGATTTTTCTACTTAGAAGTGAATCAGTGATAAAAAATTGACAACCTGGCGGATGCTGATTTTCGCGGCCTCAGAACGAACTCAGATCCCACGGCCCCCAAAAGTGCGTGAAAACTATGAGTGAATCTAATTACAAGTAGGACAAAACCTTGGAAATGTTATGATACTTTGCTGACTATTAGGGTTGAAAGCTCTGGCCACCGTGCTTCCCTTTATCCCAATATCTACTTCACACTCAAATAATTGTGGAGTTCTTCAAGGTTCCACTTGACCTCCTCACCTCCTTTCGCTTCACACTTACGATCTGAAGTCGGCCATTGATTGCCTGTAAGTTAACTATGCTGACAATGTGGAAGTTGGCCATTCTATTAGAACCAGACCTATTTCCAGTCTCTGGAGGACGGTTTGAACCATTACGGATAGAAGCGAACAGGCATGTTCCAAGTAGCAGTGCAGACGACGAAGGTGCGATCACTGGAAAAAGCAATTTATTGGCCTGACGTTTCGGATTCTCACTCGAATCCCTTTATCTGCGAATGTCTCTGATGATGAATTCGCGCGAGAATCCGAAACGTCAGGCCAATAAATTTCTTGTTCTCGTGATCGCACCTTCGTCTTCTGGCTTGAACCATGCGCGTGCACGGTCGTTGGAAAAGTGTCTCCTACTTAATAACAAGTAAGTAGTTCAGTGTGTGTGTTTCAACTGAGACTATCTCGCATTCGCGAATCCTTTGACATTCTTCCCAATTAAGTCTCATCTTTCCAGTATCGGGGTATTTTTCTGTCCTCCAGCCTTTCATTCTCCCCTCATGTTGGAATCCTTTTTAATAGAAATCGTAAAATTGTTTATTATATCCGATGCCTCCATTCCCACCGGATCCTTCAGTCCTTAATCTGGCGATTTATGGAAGCGTGTATTCTTTCCACTCGTTCTTTACTGTTCTCCGTTTAGTTATCCTGTTTTGCTTGAGAAGGATATGTTACTTTTAAGACGAGTCTTTCGAATGCTCTCTTCTGCTGTCAGCACTTTTATGTCCCATTTTACAACAGTCAAGTAATTCGCTAGTCGAATTCTAAACGATGCTGACCAATCCCTTCAGTTTGAATTGATTTCTACAAAGTCTTTTCGTCTCATACACTATGACCTCCAGCATATCCCTTGACGTATATCAGCGTATTAGCTATCCGTGTAACTGTTTTTGGCACGGTGTTTGACGTGTAGAAAGATCGGAATTCAGAAACTGAAACTGCATTTGTCTGAAAGGGGAACGTTGTTTTGGGATGGTACACTCGAAATAAGGCGCATTCTCGCTCTTTGGTGATGACAAGAAGTGCAACCCCACTGGTAACACAGAGCCCAGGGACTCCTGCAATGCGAGAAGAATATTACTATTGGTTTTATCAGTAGGCCGGATGGACACGACCATTAACAGAATCCGTGAAAGGCACTGAGGGAATTGGCATTTCTGCCATTCAAGCACAAGTTGGCCGTGCCAAGATTGGACCCAAAGTCGGAGATAGCAACCCATACCGCCCAAATGGGACACATCTTCAACTTTGACGCCGTTGAGATTGTGGACCGTGCTGATGATCATACGGAAAGGCAGGTACAAGAAGCCTGGATGTCTACCGACTGTTCTGTCAACCGCCACATCAACTTGCCTCTCCCCCCAATCTGGTTTTACGGACATTCTTGACGGGGGACAGTCACGGCGCGGGACAATCAGGGCCGTCAACTATCGCCACGGCGGACGAGGACGGGCGGGATTCAGGTCATGGTGACATGCAGGTCGGATGCAACCACACAGGTGGCATTGGCAGGTCAAGCATCAAACAAAATGCGCCATATAAGGAAAGCTGTGTGCATGACTTCCCAGTCCGAGAAGATGGGTAGACGAAGCGACTACTCGAAAAGTCAGACCTCCAATACACCTCTCCCGATGAACGCCTCCTTTTCGTTTGATGATGAGCAGGTAACGACAATAACACAATTTTCAACTCACCTGGTGGTCGCTTACCTTGGGGTCTCCAGCGAGACTGTGGGCGAATCCCCATCTCGGAGATAACGAGGCGATGATCGGTCCGCACGTCGGCATCCGGCATTACCTTTATCACCTGCACGTCCTGCCGCTCTCGCCTCCAGATGAGGACATAGTCCAGCAGATGCCAGTTCGGCGACCGAGGATGCATCCAGGCCGCTCTCTCCCGCGTCGGAAAGCGGAAGTAGGTGTTAGTGAGGATGATTCGGTGTTCTGCGCAGGTTCGCAGGAAAAGCAGGCCATTGTCATTGGAGCCGTCAAGACCACGCTGGCCCAACACTCCTCTCCAGGCAGCATGGTTTGTATCGACGCGGGCGTTGAAGTCAGCAAGGGCAGTCAACTTATCCGTCTTTAGCACAGACGCCACGAGGGCGTGCAGGTCCCCGTAGAATTTGTTCTTTGTCTCGTCAGGGCTGGTCATCGGGGAGCGTAGACGCTGATGACCGTGGCGAATTAGCCTCACCGAAGAGGCTGGCGGAGACTCATCGGGCGATCACTGGTGCCCTGCGGCAGACAGGACATTTGGCCCACGATGTTCTTCCGGAGGGCAAAGGGGATGTCCGCGTCTCATCGTTCTGCCCTGTGACGGCCGCTACAGAAGAAAGTGTAGCCGGCAACCACCTCCTCCAGTTGGCCTTGTTCGGAGAACCGGGCCTCGCAATGCCCACCTTGTAACGCACCAGTTCTCCATCGACTAGCGCCGTCCCCTGTTCTGGTCGGTTGCTTCATGGATTGTGTGAGAGGGTAAGAATATCCCAGGGCACCAGATTGAGTGGACTCACCCTATTAGCCTGTGGGGTGGGGTGGGGTGACGGGGAGGAGGAGTGCGAAGAAAGAAAGAGAGAGTATTGTTTCTTGTTTGATTGTTTCGACCGTGTGTTTTGCGTCTGCGCGTCACGTCCTTCTCGCAGAGGGCGTAATCCCAGCACTTGTTTAGGTCACTTTTCCCACTTGCGGGGGTGAGCAGTGCTGTCTCCAAATAGGACGGCTTAGAAATTCCAGACGGCTGCCGGACTCCATTAAGGGCCACGACTTTGTTTAGTGGGAAAACGACCCGAGTTAGCCTGTTCCGCCTACGTGATCGCTGTCACACTCGCCGTAGGATATTGATTGGGGACGAAAAGAGTGATGGGAGAAAGGTAGCAGAGTTTATCATTCCTCTCTAAGCTAACTGGTTGTTGAAATATAAGCGGTGGGCAGAGAAATTCAACAGAACGGTATTCAGCTTACAAAAAGGAAGAAAACAGACAAGCTGACAAAGGCAAGCAAGCAGGAACAAAAAAAAGGCAGCGGAGCAATATCCGACTTACCTGGGGGGTCACTTACTTTATGGCCTCCAGCAGGGTTGCAGACGAAGCCTCACCTCGGAGATGCCGAGGCGGTGACCCGCCCGGCCAACGATGATAGTAGTGGAGATGCAGACGCGGATAGCCTCACCTGGTTTAGCCCGCCGGTCGATAAGGTTACCAGGGTGTGGCCGCTAGGCGGATCACAGATGAGAATTTTGTCCCAGTAAACGGACTCAAGGCGCAGTTTACACCTGCGAGCAAGTGAGCGACCTACTCCGACTATCACGTGCGGTCACAACTGGCCACCCCTATACCCCGCATTTTACACACCACGCAAATCGCAAACAATCCGCGGAAGACGGCTACTACTGACTACCGCATGTCAACTGCAGCCGCTGAATTTAACTTACAACTTGCAAAACTGGGTGACCTTGTTTTCTGACCGTTTTATGTCATTTTTCCATTTAAATTAAGAGGCTTGACTGAGTCATCCTGCAGGTTCAGAAAATTTGGTTTAACAGTTTTCTCAAGAATAGAAAGCCACTATGGCAGACCTTCTATCAAAACTGATTTCCTTACGTATGAGTAGTAACCAAAGTATCTACCGAACTAACAATCCATAATAAAAGGCGTTACGGGGGACAATCCGCTCGCACTTATCACCTCCTGTCCGTGCTGTGTTAAGGCAACACAACCCTTTAGATAAAACCAGTGTAGAAGGTGAACAACATCATTCTTCTACGCTTTCAAGAAAGTTAAAGCTCCAGTGAGTGACCAACGTGATCAGAAACATCCATGTTTAAACCATGTGGCTGGACTCTGATATTATTTGAGCAACTTGGGGATTCAACAACACTGACAAAAGGAACCACTGTCTTTTTTCTCGAACTTTCGAAACCTTTCCTGTGTCTGCGGTCTCCGAGTTACCGACAGCTTCGAGGACCGGCAGACATTTTTTTCGTCGGGTTTTGTTGCATACAGCTGATTTCAGTAAGCTTGCTTTCTTTTGTTAGGCCAACAATATGCATATATGCTGTGAGAACTGTTTAAATACTTACCGACTCTATATTCCTCTAACTTCAGTTTCTGTAGTATTGATCCCACTAAATTATCGTTCTTGTGAGACAACCTCCATCACATCAACTGCTGCCTTGGTAGGACATAGGAAAGGCAGCCCTGTATGACAGGTGGTTTTGCACTAAATTCCAAGGAGATACTCATTCCCGTGCCATGATCCTAACCCTAACAGTAACTTTATTCTTAGCTCCGGTTCTAACACTTACACTAACCTCAACACCGGTCCTAACCTGTCTGGTATTCAGTGCAGGCCACGTATTTCCGTGTTGCGCCTTTTCCTTCCCCCGCCATTCTTAAGAAACCCGTTTTTTATTACAAATTTTACTAGCGAGCCTGCTTATGAGCACATTTTCTGAGAGACTGTCTGCCTTTTTATGGTTAAATTGCCCTCCCCCTCCCCCCCAAAAAAACGTAGGTTAATGCTCCACATTGACGTAACCTACTCCGGCATTCTGAAAAAACTACTTTGTTGGAGAGCATATCACAGCCCTTGCTGTCCTTTGACCTAAACCTAAGTCAGTCAGTTTTAATTTTCGCTCCTCTGTAGTAATCTTTCCTCTCGGAGTGCTTAACTTTGTGATGAAAACTACTATCGTCCTCGAAGTCTATAATTCTGGCAGATAACTCCACCGACAAAAACAGGGGAGAGCGGGGTGGCCGTTTCTGGTTTCCTTACCACGTCCTGTCTGATTCTAACGGGAATGCTAAATTTCACGTGCTAGCGCTGCTCTCCGAACTATCTGGGCTTTAACATTCAGCCAGGAAGTTCCGTCTTGCCCGTACTCCGGATGTAAAGTGCTTGCGGGCGGTCGCAATGTGAATGCCAGCTAGGGTTACTCGAGCTAAGAGAAGGAATTTCAAAGTGGTTCTCTTTGGCTTATTAGCCCCATCAGAATCTCCTGGATCCCCGTTTCCGACCGGTTAAACTGTACTGAGGTTTCAGAATGGCAGATCCTTAACTGTTTGGCCGCTTTTCCTTAACCCTGCTGCTTGTTTTAACTTGACCAGAAACAGCACCGAAGGAGAGGCACGCAAAACACGTGTGATTGGAGGTCAGGTCGTTGGATTCTTGAATGCCGTACTTTTACTCACCTGCTGGCTTTTCTTGCTGCCGTTATTAGCCAGGCTGTTGCGTATGACTAGTGGTTAGGACTCTTAACATATAGGCCGCTTGCCATGAGAACAACATTCTCAACAAACTAAGTTAGTTGTCTTCATCTTCTTAGTATATATTTTTCTAATTTGGAAATAGACTGGTTTCTTTCCTTCGGAGCAAGCCATAGTTATGTCAGTCTCAATGGGGACTGCCTGAATGGATCCTCACTCCGTTTGATGACGCCTTCTTAAGCCATTACGAATTTTCTCTGACCTACTCTCGCCTCCTTCGACTATTTAAATTACAAATCCGCCGTCCTTTTGATTCTGTTGAAATTATTTGCTTTTTATACCGTGAAGTTGAAAATAGAAGTTCACTCCTCCCTCCCCTCCACACGCGCCTTCGATACCGATGTACCGATGTCAAGACTACCTACCGCTGGCATTACACCCCTCCTTTTATGGCTTAAGAATTCGCCAGCAGACTTTCTCGTCTTTCTTATGTTGAATTTTCCATTTTACAAATTCTTTCAGTGGAGAATAAAGGGCAAACTTCTTCGATGTGCTCCTTTTGAAAGCCCTGTTTCGTATTTTACCAGCAAATGGAAGAGAGATAAAGAGATGGAGAGAGAGGGAGTGAAACACGTTCTACTTGGAAGCGAATGCTTCAGTCCTTTCAGTGAAACCAGTCTCCAACCACCAAGGCTATGATGATTCGAATAGTTCTATATAAAAAAGAACAAACTTCATCACAAGGCTTGGCTTTTGTGGGGATAAATCCAAACCCGTCCTCTATATTTCAAATTAACCACACGTTACAAATTGGGCCAATGACAGCTTAATTGACACCCGATACGCTGACTAGTGGCAGGACGTGTGATGGAAGCAACGCTGATATAAGCTGAGTGGCTTCAGAGCAGTTAAGGTCTGAATGAATGAAGTGGTCAACGTCGCCAAAAGTGTCAAAGTGTCAAACAGTTAAGTAATGTTACCGTGCCATGTTATCCGCCATGGAAAGGCAAGCGACGTCGTGGCCAGACACGGGAATATGGACCACCTCCCGCTCCCCCAGTACCTCAAGTGGTCTCGCGCTAATTTCCGATGGGGCTGCTATCACCGTATCTTAACGTTAAAACTAATCTCAGCCCTAACCCTTCTAGCCTTAACACTAACCTTCATAAATCCATCCCTAACCTTAACCCAGGCCTGGAATCTAGGACAAGGCCATCGATTCCAGTAGCTAAAAAGCGCATACTTAGAGCAATTCTTAAATTGTGAGTACTCTTTACTAGTAAAGCGGGAAAGAGAGATCAGACCGAGAGGGAGTGAGAGGAAATACAGACATTTGAAAGTTGCCAGTTTAAGGGCTCACATGTCTGGTAGAAAGGTAAACATCGAACACAGCAAATAGGTTTACTAAACTTGTTAAAAAATTGATTCAGCCTAAATGGAGAGCAAGTAATTTGGAGATGGGTAAACGTAAACGCACCTGAAAGATCAGATTTCACTAAGAGAAAGACGAAAGTTGTCGGGATTGGGAAACTATTGAAATTCAAAAACGTGCATGAAATGACCTCTGACTGTTATGCGGAAGACAGCTTCCTGGTGAAAAATTGGAAACATGACCCAGGTCCTCCCTAAGAATTAATTTTTTTGCAGGGTGACCAAAAATCATGGCACTAGCACAGTTAACATAGCCGAAGGATGTGACTCAACACTAAAGGTAGTTAACTGGGAGTCCTGGAAGGAAGGAGATAACCCATAATCAGAAAGAAAAGATGGAATTTTGGAAGTCTCTTCTCTAAAAAGCCTGGGTGCGGTGACATCGTCACTCTTTTTCGCACGATTTTTGCTAATTTTATCGAAGGCACAGCGAGCACACGGTTAGAAAGCTTTGCATTTTTAACACCTTACTTTGTAATGCTGGGCAGGAACTCCTGTCAGATAGGGTGACCATCCGTCATGTCAGGCCCTTAGATGCTGGTCGGGGAACGTCGACAAAGAGCAGAGTGAACTAAATCAGCAGGGAATTTGAAGTCAAGTAATTGTCTTTTGGACTTACTATTCTGCGGAATCGGTAGGTCGATCCTGTCTGATGTCTTGCGTTCGTGCTAATGCGCATTGTAAATAAAAGTTGTTGTGTCTGACGGTCTAGTTGAGGCACGGGTTGAATCCTAACCACCCACTGACAACTTCTTATTCAAATTACAGTAAGCACTGTCTTATGCACGACTGACCGTACTAAGCTGCTGTCCGCCGTCATTGAAATAATAATAAATAAGTTGCTTGATTTAGCATCCATAAGAGCACTTTCGTGGTAAATAAAACACATTTTCGAGTAAATTTTAGAACGAGTAAGCAAACACTGTGCAGTGTTCAGTTTGTGTTTATAAAATAGGCAGTCTGGTGTGAAAAACGCCCAACGAACGGTGAAAAACTCCTTTATTTTTCAAAAAGGCAATTGAATGTCATTTAGTTAGTTTTGAAGTAGATAAAAACTGTCACACATGGGAAGGTAAATATGCGGGTCGAGCAGGACCGTCCTGCAGGTGAGAGTACATAAGGGTTTGAAACGGTCCTCGTCAAGGTCGAATTCCTGAACCGGGTGAGGCCATTCGCTGCGATCGTAATGTTTTTTGGGTTGACAGCAGAAGCAACCGTCACGGTGGCGAGACGGGAGGAACCCGACGCGATCGTTCACAGTCCGCTTAAAGTCCAACCGAGGAGGGCCATTAAAGGCTGCGAGGATCATCAAAGCGTGGGGAGATTCGACCACGGCACTTCTTTGCTAATCGACCAAACTACTAGCGAACGGCGGAAACAGATGAGTTCGCCGTTATTGCCAACAGATCGCTCGGGGTCCGAATGAGGAGATAACATAAAAATCTGCAAAACTCATCGCTACAGGGGAGGAGTAATAGCAGTAGATTTATCAGCCAACTATGAACAGGAGGTTGTAAACATCTAAGTGAGAGCTTCCATTTGAACAAGTAAAACATGTAGTATTTGCCATCGAATCTCAGGATGACCCTTTCCAAAGTTCAAAAGTTGAATGTTCGGGAACAGAACGGTCAATAAGGACTTTATGTTTTCTGAGGTGAGATGCTTACGCAATTTCCCTCTGAATACCAATAATTTAGGCCATGACTTCAGCCCTAATGAAAGATTATTCCAAAAAAGCCTATTTGGATGCAAAAAGAGAGAGAGAGAGCGCGTTTAGAAGTAGAACAAGGGGCGGCAGAACAATCATGGAGGAATTCTGCGCGACATAAGACTGATCTTTCGGAGTGAGGGCGCCAATACGCGGAATATTACGGCCAGAATTAATGCGAAACCAGAAGCAAAGGTTAGCTTCGAGTTTTCTAGTCCACAGAAAACGCAATGTTAGCCGATAGACATCTCTCGGCATATGGAATACTGGATCCAGCAAGGGGGAAGTGTCTTCAAGTAAAAACTCTCTGGACGTTTTTAATTTTGCTACGGCCACTGGTGTTCATAAAACTCAAAGAAAGGACAACAATACTTGAGGGCGAGAAGAACAAACATTTGAGAAAGTGTTAGCTTCCTCTCCGGGAGGAAACAATGGCGTGTCACATCTCTCTTTTCCCCTTAATCCCGCAGCATCTAACCGTCGGGTCGGCGAGCGAACGGCTCGAGAGCCAATACGATGAAGCAGGCGAGATGCTGAAGCAGAAATCTCTTGTTCAACTTTTTCGTCTCAGGGCCTACCCTAAGGGGCTATGAACGAGCAAGTAACGGGATCTGTCCTTCCTGACTTCACTACAGAGGGAGTTCTCTGAAAATTAAAGACACTGTTTTTCGAGACTCGGCATGTCGACGATACCTGCGTTGTCCTCAAGCGCCCAATGACCTCCGAATTCCACGGCGGTTTAAACTCTACGGTTTTCGCCTATGTAATTCAAAACGGTGGCGGAAAACTACAACCACCTGCTGTTCTTGGAAGGCCTGACGGGAGCCTAACGGTGACGGCATATTGGACGGCCGCCAACACAGTTCAAATCCCCAGGTACAACAGTAAGCAGCCGTTGTGTCACAAACGCAAATTTATGTAGGGGTGGAACTGCAGTGTGGTGAGTCGGACAACAAAATATCTGGGCTCCAACGCTTTTTCGTGGTCAACTCCCGCATATTCATCGAACGTAGCAGACAGTCCAGATGAAATTAATTGCCAGTGACAGAACAACTAAAAGTCTGCCGAGCACTTCCATTTATTGACAGCGTTTCCAGGTGAAGTTGCTCATCTCCCAAGATGTTTGGAGTCAGCATCGCTCACAAATTCGAGACAAACTTCCAACACCTGATCATGAGATCGAAGGTCCCCTAGCTCTTGCCGAAGTCAGAGCAAATTCTGCAAAGTAAACTCCATCACAGTGATCGGCTAACGACTACAGATAGGCGTAAGAGGACAAACCAGCGCAATGAGGGGGAGGAGGAGGAGGAGGAGGTGTGCGTTTTCTGTGGTAGAAAAAACTGTACAGAGATTGGGAGCAGGGTTCCTTTCCAGGATGCCAGAATCCAGGCCTGATACACGGTAGCAACCTCCGGCAACCATTGCGTGACTTACGAGGCACCTCGGATACAGCTCGACCAACAGACTGGCAGACGCGAGCCTAGGCCAAAAGTGAGTTCACAAACAAGAGTGTGCAAGCCAGGCACGAAGGTGGTAATGAGACGCCGGTGCAGACCACTGGCGCAGCAGCCACTCCGTTCGGCTGGGCGAGGCAAACGGCAGTCGAAGGGTAGGGACGTAGATACTGACCTCAGGACAGCAACTGAGGTCAGTGCGGACGTTGGTGATTGCCGCCAAGGCCAAAATGCCGACCCTCCTCCTCCCCCCCCCTCCCCCCGGCGGATCAACTTGACGAAGGACGTGGAGGTTGACGACGCCAATATCAGTTTAAGTGCAGTAAACCGTGTTTTGACTGAGCGCGCGAACGAAGAGCGCGAAAACCGTGAATATACACATGGACTATAGCATAAATTGCCTGAGTACTCTGGCATGACCAATGAGCGCCATGACAACAACAAATCTGTAAAAGGGCCCGTTCCTGTCGACCATTTAGACTAGTCAACGGTTGTGTTCCGAATTGTCGAAAGGGATTTTGAGCGGGGGATCGGTTGGCAGATGGCTTGTAATTTTTAAACGATCGGCAAAAATTCCGGTAAATGAATTCATCGGAACGGCACTGTGATAGGAAACGGCAAACGCCGATTGACCATGATATGCCACCGGCCTAGACAACTTGAATTCGCTGTCATTTCGGATACAGTTCTGTATATTTCGGCTTCTTTAAGCCCTGTCAATAGACCTTACACGTTTTAAACCTGCATTTACGGTGGAAAAGGGTATTCTGAGTCATTATGAAGGACCGGAGATATAATAGTGCATTTTCGCATTAAAAGAAACACACCATCGATAGCTAAAATGCCAGTTATGAATTCGGTTAATATGTTTAATCCGGAGAGCTTTACATCTATAGACCTATATGCAGAGTGCGTCCCACTACAGAGTCGCAAAACGTATGACATTTAAGGGAAGAAAAATGTTCGGCTACTTTTTATGAACAAATCTACAACAGTATTTGGTTGCCACATGCCTTTTCCGAGGGACCTGTCGTGTTAGGAGGTAAAGCGTCCGGTTTTCATTGTTGTATGACTAAAGTTAACGTTAAGCAAAACTAGAATTTTAAGAACTTTAGACCAGAACATGCGAAGGACAAGATTATTTATAGTTTTCTAGAGAAAACTGCGTGAAACGAACGCTTACAGCAGTATCCAGTGAAATTAGTTCTTCAGCTCATAAAATTCTGAAATGAAATCCCCGCAAAATGCGCTGATTGCCTGCGTGTACTACTCAGCCTGGATACTTCCAACAGCCCCCATCCCTCCCCGCACCAAGGATTCACTGTCCAGTACTGCATTACGTTTGTACACAACGGTATCTCAAGCTGATACGTAAGGCCAAAATAAAATAATTAAGTAAGTGTATAATTTCGCGAAGCGGGATGAAATCACCACTGCGACACCGCGTCCAAAAAGCCCTTTGCTACTTCCCTGTGGTACAAAAAGCGGACAATTTGTCGCTTACCATATGTCATTAGTAGTATTGGAGCTTTCAGCTGTCAGCACGGCCCCCAAAGAGTTTCTGGAATCGCGCGAATGCACGTGGTTTATTGTTATTCAGGCTATGCGTTTGATGCCTGCTTTTCAACTTTCGGCAGCGGGTGGTAAGCCCTCAGGGTGTTTCAAGAAACGACACTTGGCAAAAGAAAGATGCAAATGAAAGCGTATTCCGCCTACCTAAAGACAAATACTGCAAATTGCTCGCTCGCCAGAGACTGAGAAATCGCTCAGTGAACTTGTGATGTTGGACTGTCGTGTCTGTGTCACTCAATCTGTCTTAGCGGTTTTACGGGCATAACAGGAAGCCAGATAAGAGCGATCATGCACTTTCTTGTAGGGTTTCAAACGGAAGATGAGATCAAGCCGTCTTACTCACTTTTAATGATCCGTCCTCACTGTCCCTTTCGGTCGGCAAAACGTTTAACCTGCCGCGATGTTTATGTTTCTCTGACCTACCGCCGGCTCTTAGAACTCTGTTCGTAATTTTCTGTGTCTACCTCGACCTTATTAAGTTCACTTAAAACAACTAACCCTAAGAATAAACAAGTGGAATCACGGTCATTTTCCCAGCCTTTCGCTCATTTTTACAGCACAAGGTCGCTCCAGCTCTCACAACGCACTCTAGCTGCGGGGGGAGCGAATCTGCAGTCTCAGGAACCAGAAAAAATCAGAAAATGGGAGTCCGTTTCTGTGGCTATTTCGATGAGAGAGAGACATTCTCCTGGCGGATTGCAGGAAGACCTGCAATTTTAACTGGTAGCCAGTTTATTTTATTCAAACAACACAAAATTTATAAATATAGCAGTTATGGTTCCGTTCTCCTCCTTCCAACCCAGCACTCGAAGCTTTCAAAATCAGGACGCTACCATCACGAAAATCCGTCCTCCAAGCGGCCAGTCACGCACATTAGCATCACGCTACAGGGAATTGTAGCAGAATGAATTCTCCCCTCGAAGGCGTCATCTGCACACACACTGTCTAGCGCAGTTCGCCACTAAACGATAGTTGGCGACTTTACCTGCACGCTTGTGAGCTGTTGGTTAAAAATTTATGCCTAAGCCCTATAATAGACCAGTGAGCGCTCGCATTCCTCGGAATGTTTCTCACCACTCGCCAGTCTGACGAGAGGTAAGATCATCCGCTGTCTGTTCATGCCGAAACGACCTAATTTTAAAGGAAAAGTACGCTTGAATAAACACGCTCTCCGCCCGCGTCTCACTAGCTAGGTCGTTTCCTCGATATATTATCCTAACCGGTTCAATACTGAAAAGCAATCTGAAGCCAAAAATTTCCCTGTAACTACACAGGCCTGACTGGACGTAGGCCCGGAGCACGCGTACACGAATATAGACCGTCTGTGTGACGGGGCGACAAATTATCACAAGCGTCCGCCCACGCCTGCGAAATGAGTCATGAGTTTAACTTTGTAGCCAACACGCTAATCGCCCACGCCGTAAACGAAACAGGCCGAGAACTGATTGAATCCTGGGCCTCGGATGAGAACTCAGTCAATCGATTTATCGACCTGGCACCTGCGTGCAGAACCCTGCGCAGTCAACCCCAGTCTTGCGTCATCAATAGATGACTATCTAGTCCGCCCTTTAATGAGGACTCCTTCGGTTGTTGCCATTACCTCTGGTGCTGGACCCCTGCATGAGTTCGAAAGCTCAGAACAATAAACAGACTGTTTCGGTGCCCCATCAGTCTTCTTCTTCTTCACCTGGAACTCGAACTTTCGTCCTCCACTCCCCCCCCCCCCATCCTAACTCTACACTTAATGCGATAGAGTCGATGCAATTTCTATGTTGCTCTAGTTTTCCACAACTCCCGCAGCTGCAGATACAAATGAAAACTCCGAAGTTCTGTCGCGCCAAGTTTGTTGCCGTTTATTGTTTTTTTTGGACGGGGGAGAAGGGTGAGGTGAGTACCTCAGTGGCGGGAGGCAGACAGGCGTAGGCTGTTACTGCAGCAGGTACAAAAGTTTGTAGATGTGGAAAGCTAAACTTTGAGGTCACATAGGTTTGTTTTTCCCGGAAGGCGGTGCAAGGACAAAGTGATATGATATGTAAAATTCAGTGGTTGAGTGTACATGTGCGTGTGTTTGTGAGCAGATCACCTAGCTGTCTGGTGACTGATGGTGCTCACAGATGCACCGATATTCTCGGCCTGTGAAGACCACACATTGTCCGGCAAATTTTGACCCGACGTATCGGGCAGCTTTGCTAGGTTTACCAACTGAATGAGCAGGATTCCAGCGTAGACAAGAACAGGCAGGCCGTGGAGGACGTAGGAGTCAAGAGTATTGACAAAAGGACAGAGGACCCCGCCAAGGCGGCCGATTCCTGCAGCCAGCCCCAAGCCCTGAGTGCGCACTTCAGAGGGGAATAGTTCAGGCACGTACATGAAGAGCATGTTGAGCGAGGCCGAGAGGAGAATGAGTGCCAGATTGCAGCAGATATTGAGCACAAGATCTGATTCAGGAACAGCAAGAATTTCAAAGAGGGAGGCAGCTAGAAGAATGACACAAGCCACGGTATATAGGACGGCAATCGGTAATTTTCGCTTTTTACACAGGCGATAAAGAAGGCCTGAGATAACAGTTGCGGGTAGCTGGCAGGCCGAATTCCAAAAGTTGATCAGGTATATGTCCGCGTGTATGGATCGACCGTAGAAAAGTAATCCGAAAGTGGTGGCGATTTGCCCGAAGAAGAGCAGAATGCATTGTAATGTGACAAGGAAAAGACGCCGATTATTGGTTGGACTGAATAAAGACGGCACCAGCCGGGAGCACGTTTGCGAACAGGATTTACCGGTTGTCTTCCCACTGACCTCGATCGGCTCCTTTTCAGTTTTCCTCATTAATCTACACTCCTCGCCATATCGACTGCAAAACTCGGCTTCAGTAAGTACTTTGGTTTCGTTTCGGCATTTTAAGAAGGAATTTACACGGTAGCCTGTATACAATTCATGAAGGGCCTCTGAGTGCAGCTTTTGAGACACCAGCCATCTTGGAGATTCAGGAAAAAACCAGATAAATGGAAAACTGAGAGTTGTCGGTAGGGTTATGGCTGCATGCAACCACCTCCAGTTGTGAAGGAAAAAGGCAAGTGGAGAAATGAGCGCTCTTAGGATGAAGCCCTGGACAAAAGACCAAAATGAAT
>CACRXP010000437.1:473635-500565 GCA_902702965.1 Spirometra erinaceieuropaei | reverse complement strand
CTCGCTCGCCAGAGACTGAGAAATCGCGCAGTGCACTTGTGATGTTGGACTGTCGTGTCTGTGTCACTCAATCTGTCTTAGCGGTTTTACGGGCAAAACAGGAAGCCAGATAAGAGCGATCATGCACTTTCTTTTAGGGTTTCAAACGGAAGCTGAGATCAAGCCGTCTTACTCACTTTTAATGATCTGTCCTCACTGTCACTTTCGGTCGGGAAAACGTTTAGCCTGCCGCGATGTTTATGTTTCTCTGACCTACCGCCGGCTCTTAGAACTCTGTTCGTAATTTTCTGTGTCTACCTCGACCTTATTAAGTTCACTTAAAACAACTAACCCTAAGAATAAACAAGGTCGCTCCAGCTCTCACAACGCACTCTAGCTGCGGGGGGAGCGAATCTGCAGTCTCAGGAACCAGAAAAAATCAGAAAATTGGAGTCCGTTTCTGTGGCTATTTCGATGAGAGAGACATTCTCCCCGCGGATTGCAGGAAGACCTGCAATTTTAACTGGTAGCCAGTTTTTTTATTTAAACAACACAACATTTATAAATATAGCAGTTATGGTTCCGTTCTCCTCCTTCCAACCCAGCACTCGAAGCTTTCAAAATCAGGACGCTACCACCACGAAAATCCGTCCTCAAAGCGGCTAGTCACGCACATTAGCATCACGCTACAGGGGATTGTAGCAGAATGAATTCTCCCCTCGAAGGCGTCATCTGCACACACACTGTCTAGCGCAGTTCGCCACTAGACGATAGTTGGCGACTTTACCTGCACGCTTGTGAGCTGTTGGTTAATTTATGCCTAAGCCCTATAATAGACCAGTGAGCGCTCGCATTCTTCGGAATGTTTCTCACCACTCGCCAGTCTGACGAGAGGTAAGATCATCCGCTGTCTGTTCATGCCGAAACGACCTAATTTTAAAGGAAAAGTACGCTTGAATAAACACGCTCTCCGCCCGCGTCTCACTAGCTAGGTCGTTTCCTCGATATATCATCCTAACCGGTTCAATACTGAAAAGCAATCTGAGGCCAAAAATTTCCCTGTAACTACACAGGCCTGACTGGACGTAGGCCCGGATCACGCGTACACGAACATAGACCGTCTGTGTGACGGGGCGGCAAATTATCACAAGCGGCCGCCCACGCCTGCGAAATGAGTCATGAGTTTAACTTCGTAGCCAACAAGCTAACCGTCCACGCCGTAAACGAAACAGGCCGAGAACTGATTGAATCCTAGGCCTCGGACGAGAACTCAGTCAATCGATTTATCGACCTGGCACCTGCGTGCAGAACCCTGCGCAGTCAACCCCAGTCTTGCGTCAGCAATAGATGATTATCTATTCCGCCCTTTAATGAGGACTCTTTCAGTTGTTGCCACTGCCTCTGGCGCTGGACCCCTGCATGAGTTCGAAAGCTCAGAACAATAAACAGACTGTTTCGGTGCCCGATCAGTCTTCTTCTTCACCTGGAACTCGAGCTTTCGTCCCCCCATTCTAACTCTACACTTAGTGTGATCGAGTCAACGTAATTTCTATGTTGCTCTAGTTTTCCACAACTCCCGCAGCTGCAGACACAAATGAGAACTCAGAAGTTCTGTCGCGCCAAGTTTCTTGCCGTTTATTGTTTTTTTGGGCGGGTGAGAAGGGTGAGGTGAGTACCTCAGTGGCGGGAGGCAGACAGGCGTAGGCTGTTACTGCAGCAGGTACAAAAGTTTGTAGATGTGGAAAGCTAAACCTTGAGGTCACATAGGTTTGTTTTTCCCGGAAGGCGGTGCAAGGGCAAAATGATATGATATGGCAAAATTCAGTGGTTGACCGTCTGGGTGCGTGCGTGTACATGTGTGTGTGTGAGCAGATCACCTAGCTGTCTGGTGGCTGATGGTGCTCACAGAAGCACCGATATTCTCGGCCTGTGAAGACCACACATTGTCCGGCAAATTTTGACCCGACGTATCGGGCAGCTTTGCTAGGTTTACCAACTGAATGAGCAGGATTCCGGCGTAGACAAGAACAGGCAGGCCGTGAAGGACGTAGGAGTCAAGAGTATTGACAAAAGGACAGAGGACCCCGCCAAGGCGGCCGATTCCTGCAGCCAGCCCCAAGCCCTGAGTGCGCACTTCAGAGGGGAATAGTTCGGGCACGTACATGAAGAGCATGTTGAGCGAGGCCGAGAGGAGAATGAGTGCCAGATTGCAGCAGATATTGAGCACAAGATCTGATTCCGGAACAGCAAGAATTTCAAAGAGGGAGGCAGCTAGGAGAATGACACAAGCCATGGTATAGAGGACGGCAATCGGTAGTTTTCGCTTTTTACACAGGCGATAAAGAAGGCCTGAGATAACAGTTGCAGGTAGCTGGCAGGCCGAATTCCAAAAGTTGATCAAGTATATGTCCGCGTGTATGGATCGACCGTAGAAAAGTAATCCGAAAGTGGTGGCGATTTGCCCGAAGAAGAGCAGAATGCATTGTAACGTGACAAGGAAAAGACGCCGATTATTGGTTGGACTGAATAAAGACGGCACCAGCCGGGAGCACGTTTGCGAACAGGATTTACCGGTGGTCCTCCCACTGACCTCGATCGGCTCCTTTTCAGTTTTCCTCATTAATCTACACTCCTCGCCATATCGACTGAAAAACTCGGCTTCAGTAAGTACTTTGGTTCCGTTTCGGCATTTTAAGAAGGAATTTACACGGTAGCCTGTATACAATTCATGAAGGGCCTCTGAATGCAGCTTTTGAGACACCAGCCATCTTGGAGATTCCGGAAAAAACCAGATAAATGGAAAACTGAGAGTTGTCGGTAGGGTTATGGCTGCATGCAACCACCTCCAGTTGTGAAGGAAAAAGGCAAGTGGAGAAATGAGCGCTCTTAGGATGAAGCCCTGGACAAAAGACCAAAATGAATTAAAAAGGGAACGTTGACTGGCCACTGTTAGTTCCATCATGAGAACAAGTAGTACAGCTATTTTTATGGTTGTTGCACTGGCTAGCAGTCCCCTCGAAAGTATGTAGACCCAGTAGTTTGGGGCCAAAGCTACAGCAATGCTGCTCAAACCCTCCAGGACGCAGGCGAAGAGCGCAGTTGGACGCCTTCCGAACTTGTCTCCAGCCAATCCGCCGGCGAGGAAGCCAACCAGCATTCCGACCATATAGGTTGAAGTGCCAAACGGCACCTTCCATGCACTCGCACAGACCAAGTCCCACTCAGCAACAATTCCGCCAGGATATTGGTAGTCTGTGAAATGGTACACATATCCATTTCGGCAGGGTTCCGTGGGATAGACACTGCTATTTGAAGTTAGCATGGATTCCACGCTTAATCCGTCCCACTTCCGCATAAACTGTTTACAACCGACTGCGCCTTCATTCACTGTCCGCGATGAGCCGTTCATTTTCCAAGGGCCAATGGTAGCTGCTATAAGATTAAACTGATCCCTCGAAGAAAAGTTGGTGAGTGATGCAATGTTTGTCAGCTGTGTTTCGACGGTTGCATTCATTTTGCAGCGATGCAAGGGTTCTGTATTGCCAAACACGGGGAACGTTACAGTGCAGGGGACGGCAAAGGACCCCACTATGATAACAGCCCATTGCCACAAACCACATGTACCCACAATATCATTAATGATGTAATCAATGTCCAGAGTGTTGGGTTTTCGCCGACACCTCTCCGTGGACATTGGTCTCCTCTTTCCATTGGCCGGTAGTGGCACTTCCCCACTGGGACAGTCATTAACGCCTAGAACGCGAGGAGACTCTCTCGGGAGGTCATCCATAACCGAAGAACGGGCAGTCCGCCCACCGTGTTTATTTAAACCTTTGCGCTTTCCTTCATGCTACAGGATTGATTTTGCTCCTATTCATTGGTTGCCGCCGCAGAGTTTACTTTCGCCACGCTCCTAAACATAGGCGTCATTGGCCGCCTCCACGATTGGCCAACAGACAACTGACCAATAGGATTTCAAGTCTTGGTTTATGGAGGGAATTAAACAGTTTAGTCTGAAAACCTTGACGAAACTGGCCGCCAGACCGCCTTTAGCGCATACGGCAACTTAGCAAACTTAGACGATGCAGTAACATGCACTGAGCTGTATATGAGATAAGTGAGTCAGAAAGGGGATAGATTTTTTCGACTACCAGGAGCCAGGGGTTAGTGCGCCACAATGTTAGTTTGGGCTCGCAAAGGTCGACAAAAAACTACGGGAAAGCAGACTGTGCCAGGTGCTCCAGAAACACGTGTTTCCGCAGTCCGCTTTGCCCCTCCTCCCTCCCCTGCTTACAACTTCATGGATTATGCAAGCAGATAAAATCTATTCAGCACAACATCCCCCTGTCATGTTTAATAACTGCCTACGAGGCCCATAAACTGGTCTTTCTGGCAGATACACTGTCCGGTCTAAACGCTGACTTCTAAAATGATCGAGGTTAATCGTTGCTTGGAATTCTGAAGTTGGACAAGACTGAAGTTGTTCACGAGTTTGCGGATTCCTGAATGGCCAAGTGCTTTCTGTGCGGGGATGGGATCGAAATGAAACACTTTGGTGCTCAGTATGGAGCTACACGAAGGGCGGGTTAGTGACGAAAGGTAAAAGATCAGGTGGAGACGACAGAAAAACACGATACACAGCAAGCATTAGTGCTGCTAACCCACATGGGCCACATGGCCAGTGGGGCCAAATTCTTCGTGTCATTTAGAAATATACAGTAGTACCATGTTGACAGCATAGGTGCTAGCTAAAAGCCCAGACGCACGTGTTTTGTCGAGCTTCTACCACTGTATAACGCAACTTCGAGGGGTTCGGCTCATCAGTGGGGTCCCCAGAATTCCTGTGCGCTTTTCTTGTGAATATACTTTAGCCACCATGCTGCCTTATTTTGATTTCCAAGGAAATGATTTCGCGAACGTGGTGCAAATCCTTCGAAACAAATTTTATAACTGATGATACCGAATCCCTCGCAGCTGCGTAATGCAGTAATTGATGGATTTCAGCTCAAACAGTCATATCAACTTCCACACCTAGCCTGATAAACCTTGGTCTGGAGGATGTACTTCAAATTCGAGCATTTATTTCCTCGGAACTTAAACAAAGCAGTGTACTGCAGTACTCGTGGCTTTTCTACCCTATAGTAGGAGAGAGATTGAAGCATCCAGTGGTCTCAGCACTTTCCGGTTGGACTTGATAGGCTGTCTCCGCTAGGCCGGGTCACAGATCACCGAGCCTTCATTGCCGGTATTTATACTTTACACGATTGTGATTTGCCAACTCTGACATTCAGTATGATCTCGCGGAAAAGCCCTCATTCGCTAGCGTTTCGCGTTCATACTTACGTGTAGGCAAAATCCTAACTCTGCGTGGGATGGGAAGGTTACTGTGTGCATGGATTGGTTGTTAGTCAGGCAGCTGCAAATTAAGCAGTTTATGACACTCACACTTGTACTCCACTCACACTGTTGTTAACCATTGTAATTACTAGTCCCGTCGAACTTAAAAATTAATCTTGATCGTGTGCGATGAGACACGTCATTCCTCCTCACCCCGGATACTTGCTATGGCAACCTTCTCCCCGAAACGACCCGTCTGGCTGCACGACCAGAAAGGGAGCTGTCAGTGTCAGTAAATCACCAGTAATGGTGATAGAACAGGCCGTGAATGCACATAAGCAGACAATTTAGCATTCATCGGAGCGGCGGCGTGCCCTTGCGCTGACAGTTTCACAGGAGTGCGCTTCTGCAGTACCCCTCCCCCCTCGTGTTGATCAGAGGCCTGCTTGATATGACATCGTAGGATCAGGTCATGGTAATACGGTACTAACATAGGGCTCAGGGTAATTAACGTGTCGTTCAACCCGTGTAGTTAGAGTGGGGGGGAAGGCGGAGGCACTGGTTTCCCCGACGGTGCACTCGCAGCCTCGAGGATGCATCCTGCTCCTCACACATCGACTGATTACTCAAGCGCTTGATTTCATGAACCATTTTATGAAATTGTACCTAGCACACAGACATCAGATCTGCGTTCTGACCTCATAACTGGGAAAGGAACGCAGGCTGTCCTGAAGCAGGTGTTATTATTTGCTCCAACAAAAGCCGCATATGACTGGGAGTAAGCACCAACATTGTGTGTGTGTGTGTGTGTGTGTTCGCCCCCGAAACGGGTCACGTGTTAGATGCGCTGGACCAACACGAGGGCCACATCGGATTCTGGCAGGCGTTATCTTTGCGCAATAACAAATGCCAACATCTAGCGGGTGCGTAAGCAGACCCTGTTGTCGGCAGTCGCCGCACAAACTGGGACCACTACTACGCACTCCATTGTTTTGGCGGTCAAATCCTGGTCATTTGTTGTGTGGACCAGAGGGTGCGGAGTGGAGCGCCAAGGTGAGGATCCGTCCAAGCCATCCACCTGCGGCCCCCCTCGTCTCCGGTCTTCTTGACTCTGTCTTGACACCGGGCTCAGGCGGGGGAGGAAGAGAGTGTGTGGTAGATACAGCGCAAGTCCACTGGCACTATAAACTCCTACGCAAGTCGTCGTCCGTGCTACCACCACTGCTGTGGTGCACACGGTGGACATCGTCGAACACGACGGTCGAAGAGTCGTGTGTGTTTGTCGATTTACCGCCCTTAACCCCTGCGAACGTTTACTCCGAACTATCTAATAACTAGAACACTTGTATTGTTGCAGGATGTAGAAATGAGAGGTTTGCACAATCAACAATACGCGCTCCATGACGGCCCGCCACGTCAGTCACGCGCCGGCAGCTCGGACGGCTGAGAATCCAACGCGGATGCGAGGAAGGTTGATGGTTCATCTTCGTTCTGGGACAGTTTTTGATGAACACTGCAGCTAGGTACTTCGTAGAATTTGCTAGTGAACCGTAAGCCTTTATTTGCAGGTCCTTTTACCTAAATACATAGGAGTGTGGGCCTTGTCTAGGTCAATTACATGTCGTGTTAGAATGGGGTTTGTGTTTAGTTCTATTATGGTGCAATACGATTAATCACTGGAAATTAAACTTAAGGCCAGTTTTGGACGAAGTGTACGAAAACGGAGAATTTAAGCACGACAAGATCTACGATTGCGGACATTAGGACGTCTGTGTGCTTATGCGCAGAAAGCTTGCGAGAGTTGGACCACTTCACTATTGTCTGACCGTCGTTGTCAGGTAGGTCGTCTAAAATAGGGCAGGTAACGTTAGAAAAAACAGTCTATTGGATAATAGCCATGCACGCATTTTTACGGTCTTGGAGCTAGGCCCCTTAGTCAAGGGCTAGACGGTGCTGGTTACCATCAGTCCTGTGTATCCTACAGCAGACAGTTCCGACGACTCCAAGTGGTTTATGGATCCCAGGATCGCGTTCTGTGGAACCGCATGGACGAGACACTATGCAGACCGTGGTTCAACAATTCTCAAAAGATTTTTGACATAACTGACGTTTATTTTCATTAAATTTATATTCCCCGCCCAAAATAATCGATCTTATTATTATTCCTCCAATGTTGGATACCTGGTTACGCCAATAAATTAATTCCTAGTTGCCGACTTTACTGTGTGCTTGATTTTAACGTCGACGCTTGAAACCAATTCCCGTGAGTTCCCCTCATTGTCACAGATGAAAACTAGTTGTATTGCACTTTTTCCAAATGTCTACTGTTTATCAACAGACAATGCTAATAATGTGTCCATGTTATTTTGCTACAGCGTTCTTAGGACAGCGAGACTACGATTAGGTGACTATACAGGCGTAGCAAGGGTGGAAAGAGTGGTGGTGAAAATACACTTTTCAACTTCCTCCGCAGTTGTTTTGAAGTTTTCCGCAAAGTGATATTCCCTGAGCACGCACTTTCCAATTAGGAGAAAGTCGACTTAGACCTATCAGTTTACCCGTACGCAAAGGTGTTTTGTGCTATCAAATTCGTTGCACATCACAGAGCTTTTGGTAATTCGAGAATGTACCAGTGCCATATGTCCGTGCAAGACATAAAATTCCAGCAAAATAGTCGGTTTCGGAGTCTCCAGGGGTTGTTAGGCCTTTGGCAAACTGAAATCGTTTGCATGAAACGCCCAAATCAAGCTATCCCCACAAATGGCTAAAATACTAAAATATTCGCGGTGCTTAACGCCTTCACTTTCGGCCCTAAATTGTTAGTTGTGAAGCGCAGGTTGGCAGCGTTGAGAACTCGCTACGTAATCTCACGCGCAGATCTGTAAGCACAATCCAGAGGGGACGGTAACCGAAGAATTGCAAGCCCGCCTTTTTCCAAATTATACAAGGGTACGAGGGAAAAATTTAACAAACCACTAAACTTACGAGGTGCTAAGCAAAAGTAGCCCTCTCATTCTGAACTTTTGTTTTCAGTGTTTGGGGTATTCACCGTGATGGCGCCTACAAAATATTAACTTGTCACTATTGACAACGCCAAGCGTTCCAAATGTCTCTGTTGTTCCAGCGATCGATTCTTCTTCTTACCAAATGTCCTTATATCTAAACAATCTAAGATTTCTGTAAAGTTGTTGAGGCAACGAAAAGTTAAGTTGTCAGGACAACCAACATTTATAAATAAACGCTATTATGGAGTACTGTGATTTTTGACGTTCAAACAAATCTACAGGGTGGCGATGTGCCCCAGAGGCCACGTTAAAAATAAATTCTATCATAGCAGATCTTTAAAAATTTAAATTCTTCGGACTGCATATAAGTTACAAAAATTCCAATTGAGCGATGCAAAAGAGTGTTTGGCGAGCGTACGCGTACTTTCAGTAAGTTCTTATCGCTCACACGTTTTACTTTGTACATCGTTCCCAGATAAATGCACTGATCCGATGAGAATTTGTCGAAAAATCGCGTACGCTCGCCAAATGCTCTTCTGAATTCAAATTTTGCCAACACCTATAAAAAGAAGATTTGTCGACGCCAAAATAAAGGCGAAGCTGGCAGAAAGAGCCAGTGGGCAAAATATGTTTCCTAACATTTGGCTTTTAGCCACTACCTTTACCATAGAAAACAAACAACTTGGCATGCATCGCATGGTATAGAGGGCGGATATGGTGAGTCCACATATGGTGTTGAAAGTGGAGATCAGGCTAACAATTTTGATGACAGTTCGACCATCGGTTTTGATGATGTCCACCGTGTGCCCCACAGTTACAGCAGCAATGGGAGCAGGAACGGTGACTTGCGCAGGGGTTTATAGTGCCGGTAGACTTGCGTAGCATCTACCTACATTCTCTCCTCCTCCCTCGCCCGAGCCCGGTGTCAAGACAGAGTCAAGAAGACCGGAGACGAGGGAGGCCGCAGGTGGATGGCTCGGACGGATCCTCACCTTGGCGTTCCACCACACCCCCTGGTCCACACAACAAATGACCAGGATTTTCACCAACACAAGTCAGATTTGGAGGCTGGCACGACCGAAGCCGCACCTAGGCGTGCCACCAACGCCTGGCTCGGATCCCACACTGTGGTGGGAGTGCCATAACAATTTTATTCTTGTTTTGAATTGACCGTTGTAGGAAAGCGTCGATGCTTTAATCAGAATTTTGAGCAGACATAATCCAACCTTCACCTTTTTATATGTCAATGTAAGAAATGTATGCTTCTCGGAAATTCCTAAGGAACGCCAACTGGGGAGGCGGGAGGAATTATCCTGGAGGTGGATCTACCATGACCATTGCATTATGCCCTCCGTTCGTACTCAGATTTTTTATGATTATTCTCTTTGAGGGGCTTTCTCCAACTTTAACCCTGTCTAGTTCTGTTAAAGTCGATGTTTATTTAGAACAGGAACAGTTTCCGTTTTGATTACTTAAAAAACCCACGTGGGCCCATGGGGCCAACTGGCGCGACAGCCAAGCGTGGTATAATACGACTCATAAGTTAATGTGGGATCGGGCTATTTATAACTGTTGCTCGTCAAAGATATATCAAGTATTTCCTTCCCTAAGGTGTAACTGGGCGCCGTCTCCAAGTACACACAAGGAGAGATTAATAGGGGCATTGTTAGTCAGAATATATGCGGCCAGTGAGGTAACAAAACGGTGTTAAATTGCAACATTTCCAAAAGAATTCGAAGTTGTGCAGTCCACAACGCCTTCACATATCGGTGGACAGGCAAAACGGAGTATTCAATCAAAACCTTATTTATATGCGTACATGAGCTCATAAATCCCCCTGGGACACGTTGCAAGCAGATGAACCTCCCGAACCATTTACGCAACCAACCAATAAGATAACAGAAGAGGTACTGCCCATTCGACCAGAGAGCTCAGTCTGCTGTCCTCATATGACGCACGCATAGGCGCCAAAGCAATCACTGCTCGGTTAGCAAGCCACCGAGGACACAAGATTGACGGATTTTGGCTAACTGCCCATCAGCCTCTTTTCCTCCACGCTTTACCGATCTCCTCAATAAGTATACAACTCCACCCACCTAAGAACTTCAACTCTACCTACTGACTCCGAAGTCAGTCAGACCAGCTTATTAAAAAAACTGTCTCCTTCGGTAATTGGCATTTAAACTAAACAAAACTGCCTTAGCCTATCACAGCTTTTATCCACGACACGTAAACATGTGTAGTGATTTACCATATCAATGTGACTGTATACTTTAAGATGATGGAGTGGTAAAGAATTACATATAACCCTCATATGCCAAACCGTTTTACGTATAATGAGGACTAACAAAGGATTTTCGTGAAAGCAACACCCACTTGACCGTCAAAGTGAGCTGCGCACAATCCCCGTGGAGGAGAGAATGGAATCTTGTTGGCCTAGAACATCTAAGTAACCTCCTGAGGCAACATTTTGGGAACCGTACTAACGTTACTGTCGCAGACGGAGGGCACAGTCGCAGGACCTGTGGACCCGGTCTCCACGCATGGATCGTTTGGTGGACCCTGCCGCAGAACAAGGGGTCCAGATGCGTTGATAGGTGGCATCAATTGACCTCTGTCGATCGCCGCTCGGTTTCGCGTTGAAGCACCAAAACGGCCTACTGAACGCGCCAAAAGGCATTATGCATATTTTCATGATGGCTTTATTTAAACGCGTACGGGGAAGGCGAAGCAAGTGGCAATGCTAACATACAAGACGACTTAATTCAATGGAATTGTCGATGAGAAATTTCACCGGACCGTTTGCCCAATTCTACTTCATATAAATAACATATGTAACTTGGAGCTTAGGTGACGGCATCATTTGTGGTAGGGAATATGACTAAAAAGTATAACCTATATAGCAAGCGCCTTTTAACGCTCACTAGACTTTAATTTAAGGTCTGCTGTTGTAATGAGAGTGTATATTTTCCAGTACACCGGCTCAATTCTAACATTCTGTCATTCTGTGTTACGTTTCTCTTATAAGCCACAGAGGCAGTCTGACAGTCTGGTCATCGCAGGCGACAACACTCACCACTACTTCAAAAGGTGGGTCCAGTAGCGGTGACTTGTGCGTTTGTAGTGTCACGGACTTTCTACGCACCTACTTCACTTTCTCCTCTCATTCGTACCTTGTCCCGTTGATTAGGGGAAGTTAAGATGACCAGACATGAGCGCGAGCACAGTGGCCAAACAGCCCACCAAACGACATGCTTCCCGATTAAGCGGAATGCGTATCTTCAAACATGTGACATTTCACCCGCGCTACCGGATCTGGTGAACCAAACCTCATGCTTTCTGTAGGAGTGAGGTGTGGTGTCTGGCTGAAAGGAGCCGTGTGGCGCGCGTTTTGGACTAGAATCGGGCGTAGTCTAGAGATGGGTGAGTGAGTAGGTACGCCGGTGAGAGGGAAGGGTGTGGGGTGTCCAGTTTTGGGTTCCACATGAAGGTCGTAGCAGTTCTCACCACTTGTCTTGCACGGGTGGTGACTACGTCTAGCGTCCACTAACTTACACTCATCTCTCACTCCTCGAAGCTAGGCTCTGCTTAGCGGCCACACCACGGTAGCTGCCCTGACCGTTGGACTAAACCAGGTGAGGATATCGGTGTTGTGTGCGATCCCACATTCAGTAACTTCGCTTTCCTTTCCGTCCCATCCTCCCTCCCTTTCGCCTCTTCCTTCATCCCCAAATCCTCCACTCTCTTACTCCATTCTCTGCCCCACCCTCCCATTCATTATTCGCCTTTCACTTCAAAAAGTCGTGTAGAGAGGTTGACATGCAATCCTGTAAGCGACCCATACTAACTCGGGTCGCCCTCCACTAAACAAAGTCGTGGTCCATAGTGGAGTCCGGCAGCCGTCAGACATGTCTGGACAGCCCTATTTAAGGACAACACTGCTTACCCTCCCACAGGGAACGAGCTAGAGGAGGTGTCCAAGGAAATGCTGGGATTACATCATCTGTATGCTGACCGTGGATCGCAGATTCACCGCTTGCGGTCGAAACAAGTGAACAAACAAAACCCCCGTCCGCATTCCCCACCCTGGAGTGAGTCTGCTCAAACTAGCAACCTGGAATGTTCATTCCCTCTTAGACAACCCGAGGAGAGGTCAGCCGGAACGGAAGACGGCGCTAGTCGCGCGAGAACTGGCGCGCTAAAGGTGGACATCGCTGCTTCTAGCGAGATCCACTTCTCTGAACAAGGCCAACTGGAGGAGGTGGGTGCCGGCTACAACTTCATCTGAAGCGGCCGCCCAGAGACAGAGCGACGCTACGCTGGTGTCGTGAAACGACTGCTCTGCCTGCTGCAGGACGTAAAAGATCGACTGATTAATCTGCCCCTGCCTCTTCGAGGATCCAAATTTGTCATCACCGTCAGTGCATATGCCCCCGCAATGACCAGCTCAGACGAGACGAAGACCAAGTTCTATGAAGACTTGCACTCCCTACGGAATCGTCGGCTGCAACGACATTGATTCCCTCATGCGAACCTGCCCGGAACACCGCCTCCTCCTGACCAGCACTTTCTTCCGCCTGCCGATGCGGAAGAAGGCGAATTCGATGCAGCCCGATCGCGGTGGTAGCACCTGCTGGATTACGTTCTTGTTCACAGACGAGATAGACAGGACGTGCTGGTGATCAAGTCGATTCGCGACGCCGATGAGTGTAACGATTTTCGTTTCGTCATCTCCAAGATGCGGCTCCGAATACAACCCTACAGGAGGCCACAAGGTAAACGACCACCAGTTAAGTTGAATACGGTTCTGTTTAATTTGCCTACTCACCGTTTAAGTCTCGACAATCAGTTAGTCCAGCACCTGGGAGCACTGCCGGCCCTGAACGACAACACCACTGTCGAGAATGGGTGGTATCAACTACGGACTGCTATCCACTCGACTGCTTTGGACATCCTCGGTCGTGCACGTCGTCAGCATCAGGACTGGTTCGATGATAACGACGCCGACATCAGCCAACTGCTCGCTAAAAACAACAGGCTCCATAAGGCCTACATGAACCATCGGACCGACGCCAAGAAAGCGGTCTTCCAATGGCGCGGCCTCGTGCAACAGCGACTGGAAGAGATGCCGCTCAGTGTATCTGACCCTGCCGAGTGCATATGGGGGCCAGGTCGTGTGTGTGGCACGCGCAGGCGGGTTCTCTAGCTCTGCCAGCCACTGCGCCCATTCCCCGCGCCAGACGTCTACCGGGCTTGGAGGGTGGTTGGGCCTGGGAAGGGAAATGGAGGATGAGGTCGGGGACTCAGCGCACTTTCCCCACTACAAACAATCTGGCGCGCTTGAAGCTGTCAAAGGGCGCTAAAAGCTGTGACTTGGAAGGCTGCCTGCGTTTGCTTGTGTGGAGTGGTGAACTGTGAGCCAGGCTCCTTCCTAATGAGGCCTCTATGGCAGCCCCACTCTGTGGGATCAAAGCCGCCCATCCTCTTTTCTCTTATTGTATGTTAAGTCCTGGTCAGCGTTCGTTCCTTACCAGGGATGTGGAAGTACGCCTAAGTGTGGATTTTCGTTGTGCTAGCCAATTATGCACTCTCCTTCCTTCAATCTTCTTGATTCTGCCTTTATACCGGGTCCAGGTGGGGTCTGGGGAAGAGAGAGTGCGGTAGATGCTGTGCAAGTCTGCGATCACCTAAAATGATTCACGCGCAAGTCACCGTGTCTGCTCTCACCCCGCTGGGGAGCACACGGTGGATATTTTCAAAATCGATGGTCGACCTCTCACGCGGGTAGGGCGAAGAGTTGTGATGGGCCTGGAACGTGTTGTTTTTCCGAAAATTGTTTTTGGGGCACACACGGCCGAACAGGTCTATTGGATGTATAAATGTCTTTGGGCAGGAAACCAGTAATGGGTTTATGTGTGGACTCCAGGCGCTGATTCAACGGTCATTGTGTGATGGATTTAAAAGTTACCACCACACCGATATTCAATTTAAAGGGTGCGAACGTAATAGAAACCAGTTGAAAGCGGACCAATATTGGAGATGGTGCCGGTGGTAGTAGTGGTGGGAAGGATGGAAGTGTAGGCGAGTCGGTTTGTGTCCTGGATGCTATTGATGGGCTAGACGCTTAGTGCCTGGAACGTTGATTTGGATGACTTGTCATGGTTTTGGGAACGAAAATGTCCGACGAGTCCGATGCGTGCTATTCACGTCAGGTGGCTGCGCGGACATGCTGGTAGATGTTGGGCGTTTGCAACGTTAATCCGTGGCATTCGAGGTCTTTTTGAAGAAGATGGGCCCACCGGAACAGGTTTATTTAGGCGCTGACGTTTCGAAGAGCTTGGTCGGCTCTGCATTGTCAGAGCGTATAATGTACTTAATCGAGCAGAAATCCCAAGTGGCGTGTCACGTTGATCGGCCTCATACTGATCGATTTTTCATCCCTCTCGCTGTCTCGGCCTCTCGGGGGATGGCTGACGGGCGTTTTGTCTGCGTGCTTTGTGAGTCACCACTCCATCCGGGGGAGGTGATTGAACCAGTGTTGGGTGGTCGGTTTGGCGGCTCTTGTTCTTCTTTACCGAGTAAACTCGCCGTCGGGCTGCCCCTGTACGGCCTTCTTAAGCCTGGTATGGTTGTTTGGTCCTGATCTATACGATTGTGAGGACATAGGACTTTGTAAGCTGCAGGATGGTTAGGTGAGCTCTTCTTCTTCTTCTTCTTCTTCTTCTTCTTCTTCTTCTTCTTCTTCTTCTTCTTCTTCTTCTTCTTCTTCTTCTTCTTCTTCTTCTTCTTCTTCTTCTTCTTCTTCTTCTTCTTCTTCTTCTTCTTCTTCTTCTTCTTCTTCTTCTTCTTCTTCTTCATCAAATAATCAACCCGGATCTCTTAACTTTGCCAATCTATTCGAGATTTGCGTGATCCCCACATCACTATGACCTCTTATATGCAATGGGCCACGTAGATTGAGCTTCCAGTTCTGACGGAATTCCTTCAGACCTACCGATCTCGAGCGATCACAAGTCGGAGAAGTAGAAAGACTCCTCAGGCATGCACATTTAAATTCCTTCTTTCATGAGTGAGATGTCTGCTGTGAGAAGCACGGAAGGTGAAACCCAGTTTAGTCTTCGAGCCTGAGTCGACGTCAAGTTAGCGATAGTTAGCAACGTCGGGTATTTTCGTCTGAGCAATAGGCCTTTAGAAATTGACAAACTGGTCCTCAGGATTTAACGATGTGCCTTGTTGGTCAGTTTGTGGCTACTGGCACTTAAGTAGTACTGTGGAAGTTAACTGGTGCAGTTATGACCGAATAGAATTGCACCATCACGCATTCTGCAGGCAGATTCGTGTGGTTCACATGCAGGCTAGGTTAGGGTTGCACACGCCTGTGATGCATCTGCCATGTGAGGCTGTTTGTTCAGGTCGGCACAGGGCAGATGGCAGGTTACCGGAAGTGAAAACCCCAATTACAACAACAAGTGTGATTACAAGAAGTTAACAGCGGGTTTGAGACCGTCACACCCCCCCCTCCCTTATTGTTTAGAAACCTTGTTAGGCTTGCAGTCGGGAAGATTCACCGGGACTTCGAGATTTCTAACGTGACTTTATTTGTTTCGTCATTGTGCTCTTAAAAGTAAGCAGGTTTTCGAACCGAAGCAAGAGCTATCATTTCAGAGTTTTAATTTCTGGCTGAAAATTAAAAGGTTGAAGGCACGATAAACGGTTTCCTAAGGGACCATCGTAATGCCTTTCAAAACGGCCGCCAAAACTGCTACAATCGGTTTATGTCACGGTACGTGCAAGAAATGCTAACGGACTGGGCCTAATTTCATGACTGAACAACGGCGTGACTTCTACGCAGGTAAGTAGCGGCGTGTCTTCACAAAACCTGGCAAATAACTTGACAAATTAAGTTCACGTTAATAAAGGGTTTTGTTTTAAAGGGTCATGAGTAACGGTAAAGTGCTTGAGTCGGGGGACAGCTTCGACTTATAGTCGGTTGAATTTTCGGTAGGAATCGGTTACGCTGTCCTGGTTCCAAGTGAAAACGCAATGTTGACATTGTAAATAAAGTAAGTTGAAGGAGGATGCTGAAATCGTTAGCTGGAAAGTAGCTCTAGCTAAGACGGAGAAGGGCAACCTGGTGTTTCGTTTTAGAGGTAGGGTTAGTTTTAGAGTTTGGGTTAGTGTCAGACTGAGAATTGATTTTGGGGTCTGGGTTTGTGTTAAGCTTAAGGGTTCCGGTTAGATAAAGGGTTTGGATTGGGGTCTAATTTTACGTTTAGTGTTAAGGTTGGAATAAGGATCAGTGTTAGGGCTAATGTTAAGGTTAGGGTTAGGATTTGGGTCAGGGGGGAAATTAGGCGTAGGTTTAAGGTTATGGTTTGGGTTGGGTCAACGGTTAGGTTTAGTGTTAAGTTTAGGGTTAGCGTTAGGTTTATAACTGCGTTAAGAAGTAGGCTTACTTTTGAGGTTACAGTTGGATTTACTTAGGGTTTGGGGCATTGCTGACCTGTGTGTCCCATCAGCCAGGTTTTTTGAAGGATTCGTGGCTTCCTTCAGTCTTGCAGCAGATTTGTCATACATCAGGTTGCCCTTTCCGTTTCAGTTTCTGCTACTTTCCCCACTACCGCACTTACACTTGGGACCAGGACAGCGTAGTTGACCATTGCCAAATGTTCTTATAAGAGATTAAAGTTGAGATTATGGTGGAAATTGATGAGATAGGAGCCCCACTTTCGCCTCCACTGGGACCTCAGCGTGAGTGTACAAGTAATCAGGAGGTCGCGGATGTGAAGCACAGACAGGATATACACCCCGCCCTCAAATATCTGACCGGTAGTTCTTGCCCCACACCTTCCAGATCAGTCTTCCAGGTCCGACGTCAGTGATGCAGCCACTGGACTGTATCCTTGTCTAGCCGAATCAGACAGTTCGACTACGTGCTGCGTCAAACTTAAGACATGGTCGTACTGGACGTCGTCCTGTGACGACCTCAAGACAGGCAACCGAAGACGTGGGTGGGCATGTTGAAAGCGGATCTCAAGCGCATCTCAAACCCCTCGCCGTCTTGGGCTGGGTTCGCCTACAAATCAACTGGCTAAGTGTATTTAGAAAGACCCACAGTGGCTACGCAACGCTGAACTTATATCTGATGCGGCTATTATAATGCCCCACCTAGACTACTTCGATTGTTGCAGATCGTACCACTCCACGCGCGAACATCTGCATTAGGGGATATGGCGAGCACGAATCGTTCTTTTCTTCAGTCTGAAGACCGAATACCGGAGGCCCGCGAACTATCATCGTGTTTCCGATGAGCTCAGGCAGGTTTTCATTTGACCTGATCTTCCACATTTCCACGTGAACAGGGGCGTCGGATCAGCAGCACTAACACTGAGGTCAAGGGATAAGCGACAAAAACGTGTTTCAACCACCTTGGTCGTCTTCGATGGGTAGCCTGGTATTCTCGCGAGGATGTCATGGCGAGCTTGGATTGCCTCATTCGAGACGACATCGGTGAACGTCTGGGGCGACGGTAGGCAACCACCAACCAATCTTTCACAATCATACGGGTGAGGACTGACCGGATGGATGTCCGGCGCAAACAAATTTTTCCCGACTATGGAGACTTAGTTGAGGATCTTTGGACAGCTAATGCTTGAGGGCAGTCTGAGAGCAGCATCGATTCGGGAGACAATGGTGTCCTGACGCCGTCTGTTTGCTAGATGTTTTACTGTTTGATTTTTTTGTGTTCTCCAACTGACTGTCCTCTTGTTACGTAGTGCGGCGAAGGGGTCCTTGTTTGGGGGCCTAACTTGAACCATCTGGGCGGACAACTGCAGGGTTCTTGGGCCGATCCGGGCATTGCAGCACAGCTATGAGGGTATTCCCTGCTGTCTAGCCGACTGACGACTTCGGTAGAGATAGTTCGCTACTGAAGCTGCATATCCTTCAACCAAGAAGAACCCTGCGTTGAATCTGGCTAAAATCACCTCCACTAAGCTATAATTAAATGAGTAATTACCGGATAAAAGTTGGGCTAAAGGCTTGAAGAAGGCTAGAATTACAATATCGTATCATATCTAGTAACGGTGTGGAAGCTTGCTGGTAGTACCAACAAAGGGAGAGGCGTTACACCCACGGTTCCGCACCTTACAGTACTTTTAACCATATTTACATCAAGCCCTAGGTAAGTGCTCGTAAACTGCGTGCTCAATCGAATTCTTGTCTCCACTCCTAAGTGAATGGTCGCTTCAAGAACCGCGTTCCTGGTTATCAACATGGGGAAGGGTTTTAGAATTAATGTGTCTTCGCTTAATCACCATCCTCATTTACGCTAAATCGTCCCACCGCCTCAATTCCATCCACGTTCTCCGCGAGCGCTCTCTAATGTCATAACCTTACAGCCCGACCGTTTGCCTTGGCCGGCAACAACGTAGACGCATGCACCTCCTGACGGTCAGAGGCGTCCATATGTCGCGTGTCTAAGTGCACGCCACTTAGAACACAAGTTCGCTCTGTTTCTCTCTCTCTCTCTCTCTCTCTTGTCCCCGTAGTTATGCTATACTGCTGTCAGCACACACCCTAGTCCCACCGGAGGTGACTTCTGTCGGAGACAACTCAGGGTTTTGTATGGAAGAAACCTTTCATTGCCAATAGAAGCGAAGAGACGAGTCCCGGGAAGCAGTTGCGGAGAAGGAGACACGACCACTGAGGCAAGAACTTTATCCGCCTGACGTTTCGAGTCCCTGCCCAAACCCATCATCAGAGACAATAGCAGATACGGGTGATTAATGTACAAGGGGCTGCAGTGTTTATAGGACGCAGTCACCATACTACCGCGTACCTATGAATATTCACGGGTCCCCCCCCCCCCCTTCATCAGGGATCATTGCACTTGGTGTGATGACTGTTTGATGGCCGACATTCGCGTCGTTATTTACTGCAATTTCATCACATGTGTTGGAGGCAACCATCAGGCGTCAGGTAACGAAACCGATAGACCCGCCGCCACGGCAAGAAACGTCTGGAGTCATTTATCGGATTTGGTGCAGTTGCGGACAGAACAACTACGTCGGAGCAACCGGAAAACTGCTCCGAACGTGAATAACCGAGCACACTGAAGCAGTGCGGAGAAATGACGCCAGCTCTCACTTTGCGGCTCATTCGACAAGATCCGGCCACACGTACAAATTCGACGAGGCCGAAATTTTCGCTAGAGGTGACATTCGCAGGAGCCCCAAGCTGCTTCAGTCATGGTTCACTGGCCCCCCGTCTATTAACAAGCGCAACGACCTTCCTCTTCCATACTCGGTGCTGAGACTTCGCCTAGGCGTGGTAATTAGCCACGCAGGGAGCGCACAGGTAAACACTTTTCCCAACGTCAGGGTCGGTTGGTCAGATGGTCTGGCAATCATCAAACCAACATCCAACGCACGTGATGAGATTGCAGCAATTAACGACGCGAATGTCGACCATCGAATTGTCAGCACACCAAGAGCAACGATTCCTGATTTAGTGGGGGGGGGGGGGGGGGGGAGAGATCCTTGAATATTTATAGGTATGCGGTAGCATGGCGACTGTTTCCCATGAACACTGCAGCCCCTTCTGCATGAACCACTCCTATCTGCTATTGTCCCTGGTGCTTGGTTTGATCAGGGATCCGAAACGTCAGGCTAATAAAGCTCTTGTCCCAGCGATCGTGTCTCCGTCTTCAAGACTACAACGGTCTACCCAGCTCGCAATAAATGGCCTGTAATTTATCAAACCTTGACAGGGTAGTGGACGATCAAATGCAGCATAACCCTATAACATTTCGGACTCGGCAGGATGTCGACTTTTGAATGCACTTCTTTTTGACCTCCTGCAGGAACCGGAACTTTTAACTAGTACCTATGCTATCAGTATGGTAAATAACCAAGTAGTTGTAGTACTCAGCATTATCGGGCGCAGGCGCTTGCGGTGGCGGCAGATTCCCCTCTGTGGAAAAGGATTTACATCGTTACGAGGCTGCTGCTGAGACACTGTTGGGGGGAAAGAGGGCCACCCCAATGACCCTTAAAGGCGTTACTCTAACACTCACGTTCTACCGGCACGTCACGCCTTGTCTGGCCGCGCTGAGTCACGGGAACGCCCACAAACAGGCGTTGGCTGGCTTCCCGTGATCATACGCCCACGTTTCAACCCATGAGACAGCCAATCACACGCCCAAGCAGGCCGGTGACTCGGTAAGTCGATTTCTCATACTGACACAGACATGCTAAACACACGGGCACAAAACCACCATAAACCACGAACTCCTTTACGGACACATTATGTTCGTTCTTGATAGCAAACTGCTCACGGCAATCTCAAGACGGTTTGACCGTCGCAACCGACGTTTTCCACCGCGTGACCCACAACAAGGTGGGCACAGGGATGGTGACGGAGATGGAGACACGATCGCTGGAGCGAGTGCTTTATTAACCTGACGTTTCGGATTCTCAGCCGAATCCGCCATCAGAGACAGAGTCAGACAAGGGTGGTGGATTGCCCAGGTGTTGCAATATTTATAGGATGTAGTTGGTGGGCCGCTACATGCCTATCACAGCTGGCAGCTCTCGAGTGCAGCACAGCTCGACTGGCCAGATGTTGAAGTATGCCGTTGCTATGTGCCTGCATCCCGGTTAAGATTATCGGCTCCCACGCTCACCGTACGCCGCCGAGTCGTGAATTGCGGGGTGGTGACTTGCTCGTGAGTTAGCTTTTAGGGCTAGTAGCCTCAGGCTACGCTTACCACACTCCCCCCTCCCCACCCTCCTAGGCCCGGTGTCAAGATGAGGTCAAGAAGATAAAGAGCGGGGGCGGAAGTGGGCTCAGGTGGCTGGTGCTGCGTGAGCCCGCGTCTAGGCGTGCTGCCATGCCCTCCCGCGACGTGTGCCACACTCTGATCCGACCCCCATGTTGGTCCATCTCAACTCCCGAGTGGGACATCTACTCGGTATAGGAAATGCACTTTCTAGTTCTGCCCGCTCTCTGGCCTCTACTACTTAACGGGGATATTTATTTTGAGTAGCTCTGGCCTGTAAAATATTCTTATCCACTACGAGGACGACTCCGACCTCTCGTCGCTCATCCCATACCTAGATGTTGTTGATGGTTCCCGAATTTCACTGAGGGCTACTGCTGGTGTAAGGAAAAAACGACCCGAATTGGCTCGGATCCTCTATAGTTTTGCCTGTAATTCTCCCCTTGGAACATTTTATGCGAGGGGGGAATAGGTTTTGGAGCTTGAGTTGGAGGCATTGATGCCGGAGACGTGAAATCATGGTAAAGCCTACTTGCACCACATCGACCTCGCTTTCTTCGGAAGGTTACTGCGATCCAATGATGAGGACGCGTCAGGAACACAGACAATGCATCTAGATGCAGTGAATGAATTGGCGTAAGTCTGCTCTGTCTGTCGCACAACACGGGCGGTTCCTCCCCACCCTATAGACCAGTCTACTCCAGGAAAGTTACTGGAGGGTAGGGGAGAGGGGAGACTGACTGCTGTCATCTGGTCCAGTTCGCCGTCGAAACAGTTACCAGGGTGTGACCGCCGCACAGACCGAATCCTCGTGTAACCGCGAATGAGAACTTAATGACAGGTGCCCGCGATACGGAATAGGCACGTAGTGCGACAGGACGCTCGGACAAGCGCTAATCCACGCCGGCCTACTCTGAACTGGACAACCCAAACATTAATGCCTTTTCTGAAGGGGTCTCCGCGCGATACGGCGTGCGGACAGTTACATGCGTCCCGACAGGGCAGTGACTGAAATGCGCGCCATTCAAAAGGGATCGTAAAGAAGTGGCCCAGTCTTTATCGAGTGATCAGGCCCCTGAAAACTTGGGGAACACTTGGGGTGTTAATAGAGGAACACAAAGTGCTTGAATGCATTGGTGCATAGGAAATGGCAGGGTTCCATTTTACTGTCCTATTACTTTTGTACTATTATTGATATCAGTAGACAGTTAGCATTTATTTTTATTACCCTTTGTTGGTGCGATGTTAGGGTTAGTTTTATTGTTAGGGGTAGGGTAAAGGTTAGGATTACGGTTAGGCCTAGGGTTAAGGTTAATTTTGGAGATAGAGTCTGCGGGTAAGGTTAGAATTAGGGCTGGTTTTAAGCTTAGGGCTAGGGTCAGGCTTAAGGCCAGGTTTAGGTTTAGGGTTAGGCTTAAGATTGGGGTTGGGATTAGGTTTCGTTTCAGTGTTAAGGTTGGTGTTAGGTTTAGCATAATTTTAGGGATACTGCCAAGTTCAGGGCGAGGGTGTTTGCCTAGGGTTAGGGTTAAGTTTAGTGTTTAGTTTGCGTTTAAAGTTAGGGTCGCGGTTCCGTTTAGCACTATGCCCAGGGTCGGGTTGAGGGTTAGGTCTAGGGTTAGACAGAGGGTTAGATTTTAATCGAGGGTCTTGGTTAGGTTGAGGGCCAGCATTCAGTTAGGTGTCTGGATTAGGGTGAGGGCAAGCATTAAGTTAAGTTTCCGGGTTTGTGCTAGGTTTAATAGTGAGTCTGGAGTTAGGGTTAACGTCAGGCTTAGGGTTAAGGTCGGAGTTTGTGTTAGTATCAGGTTCAGGGAATGAGCTCAGGTTTAAGTTTAGCTTTAGGGTTTTGGTTTGGGCTACTGTCCGGCCTGGGAGCGAGTTTAGGTCCTCTCCTTCTACGATCAGTAATGTCTTCGGTTGTGCAAAATTATAGGCAAATTAATCAGTTAAATTTACTACCCATAAATATATTATATTTTTCTGGTAATTACTAACTTTCCCTTACATCTTTACTTAAAATACTATCACAGTCTCAGGACCTTATCATTTAGCCCTTAGTCCACCATCTGGGTAACACTTTTCTTGTTATCAGTTATTTTCCATAAAATGGCAATTATTGTCGTTTTCATACCTTATCATAGCGGTTTCCGCGCTGTTATTTGGTTCGTTATTTATTTCGCACTGTTCACACCCACGATCTACGGCATTGGCGTCCCCACCACATTCCCACTGGTTCGCGTTGCAGTCCGCTCATTTTCGGCGACCTTGGCCGTCCATTTGCATTTTTTGGGAATGGGACTTGGTTACCTTAGGTTACCTTACCCTATTTTCAAATTGTGCGATCGTTACATTGACTTTTTAGCCTACATTCAAACAAATCGCTGTACTTTTAGGGGAGTACTTGTCAGTATATAATCGCAGTACCACTTCCTACGTGTTTTCGTTCTGCATCAACCGCAAAACCCCTATTACCATGGTTCCCGTATTACGCCCGCTTATCCTTGCGTTTTTGGGACCCGGACGGCGTAAACGAGCTTTGACCAGGAAATTGTTCCCATAGGCACCAGTGGCCTGCATAAACCTAGCTACAGCACTCGAACCTCAGCCCTTCAGTTGTACAACAACCTTGTTAATACGTGGTTCGCCGGATGATGTTTTGGTGGCGCGGCTCACTGCGGAGATTCCTTCCTGTGGACCCGTCTCTCCTCTTCCAGCCTCCCGCACGTTAGGTTTAAAGTCTTAGATGGTACCGGACGGCCGACGAAGGCTCATTTGCTGGTGCGTAACATTCGTCATACCAAAATACCGTTGTGACGGGCTACGTTTTCCCACATAGTCTGTTTACCATATGGATGCCCAACCACGCCTGAAAGCCCTATCGCCGCATACTTCCTGACTGTTTACCTGTCCCATCCCACGAACTAACACCTGATGCAAGGTGTTCCAGCATTTGCTGCTTGTGTTTCTGCCAGGTAGGGCGCAGTCAGACTACATTGCGAGCTCTGCCCGGTTGGGATACTTGTCCTCCCAGAAAAATGTTTCAGATTACAAGTAGGTAGCAGGATGTTTCTGCACGGTCTGGTGCCCATTATCAGTCAGCCGTAGGTGCTTCGACTCATGTTAGAAGAATCCGAACTTCAAACTCTACGCCGTTGCGCCAAGGTGCATATGAGGCTCCACGTGGCCTCCTCCTCCATTGGCGCACATTGTTCTGCTTTTACACAAGAAACGGAACATTTTGCCGACGAAAACTGCCTTCTTCCACTATTTGGGCTACTTTAATAGCGTTGTCTTCCGAGGGCGGAGAATTATTTTTGAAAAATAAAATTCATGCAACGACTGTTGAGTTTAGAAATGATGAAGTCCGGATTTTTTATTTGAACTAGACATGAGTATTCAGGAATTTTATTGGGTATTTTGTCTCCTTCGAAATAAAGATTCACTTTATCTATAATGGTCGAATACAAGATGGCCAGAAGTTCAGACGCAGAGCAACTTTAGTTTCAGCTTCTTTTCAGAATTTAATGCGCTCATTTGGAGTAACTTCTTTGAGCTAAACCTCTTCAGACTCGATCCGGAGGTTTTACTGAATATGTGAGTCGAACTTCATTAGTTTCAGAGGGATAACCATGTAATAATTAATAAGCTGTCGACTGGTAGTCAGAAACATGCATGTTTCGCTATACTGACAGCAGAATGCATGTCTGGGCTTTTAACTAGAGCCTATGCTGTTAGTAATGTGAAGCATGCAACTTTGGTGGATGAGGTAGGGGAATACGGGCTCGCCGTAGTACAGGTGACCTTGCGTTAAATCCCAGAGGGGGACGGGGGTAGGGTTAGGAGGGTTGGGATTGGGGCTACAGTTAGAACGTAGGAATAGACACCTTTCTTAATTCATACATATTTTGGCAGATTTTGAATAATTCATATCGACCCAACTGTGAATTATTCGAGTAAGAATCTAAAAAGTCAGGCAAATAAACTTCTCGTCCCACTGATCGCATCTTCTTCTTTTTATCATGAAATGATAACTAGAACTCGCCTGTTCGCTTCTATTGGCGGATGATTGAAAAATCAGACAATTTTAAAGCGTCCTCTCTTGCTGCATGCTCAGTGGCATTGGCCTTTATCACTCAGGAAACCCTGGACTTGGGTGAAAATGAATGAAACTTGCGCTGAAGTGAACGCGTATCTGGGGACTTATAGTGTAATTTCCTGAGAACCATAAATTTGTTCGACGAATTCTTCTTTTTGATTTTGAATGAGTCAAACGCTGAATGTTCACTTGTCAAGCTAGTTAAAAGTACTTTGGGGTCCGGTCAAAAGGCAAATCGCACTGATAAGGCATGAAATTCTGACAATATGAACACAGAAGAATTCGTTTCAGCTTTAGTGCCCTGGACTGGAGTCCACACTGGCCTAGTGAGCAAAATGTTCGGAGTCAAGTAGTTGGTCTTCCAGGAAAAATGTCGGTGCGTGTCCAGATTATGACGGCAATCAAGTCAAAAATAGCCTGACCACGACGAATTAAGCAAATTCAACTTCTACGATCCTCAACTCTTGAGATGAATCAACCAACTTAATCCTTAAACCGTGCCTTAGTGAAAGCGCGTGATTCGCAAGAAAAGACCTGGCCTCATTCCTCCTCATTGATACATGCTGAGCAGTTTACTTCGAGCGAACCTTCCAAATCTTAGAGCTACTAATTTCTCTACAAACAAAACAAATTCAGTAAACGACTCATGACGCTGACTGTCGTGGCAGTGACGCCTTCCCTCTCATTGTTTGGCATAAATTTATGGCCTCCGGCTGCACATGATACAGAAACCTACTGATGAAATAGGGTTGCTAAAGTTTTCCAAAAAACCCCAACATAGTAATGTAAAATATACTCCGGGCGATGCTTAGTATCTCGCTTCATCTTTTTTTTCATGCTGACTAACCCTTACTTGGTATATCCACTGAGGACATTGCAATTCGAAAACCAGATTTCGTGATTAGTTCAGTACGAGTCACCTCGGTTACTACCAAGAAATCGCCTTTCTATTCTTATCGGCTGCTTGTATGGGTACCTCCACAGAAACATTAGCTGATAGTAATCTTTGACACCTAGGAGGGTGTAAGCCAAATATTACCCAGATTATTCGGTAGATTACAATAAAATTTCCTCCGAAACATCAGTTCTGTAGTTGGGAATTTATAGAAAACAAACACAGGCTCGTGAACTGGTCTTCTGAAGAAATAATGCATTGGGAACTTACCCTTACTGGCGTTGACGGCGACTCGATTATTAATCCAACACGTCCGAAATTGATCGGATTTACTTCATCATCTCAGATACTGCAGGAGCATCACTTTGAAATAGTATATTACGTACCTACTGAAACTGAATAAGTAGGGCGTTTACCAACACTACACTTGAGACGGGGTCAATCAGCGTTCGAGAAGGGTTCGCCAGTTAGAGCATGACTTCGTCGAAGTTGTAATTGTGAGAGTCAGAGCTGATTAATCAGTTGTAGAACTCTCATCATTTGTAACTTTTGCTTATTTAGGGAAAAACGTGCAACTATGAAGAAGGAGTAGGGGTCCTGTCTACGCGTTGGTAACTGCCGACATGAGAAATGACGAATCTCTAATTTTACCTTTTGACTTCGCTCTAGGGCTTGCAGGAGGTGGCCGGGTGACAGCTCGACCGTCGTTGCCGATGATGGCCACTGAGTGCTCCGCAGCAAGATGGAGCAGGCATGGTGACTTGCACATGGAGTAGTTTGCAGCTGGAGCGGACTTTCATAATATCTACCGCACTCCTCCTCCTCCTACTCCTC
>CACRXP010000437.1:457552-473343 GCA_902702965.1 Spirometra erinaceieuropaei | reverse complement strand
CCTCCACCTCCTCCACCTCCTCCACCTCCTCCACCTCCTCCACCTCCTCCACCTGAATCCGGTGTCAAGACATAGTCAAGAAGACCGGGGGCGGGAGAGGGGACAAGTGGCTGGCACGGTGAAAACCCAGGCCTGAGAGTACAACCACACCCCTGGCCACACTGACCAGGATTTTAATCAGCAGCAACAAAATAACAGATCCGAAAGAGGAGGACGACTGGACAACTATGCCCGTGACCTGTATGCCATGCGGGAACGCAAGCACGTCTACGGTCAGGGAACTGGCCGCGCACCCCAGGTTGCGATGGTGGTGAGGGCAGGAGACGCAGTAGCAGAGGTTGAGACGGGGAAGATGGCGGATGATGATGACGGGGATCAGGAGCACGTTTACGGTTGCTTATCGACGTGGCGGCTGGACAGAGGTGGACGGGAATGCATCAGGTGATGTCGTCCGGGAGATGCAGTTGGTTTGAAGATGCCCAAGAAGATCGACTGGTGCCCAGAGCGCTTGCTGACACCGCGGGCATGTTGGGGTCGACTGAGTGTTGGCGTTGCGAGGCGGGGCAGTCGGGGTTTTCGAGCTTCACGTTTGGCGTTGGCGGCAGTGATGCGGTTGGCTTCGTAGATCGCTGCTCCCATCCTCACTGTCCTCCTCCAGGCTGGTCGGTTCGGCCGAGGTCTTCCCAGTTTGTCGGGTTGATCTGCAGGCGCTTCAGTGAAGTCTTCAGAATGTCCTTTTAACGTCGTTTTAGTTCTGCTGGTCGGCGAGCACCCGTGGCGACATTTCCGTGGAAGGTTGGTTTCGGTAGACGAGCGTCGTCCATTTTCACCAGGTGGTCGCTCCATTGCAGTTGCAGTTGCCTTAGCATGATGTGAATGCTGAGGATTCCGGTCCATTCCAGGACGTCTGTGTTCGAGATCATGTCCTACCATCTCTGTTTCAGTATTCTGCGAAGGCAGTTGGGCTAGAAGTGGCTGGGCTTCCTGGCATGGTTTGTGTAGACGGTCCAAGTCTCCGCCACGTACAGAAGTGTCGACAAGGTAACGGCCTTGTTTTGGTGTCCAGTTGAAGGCCGTAACGATTCCACACGGAGGCTTTCAGCCAGCCAAAGGCCTGTCTTGCTTTGGGGTTGGTTACCGTTGGCAGTGATCCGAGGAGAATTGTAGTCAGCGTTCGGTACAGTTGGTGTACGGCCGCTGCTTTGTCCGTGTTGATTGTTGGGCGACGTCGCAGGCGCCGAAGGGGTCCGTGCTCCTTTGCATGTCTCCCTCTGTTGCGGTGCTGAGGCTGCAATCGTCGGCGAAGAGAAGCTCATGGACGGCAGTTGTGGACGCGCGCTACTGGAAGTGCATCCGTCTATCCTGCAGGCGACGCGGATCCCGGGGTTTTCGTCACGGTAGGCTTCCATTAGCATAACAGAGAACATGAGACTGATGAGGGTAGGCGACAGGACTTAGTCCTACTTCACTCCATTGCTTGCTGAGAATGCTTCTGAGACGGCTCCATTGTCCGTGATGTGCGCCAGCATGCTATCGTGGAGCTAATGCACCATCTGAGGGATCGCTCGCTACAGCCGAATTTTTACATGATTTTCCAGGTTAACGTACGGTTTTTGCAGCCGGTTCTTCTCGGCAATTAGATTGCTTATGGCGGCGGCGGCGGCGGCGTCGTACAACCAGTCCTGATGCTCGCGCCGTGAACGGCCGAGGACAGTCAAGGTGGTTGACCGGATTGGGCCCCTCAGTTGGCACCATCGGTTCTCCACTGGGCGTCGTCGTCGGCGACGACTGGAAGGTTGGCTAGCCTTTGGGCAAGTTCATTGCTGAAGTGGAGATAATGGGCAGACACATTTATCAAATTCGACTTACCTGATGGTCGCTTACCTTGAGGTCTCCTATGAGGCTGTAGACAAATCGTCATCTTAGAGATGACGAGGAGATGGTCAGTCCACCTGTCGACACCCGGAATCGTCTTTGTCACCAGCATGTCCCGTTGGTCTCTCCTCCGGGTGAGGACATAGTCCAGCAGATTCCAGTTCAGCGACCGAGGATGCATCCAGGCCGCTCTCTCCCGCGTCGGAAAGCGGAAGTAGGTGTTAGTGAGGATGATTCGGTGTTCTGCGCAGGTTCGCAGGAAAAGCAGGCCATTGTTATTTGATCCATCAAGACCATGAGGGCCCAGCACTCCTTTCCAGGCAGCATGGTTTGTATTGACGCGGGCGCTGAAGTCAGCAAGGACAATCAACTTATCCGCCCTCGGCACAGACGCCAGGAGAGCATGCAGGTCCTCGGAGAATTCGTTCGTCGCTTCGTCGGGGCTGGTCATCGGGAGAGCGTAGACACTGACAGTGGTGGCAAATTCGCCTCCTCGTAGAGGCAGGCGGAGCCTCATCAGGCGATCATTGGTGCCCTACGGCAGACGGGGCAATCGTCCCGCGATGTCCTTCCGGAGGGTAAAGAGGACGCCAGTGTCTCGTTGCTCTACCGTGGGGTGACCGCTCCAGAAGAAGGTGTAGCCGGCACTCACCTCCTCTAGTTGGCCTTGTTCGGAGAATCGGATCTCGCTGAGTGCAGCGATGCCCACCTTGAAGCGCGTTAGTTCCCGAGCCACCAGGGCCGTTCTCCGTTCCGGTCGGTTCCTCCTTGGCTGTCAGAGTGAGCGGACTCACCCTACAACCTGTTGGGCTGCATGGAAGGGAGGAGGAGAGGGGAGCCAGAGATATTTGTTCCTCGTTTGTTGGTTTCGATCGCAGGCGTGGCAGTTTGCGAGCCAGGGTCTGCGTGCAGAGGATGCGATCCCAGAATTTCTTTAGGGCACCTTTTCTAGCCCCCTCCATCTCGCTGGAGTAAGCAGTGCTATGCCTAACCAGGGCTGCTAAGTCGTCTCAGTCGGCTGCCGCTCTCCACTATGGGCCATGCATTGGTTTAGTGAGAGAACGGCCCCATTGGCTTTGGCCGCGTGATTGCCTGTCGCCCTCGCGGTAGGACTTCTCGACCGTGGGGGAAAGAGTAGTGTAGAGAGTAGACAGAGAAGAGAGTAGTGAGGTAAAGGAAGGGGTGGAAGGGAAGGGGGGCGTGGAATGGGCGAGGAGAAGAGTGGAAGGGGAAGGTGGGAGGGATGGGGAGAGGGGGAGGGGACAGAGTTACAATGTGTGGGGACACACGGCGGCCGCGTAATGAGGAGCAGTCGAGTACACGGCTGTTGTACGAGGGGGGAGCTCGGGCATTCGAGTACATTGAATAAAATCCTTTGTCCATGGGTGAAGCTACCATGCATGAGAAATGCAGCAAAATCCACAGTGTTCTCTTTCTGTATGAGGACAACAAGGGAAGGGCTAGTATGAAGAAAGGGTACATAAACATCGGAGATGATTAGGCCTTAAAAATGCGGAATGGCCTCATTTCTCGTGCTCAATTCGGGTCAGGCATTTTAACCCATGTGTTCTGAGCAATAAACAGTCCCTGGAAAATTAGACGACCTTTTAACACGTGCATGACTTCGGGAATGAATTGCAAATGAATGTAGTCGAAATGCAACAGTAATCTCACTAAAATAGTGTCATTATTTGGCGAAATTTTCAAAAAATATTGCGATTTCGCGCTTTCGGATAAAATTTGCTAACATTATCTTAGTTTCGACCAAACTTTCCAGATGGCGAAAAACTGCTTACGGGGGATTTAGAAGCAACAGATGGTCGGCGTACGTTGAGCACACGCGCTTGAGCTGTCAGAGCGCAAGTTTCCATACAAAGCAGGTTTTTATTATCGATCATATGGATAATCACAACGCTGAAAGGCTTTATGCGCATGCACGTCACGAATTTTGGATATGCCGTCGACAAGATATTGTTAGTCAAAAAATTGGCCAGCAAAGAATGATGCTGAATCAGTGAAAAGTAAGCGGACATCGTGCCCTTTTCAAAATCACCTTGCTTTTGGTCAAAGTACCTGAAAATAATTTAAATAAAAGAAAAAACACCACGCTAGCTCAATTATTGATATCGGACAGAAGCGCCCTTTTTGTAGAATTACAGCTTTAACGAGCCTCCGCACGACGTCGGCGGCGGGTGAGATCTGTTCAATGTATTCGCCAGAGCGAGGTGCTCGCCGTTCTGGTATCCCGGGCATTAGTAACTGAAGACAATTTAAACAGTGTTTTATTAAATTGGGGTCGGCAGCGCAAACCGGTTGTGAGAGGTCTTTGAGGATTGGATGGCTCTTCAAAGGTGCGGAACCCATGAGCCACGGCATCATCATCCTAGAAAATCCATCATGAAAGGCCTTGTCTTATGTCTCCTTTAATACTCGCGCAGATGCCCCTCTTGATTATATTCTGACTAACCACAGCAAGCTTTTTTGCGTAAAAAACAGGGCCCCATTGTCAGGTTCTGACCATTCCACTTTATCGTGTCTTCCAAAAATCTATTCCACTTCAAAACGTGCACTGCTTGCCAAGCCTGAGAGAAAGGTTAAGGTTCGCAACACGTCCGCCCAAAACATTCTCATGCTTCAGACTTGCATTTTTTTTAACTATCCCCACTTTCCTTGAACATTCTAATGTTGAATCCTGTTCTTCCAACCTGACAGCGTTTTTAAATGAAATTTTCAATATTTGCTGCCCTTTTGATACTGTTATGGTACGACCGGATAGAATTTCTTTCCCCTATCTGAAATCGTTAAGACGTAAAAAAGAACTCCTTTATAAGCTAGGCTTACGTGATAACCTTAAGAACGTTACCGTCTTAATAAAAACAGAGATTGACAGGCTAAATAGCCTGTTTGTCAACCAACGTTTTTCCTCTTCTTACTCCCTCCCTTTCCCCCCCTTCTTCAGCTGAGATTTGGAAAAATCTTGAGCGTCTCACTGGCCATCGCAACACGCTGGTGCATGTGGATGCAGATTTAGACTCCCTAAATAAAAATTTTATATTTAGTCACAATGACTCCATCTTCCCTTAGAAGACATTCCCCTATCACCGAGTACATTCCAACCCGTGTCTTTGGCAACAGTAGCGAAACACCTTAAAAAGATCCGTGGATCAACAGCTGCCGGACCTCCATAGTGAGTCCCTATTTATTAAAGTTCGTAAACTTCTTTACTACATTCGTCGTTTACGTTGCTACCACACACCTCAACCCTTAGTCTGGCGATTCATTGATGCCTGCATTCTTCCTCTTATCCTATACTGTTCTCCCGTCATTTTTCCTGCTTTGTTAAAAAAGGATCTTTTTATTTTGAAACGAATCCTCCGCATGCTCTCTTTTGCTGCTGGTGTTTCTTATATTTTTTTAGTTGCCACTATCTTACAACAACACTTCAGTGCGGTCAAGCAATTTGCTGGTCGAATTCTAGATGACGTTGCCCATCCCCTACATTCCGATCTTATGTCTGCCAAGTCTTCCCGCCCGATGCGTCTCAACTTCCGTCTTATATCCTGTCGCACATCGGCTTATCGAGCTTCTGTATTGCCATTCCTAGCGCGCTATCTTACGTGCGAAGAGACAGAAATACAGAAGCTAAGACTTGAACTATCCCCATAATAATCGTTTCTTTGTGTTAAACTTTGACTCTTGAATAATCTATTAACTTATTTACTGCCCATAGTGAATGGAGCCAACTTTTTGCTGAAAATTTTGAACATATGATTTCAAAATAAAGCGCGTGAATCAGCTCATAGTGAGTGTAGACTTTCGTCGCATCTAATGCACTCTCTCCTTCACACTACCGGTAATACATTAATGACGTCTGGGCAGTTGGTTGTGCCCCAATGACCACAAATACCAGGACAGACTTTGAGTATCAAGAAAAGACGGAAGACAAGGAAATGAGAGATTTTTCCTTACAAAAGCCGGATCTACTGTTATAGGTTATGGTGTTCGTCAGTGAGACCACGGCGTGTGCTGGCAGTATAAAAACACAGAAGAGGTAGAGAGGGAATGCACCTGGGTGGTCTGGGGGCTATTAAAGGCTTTGTGGGAGCGAAGTTAGGGCCTCGTGTCCTAGTTGGCGTGCATTTTGGCACGCGAGATATGGGCGGCTCCGACTGTCCGGAGGTGCGTGCATCCACGTGGCAGCTGGATAAGGCGGTCAGTCGGGCCTCAAGGTTAGCACGGGTGAGAGAGCTCGCTATGAATGTGGTGTACTTGAAGCGGTAGTGTGTTCTTAAAACAGTTTGCCACAGATGTAGTCGCGGTACGCCCATAGGAAAAAAGGTTGGCTGTGGTTATGTGGTGAGGTACCTGACTAATTTACCTTTGACAATTTAGACCCATTTTCTTTGACCGGATTGCTTGTTTGAATGGGACGAAAAACGACATAAGTGTACAACCCGCCTTGCTAGCGTGCTGCTCCGTCGTGGTCTGTTGTTAGTTTTCTTAACGTTCAAAATCTCTATATTATTCACTGCTCAGTTTTACTTGCTGCCTTTAAGGCTAGGGGGTCGTGAGATATAACTCGTTACTTCGTGAGAACATTACTATTTACGTTAGTTAAGTAGCTCCACCTAAAGTAAATGAATCGCAGTCATCTCTAATGCGAGACTGGCGGTGATAGGGTTTTTTACAGGTGGGACCGGGGAACGCACAAACGACGAGGTCAAGTAGTTGTATGCAAAAGAAAAGCTATTGGGAATTCGCGGTTGTACTTTAAGTGGTTGAGAAATAGTTGGCCTAACCCCTAGCCAAACCCCCAAACCCTTACTGTAACCCCTAATCCTAAACCCTGGCCCCTAACCAAAACCCATAACTCTAACTCCTAACCCTAACCCCTAACTATAACGCTAACCCTGACCCCTAACCCTCAACCCCAACAGTATTGTGTCCACTAGGTGGGGCTAATAAACCATATCTTACCAAAATAAATTACCAAAATTCTCATAAATGAAGATTAAACTGCCCTTTCTTGAGCTCCAGAAAGCCGCCTGAGTCTAGGCGGAACATCTACTACTCCACACAATCGTAGCGCTCATTTCGTTTCAGAATCGTTCATGATTCGACCTCCATGTCCACACTCCTTCGCCGATTCTCTTCGGTGAAATGCTCTACTCATCAAGTAAGATAGCTTCTATCCTTTGAGAAGAACGCCGCATTTACTATGGCACAATCCGCCTCAAACGGGCTCTTGAGCGACTTTTTGTTAACCATGCTAGAGTCTGTCTGCCTTCACGTCGCATTTGTCCGGAGTGTTCCTAGCAGCGCGGATATGTGCTTGAGATCCGCTTCAATGGTGCAGCATGGAGAGGACGCGAACCGACTATAATTTACCCAATCCAGTGGTCTACTGTGCTCTTGCATCGTCGATTTCGGTGGACGACGGCTACACACGATCCTCTAATAACCGCTCACTGTCTCGTGGCCGACAGAGCCAGACATCCCGTTTACGTGTACCACACCAGGATTTCACACAAAGAGGGTAGGTGGCTTGGATCTCACATGTGGGATAATGCCGTAGGAGACTTATTAGGAAGGAATCATTGAGGTTGACTCAGAGTCCATCAGTGGACCATACCACAAAAACACGCGCAGGGCCGACTGCGAGGCCTGAATTGTACTATCGGTTGCCGACCTTTCAATCCATGGTGTTTGGTGTGCCATGATAGATGAAGTGAAAAGTGAACTGGGGAATCCGCAGCGTAGGCGAACCTTTTAGCCATTCGGCATGCTGATCAAGTATTAGGCAAGCTTTCTCCTGGATCGAACTACGTTCCGAGATTTCATTTACCCCAGCGGACATCCTGAAAGGAAGGAATGAATATGTGCGGAAATGCAGATGCGGCAAACATGGCTTCTGAGTCAACAGTGATAGTCATCAAGAAATATTTGCTCATTGCCACTCAGCCGGCTGAGAGGGTCCTGACCCCGGAACTGCACAATGCCAAACTTCTCGCCCAGTATTCCGCCTGGCAACCAATATCGATCGGTCATCACCACTGCCATGAAACTTTGGATACTGCTGACCGCAGTCAACAGGACTTGGGTCCGTGAAGCGGGTGCTACGGCGATTGTCATAGCAATGTTTGTTAGCTTGCAGACTCGCTTTCGAATCTAAGGTGCCTCCTCGGTTTGGGCGTTTGCCGAATACGGGTATCGCGTAGTGAATTTGGTACATGGTAGCTACATGCATTTCATGCTGCTTGTCAATGATTATTGGTCAGATGAAAACATCTCTCTTTTCTTCCATTACGACCCCGACAAGATTCGTACGGGGCTGCAGCCCATTTGCACTAATCATTTCAGAGAGTCAGAGATCTTACATCCACCACTTCGGTGATTGCCGCTTCTTTCACCAGCACTCTGTCTAAAGACTAACTTGAAGAGTGAATCTCTCCTGCTCCTGGCTGCTATCGACGGGAACCTTGGGGACGTTGCCAAGCTGGTTAAAGTGTTGGTAAGCTCACCGCTTAATTTGCTCTTGCCGCGACTTCCGCTGAACTGCATAGCTCGCACCCTTTGCGGGTCGTTTATTGGATCCCCCATACAAACTGCCCACGCAGATGCACCCTATCACCTCCCTTTTCTATTCCTTTCCTCTCGTTGTTTTGGCTCATTACTGAGCCAATTTTTTGATCCGCCGTAGGTCAACCTAGTCCACTTAAACTTAATCGCTCTTTGATTGCTCGATGGTACGCACCTCCAGTCAGATCGAGCTTTCACTACTATGGGTTTGAAATCTTCCAGCCTTTACAACTTACTTCTGCCTTTTGTGCATTGCTGTAGGCCGTCTAACAAGAAGCTGCATTAGAACATATAAAAAAGCTAGTCGTCTGAATTACGTCCAGTACTAAACTTCGACAACTTTCCCAAAGAATACGCTCCAGCAACACTTCCATCTTTGCCAACAGTCGCTAGCCCTCCGATTCCTTAATCATTTTGCTGTGCAGAACTCCTCTTTCGAACTCTTCTTCCAACCGAACTATTGGATTCGGACCTGGCAGTAACCTACTTCGATAGAACTGACTTGAAGTAGGTGGGCTAACTCATGAAATGTCAGCCGAAATTTCGAAATGCGTTCCCGTTTCGAAAATATTAATCAGGTAGGGTTGTAAAAGTAATCACTTCGTAGCATAATTCTATAACAATCCAGTTATCCCATGGTGCCGGCTTTCGAACGAACTTCTTTCTGACTGCATGCAAGAACTATACGCTGCAAAAAATGACTATTTAAGTAGCATGCAATGTTCTCATTGATTTTCGAAACCCATAAAAAGTCAATTATATTTCATGGAAAATATGCATAAAATATTGATTCGTTCACTCTTTCGGTAGAAAATTACGTCTTCTTCCAATTTTTACTTAAGGGAAGGGTATAATTCGGTTTTAAAAATTTCTGATTGGGCAATTGTTTAATACCGTGAAATGGCCATTCATAAAACGTCATGTCTCTGCATTTACTAGAGTGTTTTATAAAGTTAACAATATGGCTCAAACCCATTGCTAAATTTTATGAACTCCACGTCGTCTTATCTGAATACCGTAGGGAAATGTATGGTTTTCCATACGCAGAAAATACACGGCTTGTAGTTTTGAAACGAATGCGAGTGTATCGGCAGATCGGGTTCAAAATTATTCGGGAGTGGGGAAGGCTTTTGGAAAACGAATTATACCCCTCCTTTGAGTATAAAATTGGAAAAAGACGTAATTTTCTACCGAAAGGATGCAAAAATGAATATTATTATGAATCTTTTCCATGAAATATAACTGAATTTTATGGGCATCTAAAATTAATGAGAAAATTGCATGCTGCTTAAGTAAACATTTTTTTGCAGAGTATAGCTCTTGCATGCAGTTGGAAAGAAGTTCATTCGAAAGCCGGCACCATGAGATAACAGGATTGTTATAAAATTTTGCTGCGAAATGTTTAGTTTTACAACCTTACTTAATTAATCTTTTCGAAATGGGAACGCATTTCGGAATTTCGGCTGACATTTTATGAGTAAGCCACCTACTGTATATGGCCCTCCAAACAGAATATGAGAACAGGAACCGCCTGCAATACGGATGATATTGAGCCAACTTCCAGTGAAATTAGGATTACAATTGGCCTTAGGGTTAGATTAGGGATTATGTTTAAAAGTAAATTTCAAGTTGACGGTAAGATCAGTCAGGATCAAATCGGGGTTAAGGTAGGGACTAGTGTTCTCTGTGGAGTTAAGGTTTTGAGTGGGACTGTGGGTCAAGATTAGGGCAACGGTTTAGTTTTATATTAAGGTTTTTGTTAGGATTAGGACACGGGGATATTTTGCCCCTTCTGAAATTGTGCTCAGGTTCACCTTTATTACTTGGGCGGGGCGTTCCAATTTCTATGGCCTGTTTAGGGTCCCACCCCTACTTCTGCCGAAATCGCTGTACTCTTGGGGGCGGGGAGAATGTTCGTTCCCTCTGGCGATTGGGTTTTCTTGATTCGAACTTGGGGCGGGGTTTCGCTGCGCCGATCTAGGCAGAAATTAGAGAACGATTTTCTTTATGCAATCTAATTCAACTGAAAAATGAGGGAGCTCATCGCCAGTATCGATTTTGCAGGTCAGCAGAAATTAAGATTCTCTGCCTTCGGCTACTAGCTGTTAAGCAAAAAATCAGGAATTCGCATTCCAAAGTCATACAGTACTACATTTTTTATTGCCAATACAGTGCAACAGAGTCTTATCTTCCTGGCTTCACTCATCGATGAAGCGCGGTGCATTGACCACTGGCATCGCGGCTCTGGATTCCGGTTTCGCATTAGGAGTTTTTGAACGACACCTGTACATTGCCTGTCTCCCTTTGCTCTCCCGACCTAACTGATGATTTATCAATGTTTTGGACGCTCAGTCAGACTGTCCATATACTCTGAGTTACTTAGGGAGTTGTGGTGGTACCCCTAGGTGCGGGTACGGCCGTACCCGTCACTTGCGCCTTCTCTCGCCTTCGGTCTTCTTGACACCGGGATCAGGCGGGGGGGGGGAGGAGAGAGTGCGGCAGATGCCGTGCAAGTCTACCACCACTATAAACTAATTCGTGCCCAAGTCACCGTACCTGCCTTTATCTGGCTGTGGAGCCCGCGGTGGACTTCTTTGGCAACGAGGGTCGGACTGTCACCAGCCCTCCAAACAGGGAAGATTTCGCTTTTATTGGATCACAATCGGGGAAGACTGTACATGTTGTCTAGTTCGGTCACGTGGTAACAACTCTAGGATTTCAATTCTTGCGTCGGCTTAACTTCCGTGCTATAAAACGATGATCTTCGTTGGCCAGTGCACAGAACCCAGCCAATCGACCAAGTGTTGTGCTCAGCTTTTCAGATCGCTCGTTCTTCGGGATATTTGCCACCCCTTCACCATAGTAGGCTCATTTCACTGCAATAACTGTAATTTCTTTGGTAATAGTAATACGCTATCAGCGTCCTTTTTAAGTCTGCCTGGGATTCTGTTATCTAGACACTCTTGCTACCACACTTATTACCGGCGTGTCATAAAGTTTGCAACGAAACGGATGGACTTTACGCATAGAATTCAAAATTCGCCCTCAAAAATTGGAACTTTTGGCCAACTACTGCATATACAGTAGGTGGACTAACTCATGAACAGTCAACCGACATTCCGAAATATGTTTTCATTTCAAACAGATCAATTATGTAGGGTTGTAAAAATAGTCAGCCTGCAATATAACTTTATAATATTTCAATTACCTCAGGATACCGGCTTTCGAATGAACTTTCTTCCGGCTGCATGTAAAAACTACACTCCGTAAAAAATGGCTACTAATGTAGCATGCATTTTCTCATTGATTTTCGATGCCCCTAAAAGTCCAATTGCGTTTCATGGAAAACATGCATACAAATATTCATTCTTTTGCTCATTCGGTAGATAATTACGTCTTCTTCTAATTTTATACTCGAAGGAGGGACATAATTCGGTTTTAAAAAACTTTTCCAATTCCCGAATAATTTCGAACCCGCTCTACCGTTTCACTTGGTTTCTGGGTTTACAAATTACAAGCCGTATGTTTTCCGCGTACGGAAAATCCCATATTTCTCTATGGTACTAAAGGAGGACCATACAGGGCTCATAAAATTTAGCAGTGGATTTCGTCTATATTGTTAACTTTACAAGCCACAGTGATATATGTAGAGACGACGATTTATGAACGGCCATTTCACGGCATTTAAAAGTCACACAATTGGAAACTTTTGTAAAATAGAATTATATCCCTCCTTCGAGCATAAAATTAGAAGAATACGTAGTTATCTGCCGAATGGGCGGAAGAATGAATATGTGTATGCATGTTTTCCATGAAATATAATTGGACTTTTGGGGGCATCGAACATCAATGAGAAAAATTCATGCTACGTAAGTAGTCATTTTTTACAGAGTATGGTTTTTGCATGCAGCCGGAAGATAGTTCGTTCTAAAGCCGGCATCCTGAGGTAGCTGAAATATTATAGAAGTATGTTGCTGGCTGACTAGTTTTACAACCCTACTTAATTAATCCCTTTGAAACGAAAACGCATTTCGAAATTTAGGTTGACATTTCATGAGTTAGCCCACCTACTGTACATATATATACATCTGGGAAAAGAAGAAGACTGGTGGAGCACTGACAGAATTTCCTTGTTATTCTGAACTTTCGAAATCGTGTGGGTGTCCATCGTCCGCAATAGCAGCAGCAACAAAACAAGCGACAGTTATAGGGGTCAATTGCCAATCAGCGTTCAATGACGCACGTCTGGAAGTGACTGCGCAGGACTCCGTATATAATCAACTGACTTGGTTCCCATCTGAGGACCAGGTTTGAAAACATTCTCGGCTTGTTTTGCTCCCGGCGTGGGCATTTACCATGACGGCTGCGAATTTGAACCAAGGACCCGTTTCGTAGGTGTCGGCAGCTTCTTTCGATAATTCGTCGTCCCGTCACACAGCCAGCTTGCGTTCGTGCCCAGGGCCATCCGAGCATGCGTTCAGTCTGACTTGTGTAGTTGCAAGGAAATTTAAGCAGAAAGTGTGATACACTACATCAGACCCCTCCGTGGGATTTAATAGGTCTTTGATTTGCATGGCTCTGATGTGCATAGTAGCTTTGAGTCGGTGCGAAATTCCAACACAATCCAGCAGCAATGCGGTCGATCGCTTCTGAGACGTCCTCAGTGTATGACGAAGCATGCCGTACACCCCGTGTTTCTGTTTGGGTCCTCAGGGAGGGTGGGGGGGGGGGTTCGTCATAACAGCCTGGCAGATCGCTCTCAAAATCGAGCAGACTGTTACAACATTTTGGCTCCACTCCACAGTTGTGGGGCCGCAATCGAAAGGTCAGTCATCGATCGCGGTCTGATTCCACCACTATTAATTCATTCTGAAATCAGTGGTCTTCACAACTGAGCTTTGCCAGTGAACTTCACAATTGATTTCTGGAGTTCATATACCAGAAAACACACGAGGAAAGCTGGTGGACCCACTGACTAGCCGAACCCCTCGCAGCTGCGTCAGGCAGCGGCATAAGATCGGCAAAACTCGCGTGTCTGGGTTTTTAGCTAATACCTGTGTTGTTAGTACGGAAAATCATTGCACACTAGCTGCCTGTTGGCGGTTTGTGAATATTAATTGGTTATTCCGCAGTAGCTGATGGATTTCAGGTCAAATATGTATATCAAATTTCAGACCGTGCCCAAAAACGTCTGTTTCGAAAGAGTTACTCCAAGTTCGCGCGTTGGTTTCCTCGAAATTAAAATAATTAATTTCCCCCCTGCGGGGGCTCATCCAAAACAACAAGGCAATCAGGGCAATAACTTTAAAGTCAGACGGAGGAGGTAGACTTTTGGGGTGCTGTTGTTCTATCCACTGATGGTCTTCCTCCTGCATCAGACATATGACCAGCTCGGACAGTGGGGGGGGGGGGGAGAGAGAGCTCGACGATCTCAGCGCATACTACGTACTATAAACAATCGGACGTGCTTCAATGTATTACTGTGCGCTAAAAGTCGTAACTTGGACGGTCGCCAACTGGCCAGATTACTCGAACCTCACAGTTAGCCTGGCGTGTGTGTGTGTGTGTGTGTGTGTGTGTGTGTGTGTGTGTGTGTGTTAAGTGGCAGAATGACGGATCGCGAATTGAGTAACAACGGCTGCCTCTTAATGCGGTCTCACTTAGGCACGAGCTGGTGTGATGGCACGCGCTTAGGTGCGAGTTTTCGCCACGCCAGCCACCGGCGCCCTCTCCCACCTCCTCTTTTCTTGTCCCTGTCATGACAACGGTCCTAGTCCCGGGGGGGAGGAGAGTGTGGTCGATAGAACATAAGTCTACTGCTACTACTACTACTACTACTACTACTACTACTACTTCTACTACTACTACTACTACTAATACTACTACTACTACTACTACTACTACTACTACTACTACTACTACTACTACTACTACTACTACTATACAGTGATTCCTCCTCGATCGCGGATGTTGCGCTCCAGAAACCCCGCGTAAAGTGAAAAGCCCCGAGGTAAGAACCATGCGCTTTTATAGTCATTTGTATATTTTTAAGCCCTTATAAATCCTCCCACCTGCAGCATAAACCCTCTACATCCACCTAGATAGTAAGTGAGACTCGTTGAAATTATGTGGGCAAACACACAGTCCCTGCAGAAATCCGCGAACCGGCGAAGACTTCGTGGTGTATATTTAGATATGTTTGCATATAGAATCCGTCATAGAGTGAAGCCGTGAAAGTCGAAGCGCAATATAGGGAGGGATTAACGTAAACGAATTCACACGCAAATCAGCGTTCATGCTCCCATCTCGCTGTGGAGCACACGGTGGACATAGTTAGAACGGGCAGTCGAACTGTCGACAGTCACTCCGAGTAAATATAGCTGTTTTGGAGAGACCTATTCAACGGAACGATGCTCTCTCTTCACTGAGTATCCGCATGCCAGAGAATTCAGACTAAACTAAAAGCTCCACAAATTATTCAAGTAATACCTGTTTACGGTCAACTTCATCAACGCCTGCCTCTCAAAGTTGGGAAATTCTATGGCATACGAAAGGCGAGAAGCCTGTTGGTAGTGGCAACAAAACTTTGCGTACATTAATTTGATACAAGTGCACACTGAGTGTTTGGGCGGTTTTGCCATTCGCGGGATAAGTAGCGTCGAGTGGGCTTCCAATGCCAGTGCAGGTATGAACATACCTTCTCGCGAAAGACGCTTATCGATTTTTTTCCCCGATGACTCCGTTTCGCCCAATAGTATGCCTGTTAGCGAACTGACTGTAGTTAAGACACAGTAGTGCTTTCAGGCACGTCCTCTAGGTAGCTGGAATTTAAGCCTATTTTTCAAAAACCCGGGCATTTGCAGGGCGAAACGCCCTGACTGAAGTGTTAATTTTTTTTCTCACACCAACAACGCAATGCCACTTTTTCAAAATGCACCAGTTGTCTATCAAAGGGACGAAAAAGCACTCAGAATGACTTTCTCCGGCACGCGCCTTTCTCATTTGGAATGCACAGAGAAAGAGAATACCTGTTGCATCGCAAAACACACAGCCGTGGAAACGTTTAAGTAAAATAAATGGCATAGCCCTGGTAGCATCCTTCAATTTTGTAGGTGCTGGTGACCATTTCGACCAAAGAAACTTCAGTCCACGCAGAAAGTGTAGGTGAATCCTGAAAATCACACTGGCGTTCGTCATATTTTGAACGACAGTAAAACGACTAGTGCACATCAGCCTAAGGTGACAAATGCAGTCTGTGTCACCGCGCATACACAGCCTCGAGATGAACTTGTGGCAGTTTGCTCCCTCGATCGCCAGCGCAGCCGCCTGCCCGTGTC
>CACRXP010000437.1:427267-457490 GCA_902702965.1 Spirometra erinaceieuropaei | reverse complement strand
GCCTTTATTATCAATAGCCAGACTAGGCCGAAGAGTGACTATTGGAATTACGATTTAACAGAATTACAGTGAGTGACCGATCTCATGAAATGTTGGCTGAAATTCTGAAATGTGTTTTCGATTAGGAAGGTTTTCTTAGGTGGGGTTGAAACATTCATTATCATGGGACATAGTCCTAATACACTTTGGACTCGACAGGATGTCAGCTTTTGACTGCTCTACATTTTAATCTTATGTAGAAATCGTACTTGGTAAAAATGAATACTTAAGCAGCATACATTATTACAATGATTTTCGATGGTCTTGAAAATTCAAATAGATTTCATAGAAAGCTCGAACAAAATACGCATTCCCTCATTCGCTTCATAGAGAATCATATCGTCTTTATATTTTATACTCGTAAAAGGAATATAGTTAGATTTTAAAAGGTTTGCTAATTCCCGAATAATTCCGAGTCTGATCAGCCGTTGCATTAGCGCTTAGTGATTTTAGTCTACAAGGTGCATACGTTCTGCGTAAAGAAAATCACATATTCTTCCATGCCATTAAAAAGATACTATATAGGATCCATAACATTTTGCAATGGATGCGGACCATGTTATACATTTCACGAGGAGCAGTCGTAAGCAGGCAGGTACGATGCTGTATGAATGGAAGCTGCACGGTCTTGAAAAATCTCATAATTATAAACTTTTTCAAAACCTAATTATACCTCTTCCTCGAGCACAAAATATAAAGAAGACGGGGTTCTCCATCAAACGACTGAAAGCAAGCATATTTCCGTTCGTGGTTTCTATAAAATATATTCGAATTTGCAAAACCATCAAAAATCAATGTGAAAAATGTATGCTGCTTAAGTAGTCATTTATTGCCGAATATGGTTTCCACGGGAGATTTTAAAGCAGTGAATTCAAAAGCTGGCATCCTGCCGAGTCCGAAATATTATAGAATTATGTCGCAAGAAAATCAGTTTTACAACCGCGCTTAAGTAATCCTTCCTAATAGAAAACGCATTTCAGAATTTCAGCCAAAATCTCATGAGATCGGTCACTCACTGCATGATTAATATGACATAACCCTACTCCTTCAACTATTGTATCATGAAAACCGGACTGAAGTAGAGTATGCGAAGGTAGTTGAGAACAGAGGGCAGGCTTGTGTCGGAACTTTTGCTACTGTCTGTCATATTACGCGCCCGTTGCAGTTTAGTGCAGAAACTAGCTTCAGTGTAGCTTGTTTGGAAGGCAAGGCAAGGCAGTGTCATACAGAATGTTTTGCAGACTGACTAAAAAAGTGACAGATCAGAAAGTTCATTTTAAAACGCACATGTCAAACGCAGTGGTTGGCCCATTCCTATGACTGCAATTTAGTCCTTCATGCAGTCGCAATGCCGAGTGACTCATGGTTTGGCAGAGATGAGCGTAGAACAGAAGAAGCACACCAAATCGCGATGCCTCGGCTTGTGCCCATCCACGCATCTATGCACCCCGATCGACCCAGATGTACACACGCACACGCCAGTGCGTCAGAAGCGCAGCTCACCTAAAGGGAGGCCTGAATTTTGACGGGGTCTGATAGGAACGAATAGGTGGCCTACAGTGGCAACATTAGTCGCCGTAAAAAAGCTAATCTTAGGAGGAAATTTTCGGGTACTTTGAATTGACATAGTTGGAAGTTAAGATAACAGAATTCTACATCTGAGATAACCTGATAGGGAACAAGGGAACTTTTCGGCAAGATCTTATTTCGTAACCGTACCTATTAGGGGTCAGAGTTAGGAGTTAGGGGTTGGGGGTTAGGGGTCAATTTTAGGGGTCAAGGTTAGGGGTTGGGCTGGGACCTGTCTCCTGCAGGTACGGCCACGATATAAGACCCGACCAATTTTCCCAAAGGAAGAGGCCGACTCAATTGGCAATTTGTCTCTGAATTCACAAATGCACATTAAAAACATGTAGGACTTTGGAAAATGATATATGCTGAAGTCGGATGTGGTCTTTTGGGGAAACGGTTTGTCTTCGGTTTCTTACAACGCTATCGAATCAAAAATTCCGGGGAGCAAGTTCATGCTGGAGAAGAAAATTGACGAAAAACTCCAATTTTTAAATGCCCTCGTACAGCGAAAGACGGACGGAACAGCATGCACACCAATTTACCGTAAACAAACTTCTGTGCGCGGCCACCCTATCCTTCCAAAATAGGAGTGACCTTGACAGCTATCGACCGACGATGCTCACCGTGCGCTCGACAGCAGGATAAGAGCAGGCACAGTGATTTGTGTGTGAATAAGTTTATAGTGGTAGCAGAGCTGCTTAGCATCAACCGCCCTCTCTCCTGTTTCCCCATCTGGGCCCGGTGTCAAGACATAGTCTAGAAGAGCTGAGATGAGAAAGAACGCGGGTGGATGGCACGGCGAATGAGCCCACACCCAGGCGAACCACCACGCCCCCTGATCCACAAACACACAGCCTACTTAGACAAAAAATACTCTTCTGACGACGGAGGTTGCCGATTCGAAATAAATTACCGGTTTTAAGCATTTTCTCAGAATGGGTACCCTAACCATTTTGTGCATTGATGAATGAGACAATAAGAGTCAAAAGAAGGGGAACTACCTAGATGCACCCCGGCGCTCAAATCAGATACCTTGCAGATCCTTCCTTGCAATAAAAATATGTTTGTACTCGTTGAGAGACACCCGAGGAAACATTAGATACAAGCGTAGCACAAACTGGAGGCTACATTACGCACTCAGCTTGTACACGCTAAGGATCAGATTGGCTAGGGTCATCAGCACAACTGTCCCGCATATTCTGAGTTTCATGGTAGACCGGAGTTCGCAGTCGCTCCAGCCTGGGCCCTGTAGCCAGTCGAATGCCTGGCAGGCCTTAGAGATCCGGTTCGTCACTTCAACGTCGATTGCGGTGTCGTTTGAGGTGGTACTGCCAAGGTAGGCGAATTTTCTCACAGATGCGATTCGAGTTCCATTCACGTTCATCCTGGGCGTAGTGTGTTTCCCCGCTGGTACTGGTTGGTGCATGATTACCTTTTTCTCTGTGTTGATGGTCAGTCCGACGTTCGTGCAACCAGAGACAAATAGGTCAACTACGACCACCAGGGGTGTTCGTGAGAGGTGGTAATTATAGTACGCATATGGTCCCACGGCAACTACGTCCTATAAATACTGCAGTCTTTGTGGCCCCACTGCCCTTAACTGAGACTTTCTGTGAAGATGGGTCCGAGTGAGAATTAGAAACGCCAGGCCAATAAACTTCTTGTTCCAGTGAACGCATCTTCTTTTTCCCCTTCTTCTTCTTCTTCTTCTTCTTCTTCTTCTTCTTCTTCTTCTTCTCAACTTCTCCCCGGAACTCGCCTGTTCGCTTCTACCAGCAGTCTTTTTTGGACGCGATGCGCTCAGATCGGCTCGACAGTTGGGAACATTTGCCCATTCATGGTCATCTACGTATGTGCAGATGGATGATGATGGGTTCGAGTGGGAATCCGAAGCGTCAGGCCAGTAAATTTCTTGGTCGCGCCATCTTCTCAGCTGCTTCCTAGAACTCATCTGCTCGCTTCTATCGGCAAATGGGTCTATGTATTTTGCATGGCTGTTTCTGTCATGTCATTAAGTGCACAGTCGCCCACGAAGAAGAGGTAATGAACAGTGGTCATTGTTATTTGCACGGATGCTGGCATTCGTCAGACACTGAGAAGCCCGCTGTCCGTCCTGTAAGAGATGTTGATACTAGGGCGCTCCTCACGGTAGGCGTTCATCAGCATGACAGAGAACATGGGACTGGGGAGGATGGGATGGAGTACACAGTCCCTTCTTCACTCCAGCAGGCACAACGAATGCCTTTAAGGCGATGCGATTGTCCGCGAAGTGCGCCATCATACCATCGTAGAGCCGTCGCACCATGCGATTGGAACTCTCAGGACATTCAAATCTCAGGACGATCCTCCAGAGTCCATCTCGGCACACGGTTTCAAAGGCTTTTGTCGGCTCCCTGGTAGTTAATGTCCATTTCACTGCTCTTCTCTCGCGGCCGCTGTGTCGCAAAGGTCACGGTGACGAGGCCGAGGCTCCGTCGGAATTCAAATGAACTTTTCGGGAGGAATGCTTACCCCCCCCAGATGGCTGTCGAGCGATTGAGGAGTATACGGACTGAGATCTTGTTAGCAATGTTTAATAGTGAGATTTTACTGTGATTATGACGGAGTTGTCGGTTGCTCTGGCACTTGTAGACAGTCGAAATGCTGACGTCTTTAAAGTCCCGGGACTTGTCTTTGCGACCACATCTCTTGAAAGAGCGTTGCAAGTTTGTCTATCAGCCGGGGACCGCTATGCTTGCAGACTTTGGACGGAATTGTGCCTGACCTCGTTGTTTTCTCACTGGAAAATTGGTGCACGGCTCTGGTTGTTCTTGCGAGAGAAGGCTGGGAAGTCCAAGTCATTGGTCGTTTAAACTTGAAGGAGTTTACTGATGGCGTCATCGGCGATTTTGAATGGGCGACTGAGTGCGCTTCTGATAAGTACACTCCAGCGCTTCAGCGCCTCTGGAACGGCTCGCTGAGAAGGAGAATAACCTCGCGGCCGGATATGACCATGATGACCGCTGGCAAAGAATCGCCATCCTGCGTCCATCAGGCTGTGGAACACACGGCGGACATCGTCGTTCGCAACAGTCGAAATGACGGGTGTGCCTCAATCGTCACGATCATCGAAACAGGTTCCGATTAAGATGACGCAAACACGGTAGATTTATTCTGTGCAATAATCTAAGCTGTTGTCTCAGACTGCAGTGGTCGGCCAGAAGACCAGGTCGTGTGATAACAGAACAAAAACACAGCGAGATAGAGGGGTAATCCATCCGGGAGAGAGAATGCGTCTAAGTGCTTTAAGGTTATTATTAAGTTTCGTGGGAGCGAATTCATTGTCTCCTCTCCTACTTGGTATGCATTTCAGCACGCAAGAGATGGGCGTCCGGAGGTGTGTACGTCTAGGCTACTGTCGTTCGAGGCAATCGATTGGGTTGTAAGGTTAGCACATCTGGGAGCGCCCGCTGAGGTCGAGGACGAAAGTGAAGTAGTAGGAAGTTAAGGAGCGTTTTGCATCCTTTCAGCGGTTATTTACTGATTCAATCGTGGTACCTCGGTGTAAAATAAACAATCAATGGTTACTTTCTTGAGCTCCAGGTAGCTTCACAAGCCTAGATGGAGCCTCCATCCGCTTGCACAATCGAGTTGCTCAGCCCCCAGAATGTTTAATACTTCGATATCTATGTCCATACTCCTTCGTCGATTCCATTCAATGGAATGCTCGACTCATCAATCCAGATAACTTCTATTCTCTGAGGAGAACGCCACATTTACTGTGGCACAATCCACTTCAAGCGGGTCCTCGAACGGCTTTTTTTAAGCATACCGCATTAAACAGTCTGTCTGCCTTTACATCGCATTTGTCCGGGGTGTTCCTAGCAGCGCGGATATGTGCTTGAGATTTTCTTTAATAATGCAAAATGGAGAGGACGCGAACCGGCTACAATTTACTCAATCAAGTGGTCTACTCTGCTCTTGCATCGTCGATTTCGGTGGACGACGGCTACACACGATCCTCTAATAACCGCTCACTGTCTCGTGGCTTGTGGTTGACTGAGGATCAGAAATAACTCCAAACGACTTCTCAAGCCTCCCTCGTGCTAGCCTCAACGCCGCCTGTCTAGACATATTTTTATTTGCTTCCACATGTATGATTTAGCCGAGTTAGTTGGAGTTAGAATGACGGTTACCGCATTTGCGCGACATGCGCTCAACCGGTTTCAGGCCATGAGTAGATACGGGTATTACAGGCACAAAATGAAAAATGACGGCGGCTAAGTCACATGTGCAGAACTTTCCGCGAGTTATTTCTCGTTCTAGCTACTGGCAGTCCGACAGTCCTGAGCGACTATGTCGATCGTGTGTCGCGCAGCATGGCGGGTGCAGAGACGGTGATTTGCACGCGAATTGAGAGGTACCTACCGCACTCTATCCTCCCTTACCCGCCTGAGCCCGGTATTAGGATAGGGTCAAGAAGACCAGACGCGGGATCGGGCACAAACGGGCTAGAGGGTCCGTCTACGCGCACCGAGGTGGTTTAAAATGCGCCCGATTGTTTACAGTGAGGAATATGCACTGAGTGCCGTGGGAAGGGGTCCCCAGAGTCGACCTCACTCTCTGCCCTCGCCTAGGTACCAATCCACTGTTGGAGCCGGTCATCTGTCTGATGTGGGGAATGAACGCAAGTGGCCGACAGAGCCAGACATCCCGTTTACGTGTACCACACCAGGATTTCACACAAAGAGGGTAGGTGGCTTGGATCTCACATGTGGGATAGTGCCGTAGGAGACTTAACAGGAAAGAGTTATTGAGGTTGACCCAGAGTCCATCAGTGGACCATACCACACAAACACGCACAGGGCCGACTGCGAGGCCTGAATTGTACTATCGGTTGCCGACCTTTCAATCCATGGTGTTTAGTGTGACATGATAGATGAAGTGGAAATTGAACTGGGGAATCCGCAGCGTAGGCGAACTTTTTAGGCATTCGGCATACTGATCAAGTATTAGGCAAGCTTTCGCCTGGATCGAACTACGTTCCGGGATTTCATTTACCCCAGCGGACATCCTGAAAGGAAGGAATGAATATGTGCGGAAATGCAGATGCGGCAAACATGGCTTCTGAGTCAACAGTGATAGTCATCAAGAAATATTTGCTCATTGCCACTCAGCCGGCTGAGAGGGTCCTGACCCCGGAACTGCACAATGCCAAACTTCTCGCCCAGTATTCCGCCTGGCAACCAATATCGATCGGTCATCACCACTGCCATGAAACTTTGGATACTGCTGACCGCAGACAACAGGACTTGGGTCCGTGAATCGGGTGCTACGGCGATTGTCATAACAATGTTTGTTAGCTTGCAGACTCGCTTTCGAATCTAAGGTGCCTCCTCGGTTTGGGCGTTTGCCGAATACGGGTATCGCGTAATGAATTTGGTAAATGGTAGCTACATGCATTTCGAGCTGCTTGTCAATGATTATTGGTCAGATGAAAACATCTCTCTTTTCTTCCATTACGGCCCCGACAAGATTCGTACGGGGCTGCAGCCCATTTGCACTAGTCATTTCAGAGAGTTAGAGATCTTACACCTACCACTTCGGTGATTGCCGCTTCTTTCACCAGCACTCTGTCTAAAGACTAACTGTCGTACATCTTGCTGCCTTATATTCATTGTCCTGTTTACCTGACCTCCAAATAACCTGGAGTAGACTATTCAGACAACAACTACTGGAGGCTTGAGCCTCTGACCCCGATCTCAAATGCGCAGACACACTGATATACGCCCCCGCAATCGCGCATTAAGCCCGCGTCGTAAAAGGGCGCGACCCAGTTTCCAGCTCCTGATCGCAGGTCCATGATAACACCGTGAATTAGACAGCGTGATTCAAAACCAGCCTCGGGTACACAACCTCGTCCCTCCCTCCCTTCCTCCTCAAAGCCCAGGTGTTGCCAGACAACAAACGACTTGGCTGTTGTTGTGCTTTCCTACTCTATGAACCTGGGCTCCTGTATGATGCCGAAAGCCAAGACTAATGCGAATGCCGTCCTAGTGCTCCCGTCTTGTTTAGCGCGTTTGAAATTCGGATTCCACAAAGTTTCATTTTCTCCTATATAACAGAAAGTTTATCCCATCCTACTCTCAAGCTCATTTTAATCTCACTGGATTGGCTAGAGTCCACGTTTTCAGTGTTTGCGAAGTTGCAAGCAAATAGGTCAAGTTGCATTGTTTCTTCTTTCAGGCGCCAACCGAATGACCTTAGCCATATTTCAGGCTATCCTTTTCTCACCGTATAGGCGAAACAGTTATCCGTTTCAGGACTGAACACAGTCAAAACGGAAATTTGGGTACACTAGAGTCTAAGCAGTGGTCGAGGACGAACCATTTATTAGCCTGCCTAAATTACAGCTATGATTAACTAGTGTTTACCTTTGACGTGAATGGCATGAAATTTCATAATAGCGGCATGATAAACTGAAGTTCATGCAAATATTTGCTCGCCACCTTGCCATTCATATTAAAAAAGATGCAAAAAACTACTAACAGCTGACAGGAGTCCTGCATTAAAGTCTGCAGGTCCAGATGGGTTGGAGAAAATCATGTTAAGGGAGAAACCAACGGACCTGCTGGTGATCCTGCAGGCGCCCGAACTGAGTGTTAGCAGCTTGGCCGACTCAAACGCATCACACACAACATGCCAGTTGCCAGTGACTGAATGCGACTAGGAAGTTAACAGCGAACCATTTAAAGGGGCAAAATTGTGCGTTTCGCACTGGTCAAACTTACTAATTTTAGCAGCTGAGGTTAAGGCCGGCTTAGTTCCATTCATATACCCAAGACATCCTTGGTGTGTGCTTACGGCAACTATGGCTGGAGCTACAGATACAGTGAGGGTTGGGATGCCATTCAAGGCTAGGGTTCGGCATAAGGCAACTTGCGCCAGGGAGCAGTTTCAAGGCTTGGAACCACTAAGCTCATCTAACCTCTTTGAAGATTCAGTACAAGGAGGACTTAAAAAACGCCGGCAAGACTGAAGCATGATCAATCTCCCCACCCTCTGAAACGCATGCGACTTACTGCCGTTGTTTAAACATCGGCAATTTGTTATCGACCTCGGAAACGATGTTTTCGACGGTATGCTCACCATATCCATTTCCGTCGGCCACAATGGCCCAAGTTAAATGTGGCTACCTACCCCGAAAATGATACAATTGAAAGTATGTTCAGTTTACTTATTTACTCGATGGCAATACACGCTATAAAGCCGCAGAAAATAAGAATGTGGTACGGCAATGTGGTTGGGATTTACTGATATGGTACAACAATTAATCATGATGACAAATGGATATACGACTCGATTCATTGAATAAACGATTCAGTGCTTAGTAGGAAGTGCACAGTTTGTAATGCACGAGTTATTATGGGATGACATTATTAGGGGGTCAGTTCTGCTGGTAACGTTTTCGCAAACAAAGTGATCAGTATTCAGCAATGACGGCGTGATGCTGGGGCATGCCGCGTCTACAGGGTTAATTCCGGGCTAGGGAGTTGATTATATTTCAGCTGGTCCAAACACCTAGCGCCAACACGGCGTCACTTTCACAGTTTAAAGGACGAAAATGTATAATTCGACCAACATTCTGTTCTGTCGCAGTCACTAGCATGTTCCACTAGTATGTTCCACTTTTTGAGTGACTTGGTTACACAGCGGCTTACGTGGGTGTTTCTAGCCTCTGTCAGTTAATATTGTTGCTTCGTAGGCCAAAACGGTTTTCTCGACGCCTGCTTACGCACTAAGTTCCAAAAATACTAAAGCGTCCCAGGGGAAAAAATTACTGATAGCGGGTTCTGTAGAGTACTCCGAAAACCAGGCTGATTCTACGAGCATAAGAATTTATTGATCCGTAATACGCCATTCATTTTAGAACGCAGAGACAGGTCTCAGTAGTCATTCCAGAGGATCAGTAGTTTTCTGTATGTTTGAGCAAAGATGTGTGCGACCTAGTATGCGCATTTTGTACAAGTCAAAAAAAAACTATCAAGGCTTGGCCTCATTCCGTCTGTCTAATGTACTATATCCTATTACGTAAAAATGTCACAATTTCTTTTAAATAAAAATAACTAGAGACTAGGTTTCAGAAATCCGTCAGAATTGTCCACAGTTATGGAGGACATATGGCCTCATGCCTGTAAAAATGACAAGCGGTCGTTGATGCAAATTTAAAACTTTGGTCAGTTTTTCGAGCTGTGTGCGAGGTACAAGCAATGAAAGCGGATGTCAAATCTTTTATAACTTATTGAGCACAGATTTTCTACCAAATTGCGCATTATTCCGATAGCCCTAACACATATTTCGCAGGAAACAGTTTCAATCAGACATTCTTTCCACCAGGAATTTCATTATTTTTAGTGCGATTTCGGGTCGCCATATCCCTGAGCTACCGAAACAGCAGCAAAATTTTGGCAGACATTGCCACACAGGCATTTATTAAGTACAAAACTGTCGTCGATGATACCAAGTTGCCGACGGATTGTAACACAAAGGAAATTCGTGCTCCCCTAAAGCAACCGAAAAAGACGTTTTAAGATTGCAAAAGTCAGGGCACTAAACAAGAGCCTATCGTGGATGTGAGTCAACATCCTTCTCTTCTAAAGCAAGCCTTCTCGTTTGTTCGTGCCTACCGGACGGTAGAAAACTAAAGGTTGTACGAACGTGTACGAAAAATGAGTTTAGTACTCATGCAGTGTGCGGCAAATAAACTTCCTAAAATGGACTCTCACTGTCTAGTTGTCCAAGTCTGTCATAGGACAACGGTTATTTATAAAAGATCTGAGCAAACGTTTCCACCATCTCCACAACTCACGGCATTCTTTCTCCTAAAGGTTGTAATTCTATGGGCAGGGCAGAGTGGGGTCGACGACTGGGCGCATTTCCCTCACTATAAGCAATCTGACGTGCTCGCAGCTATCACAGTGCGCTAAAAGCCGTGGCTTGGAAGGTGGCCAACTGACGGGATAACTTGGATATCACAGTCGACCCAGTGTTATGTGTTTGCGTTGAATGGCCGAGTGGTGGTCTAAGAAACAGACTACAATGGCTCCTTCGTAATGTGGTCTTTATAGCACTCCCACTCCGTGGGATCCGAGCCAGGTGTGACGGCTCGCGTAGGTTCTGCCTCGGTCGTGCCAGCCCCTTTTGTTGTTGTTAGTGAAAAATTCTGGTCATTTGGCTGTGCGGACCTGGGGGTGTGGAGTGGGACGCTAAAGTGCGGGCTCGACCGTGCCATCCACCTGCACCCTCCCCCCTCTCCGGTCCTCTTGACTATGTCTTGACACCGAGTCCACGTAGAGGAGAGAGTGCGGTAGATTCGGCGCAAGTCTACTGTCGCTATAAACCAATTTACGCGCAAGTCACCGTCCCTACTCCCCCTTGCTGTGTGGCATACGATGGAAATCGTCGGAAATAACAGTCGCACTGTGATGGGCAGGGCAGGGGAATAAGTGTCCCTCGGTATTACAGGTGGTTTTGCGTTAAGTTAAAGGTTACAATTAGGGTCGGAATTAAGTTTTGCTTTAGGGTTGGGATTAGGACACGGGTATAGGTACCGCCCCTGAAGTTTAACGCAAAATAAAGCTTTGCCCACTTTTCCTTTTTGTGTCCCCGCATTGATGAGGAATATTTTGAAAAACCACCTTTACCACTTACATCCGATTATAAGCGCACTTTTGTTATCTAAAAATACTGTACAACCGTTCTAATCAGCATATTTGACGCTAAAAATAGACACTAGACGGAACGTTGCTTTAGTAGAACGCAAGGATTTGGACTTAATATCCAGACCAAAAACCAGGAAAAACCCCATCGAGCACTTTATGCAAATGAGGAAAAAACGGAGGGACGACAGAGACGAAGAACACCGAAGAGGAAAAGAACGGAAGGAATTCACGCTTTCGCATCTATCGTGGATACGTATAAGCACGCAAACAGACTATCGTCAGTTTGTGAAATGTCATCGCTTAAATTCAGTTGATAAGTCTATTTATCAGGAGTGAAAAGGGGTTGCCACATGCCTACGGAGCGTCTTGGATGGGCTAACATGTCTTCCCATTGCTTTCGACCAGAGGGTTCCGAGGCATCAGCGCCTAATACGACTTTGCCAGCATTCCTGAACACCAAACCCTGACCCTTGTACTTCACTTTCAGTGTCAACGAGGCCACTATTAGCTTCTGCCTCCCCACCTGGAACTTAAACGTCTCACCGAAGTAGGGGTCCAGGGTTCCACTTCTGATATGTGTCCTCTTGTTAGCCAACTTCTTCTTGCCAATGTGAAGGGTGACTGAGACCAGTGTTTCAGGTGGGTGCTTTCTATAGAATTCTGGAAGGTCTAGCTGTTTGGCCTCCAGAACGTTGACGCTGAGTTCATTTTGAGCTGGATCATGTGTGAGGACAACACAAATTTGACCTGACTCATCCGTGAAGTCAGCAGTCTTCTTGAGATAACCTGTAGTTTCGTAGGACTTCCCAACATAGTTCTCCATCGGTAGTGAGCTCAGTTGAACATTTAGTCCTCCAATTATTGAGGGCTGGTTAGGTTCATCAGCGTCATAAACGACGATGTGTACAACGGCAGTCTTGAGGTCATCATAGGGCACATTGAAAACGAAGGCAGAATTGAATGTAGGACACGTGGTGTCCCGCCTAATGTCCGTTGTGTAGACTTTTTTGGTGACCCTCTCCTTGGATTTTGGCTTTTCCAGAGAAGGCGTTCCCTTGACACTGACCTTGACAAAGGGATCGACTGTGCCGGAGCCCGGTGGGGTGACGAGGTCCGTAGCTTGGATAATGCCGACTTTCAATGTCTTCGATGTCATATTATATTCCAGGGAGTACTCCAGATTGCCAGTGCTCTTACGGGCGACATCTTCCAGAGCGCCTGGTAGTTGGTCCTTGTACACAGTGGGTCTTTTTTGGTATTGAGGCCCGCGTTTTCTTGCCTTTCGACAGCAAACACGACAACAGCAAATGAGGAGGATTAGTCCAAGAAGAACGGCAATGAATATGAGGATTAGGACGAAAATCAGCAATGCAACATTGGTGATGTGCAGCTCACGACTGGCCCATGAAAGGAAGCTGTTTTGCAGAAGGGGCGATAATGTAGTTGTGACATTGTAAATCTCCGTGCTAAAGGGTACATTTTCCGTCGTGTAGCTGGAAGTCTGCGTCGGTGCCATGCTTGACTTTGACCAGTGTCACACCGCCCTTCATAAGACCGATGTCTAGTACGCCTTTAAGATGCGATTAAGCGATTCTTTTCGGTTGCAGCAGAAGGGTCGGAGGGTAGGTTGCTGGCGGTGTCTTGGTGCACAGTTTGTGCAAACAGTGCTGCTACCTAAATGGCTCCAACTGCGACTGAACAGCCACACAGGTGAGGGCGCAGCACACACAAAAACCGGCACGGTGAGGTGAAGACAAGTGATTGTCCGACCCCGCAATCGCCAAGGTCTGCTGGCTTGGTTGGCAGAGCAGAGGCTGGTGCCTCGAAAGACAGTCTTTTGTGTTAGAGGTCGCGGTATAGAAGTACACAAACCCGCGTAAAGAGCCGACTGAGCCTATATCCGATGATATACCCGCAGTGCCTTGTAAGGCAATTTTTAGACGAACCTTTTAAAAAGAGGAAATTAGAAGCAACGCCTTTGTCATTTGTGGCATCGTCGGGCATCTAGCCCCAAGCCGGAAATGACGACAATGTCCAAACTTTCTTGAAAACAGAATAAACGGTCTACCTTAGGGTAAGGTGATTTCATACTAACATCATAGGTGGTAGCCAGAAGCCCATACAGGCTTGTTTCGCCGATATTCTGCCGCTTCATGACACAGCTGCGAGGGGTTCAGCTCGTCAGTGGGTCCCCAGCATTCCCTGTCTGCTTTCTGGTAGATACTCCAATTTAGAAATTGTTGCCTTTTAATTTCATTAGAAATTAAATGCGGACTTGGAGTAGATTCGTATATTTAAGGTGTATGGACTCAGACCAAAGTTTTTTTTGCGTATGAGGCGTTGGACTTCTAACTAACAGGTCGCGAGTTCGAGCTCCAGGTGTCCCACACTTTGGGGTTGGGTATGACTGGCGGATGACGGCTAATAAGCTAGGAATGGCCATTCCAGTCTCCCTTGTCTTTGTCGGTAATAACATTCTGCCTATGTCATGTGCCGCCCGGCGACTGATGGTTGGGCTCAAGAGAGAGCCCGTAAGACACAACCGAACGAGTAAGTTCCGCAAGAACGATCGGTGTATGAATATTTGGGACGAAGTCCATCAGCCACAGCGGAGAACCGCGTAATATTCATTAACTGCGACAGGCAGCTGGTAGTATATTTTAGGATAAGGTGATTCTCTACAAACAACACAGGTATTAGCCAAAACTTTGGTCTGAGCCTATAGACCTTAAATATACTGATCTACTTCAAGTTCGCAGTTGATTTCTAAGAAGGTTAAAGGGCGATAAGCGTTCTACCATTTGAACCATAGTGTCAATTACTAGCAAGCAGTGCAACTTTACACTGATGCTGACCGACCAGTTCCACTTGAAAGATAGACTAAGTGAGTTTCGGTTTGCCTCGGAGTTTAGGCTCATCGCCTTCTCTGTAGGTCGTGGGGTAAGACACGGGAATAGGTATCCCTTTCGGATACAGGTGGCCTTGCGCTAAATGATCACTAAGGGAACCTGTCACTGCTCCATAACCCTACCACTAACCTTAACCCAAACACTGGCCTTAAAGTTAGCTCTGAACCTTATCTCAGACATATCCTTAGCATTAACCCTATCATAACCGTTTTCCTAACACCAATCCCAATCTCGATGGAATTTAGCGTAAGTATACCTGTAGTAGGGGGGTACCTATTCGCCTGCGCTACTGGTAGCACAGGCAAAAGCAAAAAACGGCGAGAAGTCTGCTCTCTATTCAGGCTGAATCTTCTATTGCCTTAAAAATAGGTTTTGCTTCCTATTGTGCACGGTGTTTGCTCACTCTTCTGACCTCGACCAGGAAGACAGCTTTCAATGTGCAGACTCTGCTCAAGTGACACCTGTCTAGGCGTTTGGGATTTTGACTGTTGTTCCATGACAAGGGGAGGGGGGCATGCATAATAGTTGCTGCTTAGAGAGGCAGTGCGTCTACATCCGCGCAATCTGACATCCCTCACGGCTTTTTGCACTAGGTTGCAACCGTCGTAGTCTTACCGCTCTAACAATGTCACCACTTAGTTCATTCACAAAGTAAGCACCTCCTTCACCTTCCAATCCGATAGAGTTTGGTTCCCTGCTCGAGATATTCCACCGACCTAGGCGGAGACAACGAGACAGACCATCTGCCATTATCAACCGGCGACGTGCAAACCAGACATTTGAAACAGGGGTTAATTTTACCACTGAGAAACTCCCTCACTGTCGGCAAGCTAAACATATTGCTGTACGTCACTTCCACATGAATGAATATTTCCCTGTCACAGAAGGCATAAACTGAGCCGTGACGTTGCGGCAAGAACGTTGTTTGACCATTATCTGACTCATCTTTAAACATCCAATGTGACCACATGAGGGAACGAGGTATCGCTGACAGGTGAGCAGGCGACAGGTAAGAGCAATGGACATGCCAGTACCCTGTCTTCGTCAGACCACCTGCTAGCGACTACGCGACCAACCGTGTGGGCTAAAGTCAGCAATCAGGAGAGGTCTGTGCACACGACTCCCATGTAACGGGTCATGAACTCCCGTGCAGACCGAAGGTCACCGTCGATGAGCTTACTGATGTCGAAAAATAAATGGCGGATACTGGTCTTGCAACCTCTCTTCCGGGCACCTCAGTGATTCGGCTAGATCGCAGTTGGTAGCCAGGCCCCCCCATTACAAGTGGCTGGGGGTTTTTTTTACTGGGGCTATTATGTGGGGTTCCGTAATCACATCTGACCCATTGGGGTCAAGGTTAGAACTAGGGTTAAGGTCGCCGTCCGCTTCCCCATTCCTGGCTACCAACTGCGATCTGGCCAGTGATTCTTCTAAGAACGCCATCAGATCCGCACGGATACCAGCTATTTTCTTCATTGATTTTCGATGCCCGTAAACATTTCATTATATATCATAGAAAACATGCATAAAGATATTCATCATTTTACTCATTCGGTAGAAAATGACGTCTTGTTCCAATTTTATACTCGAAGGAGGGACATAATTCGGTTTTCAAAAACTTATCCAATTCCCGAATAATTTTGAATCTGACCTACCGTTACACTTGTATTCAGGGTTTCCAAACTACAAGCCGTATATTTTTCGCCTAAGAAAAACCATACATTTCTCTACGGTATTAAGAGGAGATTATATGATGTTGATAAAATTTAGCAGTGAACTTGAGCCATATCGTTAACTTTACAAGCCACACTGGTAAATGCAGAGACATGATGTTTTATGGACGAACATTTCACGGTATTAAAAAATCCCACAATTAGAAATTTTGTCAAAACCGAATTATACCCTTCCTTCGAGTATTAGACTAGAAGAAGACGTAATTTTTTACCGAATGAGTGAAAGAATGAATATTATTATGCATGTTTTCCAAGAAATATAATCGATTATTTAAGGGCACCGAAAATCAATGAGAAGAATGCATGCTACGCAAGTAGCGAACTTTTTTGCAGAGCATAGTTTTTACATGCAGTCGGAAAGAAGTTCATTCGAAAGCCGGCACCCTGAGGTTACTGAATTATTATAGAATCATTCTGCACGATGATTAATTTTACAACCCCACTTAGCTAATCTTTTCAAAACGAAAACGCATTTCGGAATTTCGGTTGACATTTCATAAGTTAAACCACCTACTGTATTTAAAGGATTCGGTCGCTATGACAATTACTAGCTTTTTTTCTCGTCGAGGATGGTCATCCTCGGTGCGATAGTCGCTTGTTGGTCGACATTCGAGTCGATAATCGTTGCAATTTCATTACCCATGCTGGATGCTGGCGTGATGACTACTCGACTGTCTGGCCCACCAAAACTGGCGTTGTAAACGGCGTCCGCCTGCACCCTCCTCTTGTGGCTAATTACTCTGTCTAGGCCAAGTCAGAGCGTCGAGTATGGAAGGGGCAGTTGCACTTGGCCATAGACTGGAAACAAGTTAATCATAACTACAGAAACTCGTAGTGAACGCGATTGTCACCTCTCGTAAGAACTCCGGCCTCATCGAAATTTGATGTGTGGCCGTGGCCCCCTCAAATGAGCCGTGAGAGCTGGCGTCATTTCTCTGCACTGCTGCTGCTGCTGCGTGTTCGTCTATCCGTGTCCAGAGCAGCCTTTCAGTCTCTCCGACATGTTTTCTTTGCCAACAAGTGCACCAGGTTCGATAGCTGACACCACGTTATGTTTATTTTAGCAAGGGCAAGAACTATTCTATACGAGATAACAAGCCACCTGCCGTTAACAGGTTTTATTGTAATCTGCTATTACTTGTCTGTTGATGTAGCACTGAGGAGGTTCGATTGCGTAGGCAGTAGGTTGGGCTTTTCCACTTTTCTCCTTAGGTAACCTCAGAGGCATTTAGCAAGTCAAAAATGCGGTAAGCGAACGCTAAGTCCATGTTCTGAGTCAAACGTTAGTGGTTCAGGCCGGCTGTGTAAAATCCTTTTGAGGGGAAATCTCCAGGTCCGCCACTAATTTCCACACGTTTCCAATGCAGTCTTATTCCCGACATTTTTGTGGGCTTATTTAACACACAACGGATGTCCCACAAGTTATCAGTTGCTGATATGTTGGAGTTACATTCATACAGGGTGTATACATTTCTAGTTTAACATTGCCTTGACAATCTGACCGAATGCATTTAGGCTAAATGCTATTAACAACCCTGACAAGGCTCCATTATTTGTCGAGCAACTTCGACTGTTCTACCTTATGGATGTATATATATATATAAGCGCTCACCAGATCTGAGTTGATATGCCTAATCGCCTGAGGATACTGAAACTTGTATAGGCCATACTCTGCAGTGCGTTATCAACGGCATGAATAGATTTGAGAGTATTTACAGAATCCTCATAAAGACAGGCTTTTATGAGACCGAACTAATACTAATATCCAAGTAGGAACTTTGAAGAATATTAATAAGCACAAGCAAGGAACGTCTTTTGACCCACTCTACAACATTTGATTAAGGTGATGTAATTTCAGAACTCGATGCAAATCATTTAGTAATTGCTTTCTCGAGGAGACTTTTACCACTTGACTTGAACGTTGTCAATTCTAACGCCAGCGTACGGCCGTGCAGGAATTTGATTGAGGCAAGGTTTCCGGACAGCAATCTCGCAATTATATCTAAGTATTATTTGCCAATGGGAAACTTGCGATCAACATTTAATCAGTTTTTGAATGTCCTGTAGGTCTATGTGGAAAAAAGGAGATGGTATTCGAGAGGAGAAAATCAACTAATCTTATATATAGCATTTGAGATTACCGAAAATAATAATATTGGCAGTGATTCTAAGCTATTTTCCTAGGGTTTGGTGAAGTTTGACATTGTGCCGGTTTAGCTCCCCAGGACCTACTTTTTGCACATTTGTTAGACCACAAACTTGGTTTTTTCGATTTCAAGAGAGAGAACAGTAGTCGACTTCTTAACCGCAAGTAGGTTGCCGAAAAGCGAAATTAGAAGAGAAAATGACAGAGACAGCTGGTTTATGCTGCGGGGATTTAATGGTGTCTTCGGGGTGGCTTCTCAGTCATCATTGGGACAGCCTCGCTACCAGCAGGAGGCCCAGTCGGCGGTTGATTGTGTCCGCCCTCTGATGCTCAGGAGTCTTCTATTTTACTGACATCTCTGCATTCGTCTCTTCAGATTACTTGTGTACTGTCCAGGGTAGAATAACAACACTTCTAGGGACCGTGCGCGGCGTTATTTTAAATAACACTGTGCCACCTCGCTGCTAGATCGTGCATTCGTGGTAATTTGCAGAACGCATATGAAAAAGAACCCCGTGGTAAATGACAGCCAGCGCGGCTGCCGAGAAGAGCCAACCTTTGGGTTGCACGACTTTGTGGCGAACTGTCATTTGAGGCACTGTCCCAGATTACCTGGGAACTGCTTCAGAGGACAACTTTTAGTAGCTTCAGACACATCTCTTATCTCTTGTAAGCTGTCCGGCCCAATGCTTCCGCCAACATGTTCTTTTGTGCTATCAGTATTAGCATCTGCTTATGAAGCTGCGGGACATCCATTAGGACGGAGAAACTGTGGTGAATCAGTGCGGGGCAGGATGGTAGTTGGTAGCCCTGCCCACTGATTCTACAATTGAACCTATATGCTCGATTTCGGTATCTGTGATAACGTTCTCATTATGTCTGGGGGGTGCACGCACAGAGGCCCTGTCAGGATGACTTTCTTCTTCACTTTAACCGCCCCGAGAACGAGGCGCTGCAAGACTGTATATATAGACTCATTGTATTGCACCCCACACGGAAGTCTTTAGTAAAAGGCGAAAGATTTATCCTAAACGGATTATGATTCATCATGCTTCCCATTATGCTTTTAGTTGCATGTGCGCACAGTATTACCTGCATCAGATTAATTGCATAGGTACTATCCTAGGCGGATTGGCGCGGGTCTCCGTTTCGTCGGTCTGCTTGCATCCTTGGGTCTTTTTACTCCGGACCTCCAGTAGAGTCCGGTGCGATCGTGTACGAAAGGACTACCGACGCTCAGTTAGGGCGTCTACCGATACTCCATCCACGGCATCAGTCGTATTGACAGAGTGTTGCCCTCCACCCCCCGCCTTTACGAACAGTCCGGTTGTACTTGGTCGCAGGGCTTTGGCTGAAAACTGTGACGCCTTGTAAACACCGCCATGGCCAGTTAATGATCCTTTCCTGCACTTCCAGTTTAAGGCACTACGGCACCCCCCCCCGGGCGCTTCGACATTGCTGGGTTTGAACTGGACGCACTTCACCTACCACATCGCGCACTTACAACCTCTTGGGTTCAGACTACAAAAGCAAGGCGTCTCATACGTCAGTCAGACCCGAAGTGTTCACCTTCCTCACATTTTTACCTTATTTAAATTAGGTTTCCACTTTATCAGGATCGTCATTTCCAGGCATTCCCTACAAGCGCCATTTACGCCTCCACTCATTTGCCCCACCCGTATAGCCCCTATTACCACCGGTCCCGTAAGTCAGATAGCTGGGAGTTTTCGGTACCGGGAGGGCTACCAACTACCATCTAACCCAGCGCGGTTGCAAAGCCTTTCATACACCGCACCGTGGCGTGTAACCTTGAGCGGCACACCTAGTTAAGCAGTTGTTATGGCGCCTGAAAGCTCTGACTTCAGTCGCCGAAGCAGCTGTTACCTCACTCGCGCAGTTCCCGGCGAAACCTGGGGGCAGCATATCAATGAGAACGAAGTTGTGACGTCATTCTGTGACACACCTGGCCTCACTACCTATAAGCCAGAATTCTGGAATAGTTCTGCTGCTGTTGATATCTTCCTTCTTAGAAGTTAGGAAGCAACCTTCAGAAGAGAGCTCAAGTTAGTCCTTCCGCTGACCAGGTTCACGGATTGGGGGAGGAGGACCGATGAATTGCTTTTTACTCAGCTTTTGCGATCAATGGTGGATGACATTAAATCCTAGACTGGCGTCTCAGAGAAAACAGTAGTCACGGGAAAAAATCCTCCACGATTATGACAACAATTCCTTGACATGCTGAATCACCTATATGCGGACAAACTTTAGCTGGACCGACACACACTGCAGTGCAGTTTACGAAAAGCTAACAGACCGCATTTAATTACTACGGCATTTCGATCCTATGGATGGCTCGCAGCCTCGTAAGCAAGTGTTAATGTCGATTGTACAAAATACCCTGGCTGAAGCAAAAAGGAGGACGATAGCTTGCATGCCCTACACCAGAGGACTGTGCTCGAAACCCCCCCCCCCAGACGCTGTACTCTGAGACCATTTCGAGATAATCTAGGACATCGATCAAAATGTCAGACCGCAAAGATGCATACAGTCCAAAGATAGGCTGTTCCTCGTAGGCTTGCCAGCTGTCATCTACCACGGGGTTTGTCATAACTGCAGTGTCAGTCATTGTGGCTGACAAGTGTCTGGGGACGCGGATGCAAGAACTAACGCTGAGGTGGTATAATGTTCACTATAACGACACCATGCGAAGACTCCAGAAGTGTTATCACTTTGCCCTGAACAACATACAAGTAGCTGGAAGACCCTAATGCAAAGATGTTGTCAAAATAACAGAGGCTTGGAAGTCAGAAGACAACACTATCAGTCGTCGACTGGGCCTTCCGTTGGCCTCCAAAGCTGTCCCCTGCCAGTTTTTCCTGTTAAGTGTTGCGGTTGTAATCATGACTAAAATAGCCGGCCTTCACATTAGTCGTCGAGTGAGCCGCAACTTGGGAACAAACGTCATTTCTCCGCACCGCTGCAGCGTGTTCGACCATTCGCGTTCGGAGCTGTCTTCCGGTTTCTCCGACGTAGTTGCTTTGTCCGGCCACGCATTCAAATGCCATGAGGCCGACATTCTCGCAAGAGGTGACAACCGCTTGAGCCGGGAGCTGCTTGAGTCATGGTTTACTGGCCCCCAGTCTATTTACAAGTGCAATGAACTTCCCATTCCATACTCGGTGCTAAGACTTCGCCCAGACGGAGTAATTGGCCACGCGGGGAGCGCACAGGTAAACACTTTTCCCAACACCAGGGTTAGCACGTCAGATAGTCGAGCATTCATCACACCAACATCCAACGCACGTGATGACATTGCAGCAATTAACGAAGTGAATGTCGGCCATCATACCACGGGCAACGATCCTCGATGAAGGGAGGAGCTGTGAATATTCATAGGTATGCGGTAGCATGGCTAATGCACCCTATAAATACTGCAGCCCCTTATGCATGAATCACCCTTATCTGTTTTGGTCTCTGATGATGGGCTCGAGCAGAAGTCAGAAACGTCAGGCTAATAAAGCTCTTGTCCCAGCGATCGTGTCTCCGTCTTCAAGATTCCGAGATATCCTAACGCGCTCTGCGGTAGAGAGTTCGCAGTGCTGCTTTACAATTCCAGGCCTCAGCTTGCAGGTAAAGTAAATGATGAATTTGCAATCTGAGCTTATGCCACGATGGGAAAGACCCATAGAAACGATCACCTCAGACAGGTCGATCTCTTTCTGTACGATGAAGCGAAGAAATAATGTTCCCAGAAATATACTTTCACTACGTAACCTAACTGACGACAGAAACTAATAGAACAATTTCCGGACGTCCTAGATGATGCGTATTTTGCTCACTCGTCTAGCTCCATCAATTAACCGTCCTTTTGTTGTGCAGAAAATGCGTCCACTCAATTTTATCAGGCAAAACTTTTATAAATTTGAGCGGAAATGTACGTTACGATATAGTTGACCGGGTTCCTATGCTAGTACCTGTCCTAGACTTCGGCTGCACATCTGAGCGTGTTTTTCTTTGAGAGAAGATTAGTTTACTCTCGAGAGTCTAACTTACCAGAGCTTGTAGCACTTGAAAACTGATTTTGTGTCCGATTCTAATAGTGGGAATCAATTGGCTAACACACATGTTATCTTTAAAGGTTCAAGCGTTTTATAATTTTATGGAAGTCAGGTTAGAAAATCTATGCGATTTGGTGCCCTAGAGTGCAATAATAACGCAAACAGGTCATTCTTTGTTTAAATGGGCTGAAGTTCTTTTGCCTTTTGGGAAATTATATTTCTTGTCACAGAAATGACTGCCACCGAATATTCATTTTCAGTTTTAAACATATGGAACATTACTTTTCGTGCGGTCTAGTTTCTGCATGTACGTAATATAAAAGTTGAACGGGGAAAACATCTTCGGGTTTTGCAAAATATGCATTTGTATGACACTTCCGCAGTGCATTCATAATCGCAAAAAAACAGCCTACAAGTGAAAAAAATCGAAAATAGACGCAACATGAATAGAAGCGTATGGCTTACCATTTGCGATAGAAAAATATCGACACTGTTTTTTTGGAAGCGTGAAAGAAACGGCCAATATTGTCAATTTTTTATTAGCTTTACCGTCAACGGAATGCAGCATTGAAACATTCCATAGAGAGGTAACTTATTGGAAAAATCTAATTGATCGAAAGCTTATTCGTTGCTGAACTTTGTTGTGAAGGTTCATTTTATCCGACAGTGAAGTCTCTTGTTTGGGTGAATCTTTACATGTGACCCGAACGGCCTATTACACAAATAAGAACGCCCAGCCACTCACTACTTCGATAACTACCATCAATAAGTATCTTATTTTGACGATTTTAACAAGCACATAATATAGAATCAGTCCTTCTGGGTAATCGATCGAACACTAAAAATCATGACATATTCAACGATATTCCAAGGTCGATCTGAGACTCAACGTAGTCCAGTAAAAAGGAAAAAATGTAAATTAATTTCACGAAATAAGCATTCTTTTTATATCCCCAAAGTGGTATGTTTACGATCGCATCCGCCAAAGCTACTTATGCTCAGTAATCACCCACAGGCCTGGAAACATGTGATTTTATGAAAAATTTCATCCCTATGGCATCCCTATTGGCTAACTAAAGTAAAACCCTGTTTGCCTTAGTAAAGCGCATCTCAAGTAAGCCAAAAATGAAAAATAAAAGAATTCGCAGTAGACCGCTTTGGAATATGCACTCAGTGTTCAGGCCCTTGGCAAGCCGTAAAACCTGACATTAAACTAATTCTTAAAATATCTTTGAATGTAAAACCCAATATGATACTATTATTAGGTGTTGTCCTATTTGTGCGGTCAGACAGACAGACATGCCTAAAATTTAAAACTGAAATTTGCTCAATTACAACCATTTTTGACGTTTTAGGAGTCTTCCGCTCTTCTAAAAAGTGGCATTTCTGGACAACGTAACAATTCCTTTAATATTTTTCTTATATTTTCAGTTCTCTTAACGTTGTTCTTTACTAATGTAAATGTGGAGTTCATGCATTGGTGCCGGTTTACGAGTGATTAACAGTAAGTTGTAATTTTCAACACCTTTCATCAGTTGTGTCACCTGCTGTACAGTAGTTCCAGTGACCATTCAGTCTAGCCTGCTCACATAATTTCGTCACTTGAGGTGTCCACTCCACCGTATTTTCGAAACGAAAATGATAATTTAAGCAAGAGCAAGAGCTCACTGACACAGAGTTATTGTGATGCAAACGTTTTGGGGAGTTTGGTCGACTGGCCATTGTGGAAGCGTTTAAAGCAATGCCCCGACTTACAGTAATCCTTTAGAGTGGTTGCATTACTGGAGTAAAAATTGGCTTAAAAGCAGTTGAAAATACTAAGCTGATACGTTTGTGCATGCCAAAACATCGTTTGATTTTAAGCTGTTTACGAGACAAAAGTGGTATGAGAGGAGACTATTTTTGTGATCCTTAAGATCCTTCAGGTAGATATTAACGCTCAGCGTATTTTTGGCGATCCTTCTGCTGTCACACCCGTAAAGTTTGACTTTTTAGCATCTTTATTCCTTAAGTGTTTGGGGTTTACATGCTGTGAGGCAATATTTGAGTGATTATAATGCTGTGCACTGGATTTGCCGAAAAAGGGAAATGTTGGACAGCTGCGGCTACAAAGATGTTGCAGAGCGCTGACCGCAGCACATGGTAGTGTCACGGACCCTTTAAAACTGCTAACGGAGGTATTTCGTGCCTCCATAGTGCGTAATGCTAAGTGCTATTTTATGCTGCGAACGAATCTGCTTTTTATAGTACAAAGGGCGATTTAAACTCGCATCAACAAGTTCAACAGGCTCAAACATCAAACGACTGTCTTTGAGAACTTCTAAAGGCATCTAGGTTTGTGAATTCATTTCAAGTCTGTAGCGTAAAAGAGCTGCCGTCCAAAACCGTTGTTATTGATCGGTTAGATAATAACAGTGCTCTGCTGGCGAGTTGAAAAGGCAACGCGTCGACTAACAAAACGTATATCTTAATTCTCTGCGACGCAATTTTTATACTGGCAAAAAACAACGTTATGTTATATTTGTAACAAACAGGGACGTGAAATTTGTATAGTGCCGCAGTTTTCCCCCAGGAGGAAGTTGGTTCGGGAAGATCGTTTGTCCTCCTACTTATGCCATCCAGCTCGTTCGGCTGTATGAAACTACAGATGGCAGATACCATTCCTAAACATAAGTTCGGATGTAAGTCTTTTCTACTGACATTGCTGACGAAGACGAATGAGGATGAAATGGCCACCTCTGGCTTATTAACTGTCGCCAATCACGTTCCTTTCGTTCAACCCAAACTGGTTGTTTGCGGAACCCACAGTCTCAGTGTAATAATAACCGAGGGCATAGCAATCCGTTATCCTTGACTTTTATCCTCTGCACAAACATTCCAACTACTTGGCCGAAAAATCGCCTTGAAAGTGCACATGCACGTTCAAAATGCACTTTCTAGCAGAAACTTTATTCATCGGAAATGTTAATACAGGGACGACAAAAACGAAGTCGGTAGGTAAAAAATAATCAAAGAGGAGAAACTCGGCATTTTTCGTCATTACAAGGGAGATGCCGTCCACGACTTTACGTCCACAGAACAAGTCTAATAATATATCATCTGATGCAATTCACCGAAGAATATTAATCCGTTTGAAAAAGATATGAAGACTTTTGGCTTTCAATAGGAAGACTTACAAAGAGCAGCGTCAATTCGTGAAATGTCATCGCTTACATTCAGTTTATAAGTCTATTTCTCAGGAGTGGATAAGGGTTGCCACATGCCCACGGGGCGTCTTGAGTGAGCTAACATTTCTTCCCATTGCTTTCGACCAGAGGGTTCCGAGGCATCAGCGCCTAATACAACTTTGCCAGCATTCCTGAACACCAAACCCTGACCCTTGTATTTCACCTTTAATGTCAACGAGGCTACTATCAGCTTCTGCTTCTCCACCTGGAACTTAAACGTCTCACCGAAGTAGGGGTCAAGGGTTCCACTTCTGACACGTGTCTTCTTGTTAGCCAACTTCTTCTTGCCAATGTGAAGGGTAACTGAGACCAGTGTTTCAGGTGGGTGCTTCCTATAGAATTCTGGAAGGTCTAACTGCTTGGCCTCCAGAACGTTGACGCTGAGTTCATTTTGAGCTGGATCGTGTGTGAGGACAACACAAATTTGACCTGACTCATCCGTGAAGTCAGCAGTCTTCTTGAGATAACCTGTAGTTTCGTAGGACTTCCCAACATAGTTCTCCATCGGTAGCGAGCTCAGTTGAACATTTAGTCCTCCAATTATTAAAGGTTGATTAGGTTCATCAGCGTCATAGACGACAAAGTGCACAACGGCAGTCTTGAGGTCATCATAGGGCACATTGAAGACGAAGGCAGAATTGAATGCAGGACATGTAGTGTCTCGCTTAATGTCTGTTGTGTAGACTTTTCTGGCGACCCTCACCTTGGATTTTGGCTTTTCCAGAGACGGCGTTCCCTTGACACTTACCTTGACAAAGGGATCGACTGTGCCTGAACCCGGTGGGGTGACGAGGTCCATAGCTTGGATAATGCCGACTTTCAGTGTCTTCGATGTCATATTATATTCCAGGGAGTACTCCAGTGTGCCTAATATTTCGCCATCAATGTCTTCCAAGGCGCCTGGCAGTTGATCCTTGTATACACTGGGCATTTTTTGGTATTGAGGCCCACGTTTTTTTGCCTTTCGACAGCAGGCACGACAACAGCAAATGAGGAGGATTAGTCCAAGAAGAATGGCAATGAATATGAGGATGAGGACGAAAATCAGCAATGCAACATTGGTGATGTGCAGCTCACGACTGGCCCATGAAAGGAAGTTGTTTTGCAGAAGGGGCGATAATGTAGTTGTGACATTAAAGACCTCTGTCGTCAACGTGGTAGCCTCTGTAGTGTTGGTTAACGCCTTCGCTGGGGACATGTGGTACGGCGACCGTTACTTGTCGACTTCTTTTAGGACCGTTTTCGTAGCCCTCTTAAGTGGATATCAGTGGAGATTGCTCTGCTACTTCAGCAGTAGGGTAGGAGCTGTCGTTCTTGCTGGTCTTGGAGTGTGCAGATTTGCGTAAGCAACACCACTATTCTGAGGCTGAGTCAGACCGCATAGGTGTGCGATTGCGAGCACACAGGGGGTGCAACGTACGCTAGTCTGTGATTTGTTGGGGCTGATTTGTCAGACCCTGCAATCACCGCTCCCTGTTCGATCGGCTGTTGGTTGGAGCACAAGCTGACGCATGTCAGAGAGAAAAAAGAACCTTGTGCTTTAAGATCCTGGAAAGAGAAGCACAATAACGGGTCCATGTGGTGGCTATACTGGTTGCTAGGCCTCGAGGGGGAGTAGAAAGTTGGCTTCTGAGTACGCCGGATTTGTGCGCATTTGTTGAATTGTATACAACATGCCCTTTTCAAGTCAAAGAGGGCAGAGTTGAGCGGAGAGAAAATGTGCAAAAGCCCATGACGTGCGTGATAAAACCTCGATACTCAGAGGGCGATAAATACGTAAATAGCAATGCCAGTGTAATGGACAGAGTCTTGTGCCATTCCTCAAATTTCCAGCTGTCGAACCTACATGTTGTATATTTTTGATTTAGACGTTGCTTGTCAATTCTTGTTAAAGTAAATAGCAGCTATCGCCGTGACATAGCTGTTCTCGTGCCCAGTAAACGCGCCTGAGGAGGAAGACCTAGCGCCGAAAGTGGAGAATGCATGAAAAGACACTGTTGTGACACAGCGAACGAATGGTAGACGAAGACGAGGCAGCCTAATGACCGCTTCCGGTTCAATGGCCTCCGCCAGTTCTTCAGTCACCCATACCCAGCCAGAGGTGGGAAACAACCAAGAATCCAAATTGAGTACACTGGAGGTGTAAATTCTTGTGTTCTACCAGTGAGGCAACGCACTCACGCTCTCTCGGCTGCAAATACAAATAACAAGGCCCAATAATTGTTGCCGGCATTGAGGAGGACACCGAGATGAGCATTTCCGGCTCAGCGCACCCGTGGTCTGAAGCAGAGACAGGCACTACGTCTGGGAGGTAAGGACAGACTACCGTTGGAGGACACATCAATGTGCATTTACTCATTCACTTGCTTCTGTGGAGCGGGATACAGCGCCTGCACAACGAGACGCCTGGTAAAGAGGATGCGTGAACATATGCTCTCCTGGCTAGACAGAGGTGGCACCCGGTCGATTTCGAGTTCTATTTTCGCACATTTAATCGATACGATTCACCGAGTCGATGCCAAGGAAGCATTTCAGGTTGTCTAACGCACACAAACATGCTTATCTAAAGGCCTACGCCAACGGATACTAGCAACGGCCGAGGCAGTGGCTATACGGCTAGCGAATCCGGTGTTAAACTGTCAGAAAACCCTGACACAAGCGCTCTCTCTGTCGTGGCCAAAGCCAACCCCAAGTGATGACGACATGCCGCCTCAAATCCCTTATTGCAGTGGCGGGTATTCCGTGTACTCAATCCAAGAACATCACTCAAAGACTCTCTTACTGCCCTCCCCTAGCTCTGAGGACCAAGACCCGCCGACCTTGTCATGCAGGCGGCGTGGGGATGATGAGTGTTAATGACTTAATAGCCCTTGAGACACCTATAAACACTGTTGATTTTGTACATTTTCATTCCTTCATGCAACTGTATGGGCCTGACGAAGAATTACCGAAAACCCGTGTTTGCCAACTTGACTTTTCAAGACAGGAAATTGTCAAGGGGGCATGAGTCTGTGGTGCGGTGGTTAGTGGTTTGCTTGGTGATCAAGTGACTTCTAGTTAATATCTCCGGTTGTGCTCTAGCATCTAAGCAGTGAGTGGACTCAGAGCGCCACAATAATCTCAGCTCAGTCCGTTTTGAAGAGAAGGGGGAAAGAGCAGTTAGAAGTCGTGCGTCTATGTGTGAATGTATAAGCTTCGTGTGGGGTGTCAATCAGCGTCATCTTGGCAAGTTGACGGGGTGGGTTACAAAGTTTGTGGTCGCCTGTGTTTGGCTGTCTGCCGGAGGCGCGTACGCGCCTGTTCCGACCGCGCGAGAGTCCTGATCAGGTGATTCTTGACACGACGTAGGTGAGAGAGGCGGAAGCCTCATACACGTGTGAGGTGCTACGGGGTCTTACTGTCAGACCGCGGATAACAAGCCCTAAGTGTCCATCAGAATGATCACTGTTTCGTCAATAACGCCTCTGAGTGATTAATTTTGCTAGACGGCACGTGGCCGTCCGCATTGCTGTGAAATCCCAGTTTCAAGGCAAAACCGATCGAATTGCAGTTAAGATAGATCGGTACACACTCCTCCCTGTTTGACCAATGGGACAAGTGGGAGGAGGGGCCCGGGAGAAGAGCGCTCATCTGTCCGGTCTGGACGCAAGGCTTGCCTTCTCCCTTTTGTTGTAGAGTTCCAATGGGGAACCCTTGCAGGCGACCTCGTAGTGGCAGACAGCCAATGACCAGACCAAGTCACATTGCGAAAGCATTCACTTCAGGCAGCAGATACTCATTCCGGTCTACCTTGTCTCCAGAGTTAGAGTTTCTCGAAGAATACCTACGCCCGGTTGAATGAACCCTTTGCTGAATTATGCTTCTGGACCCAAGCAGTAGGGACATTTTCCAACTACACGGCGACGGCTCAAAGGCAGATAATTAGACATCCTGAATTTGAAATTCCGTTTCAACGCGGATGAGCACACTTACTGGTGATTTGTCGAATGTTCAGATCTTTGTAATTACACGTCATCTATGCAGGTCGCAACCTTTAGTTTGTTTTTAATCCAACAGTCATGGCTTTGTTACGCAAATAAAATAAAGCGTCACATAAGTATTTTCTTCCGCCTTATTTTCTTGTTCATACATGACTTCTGGTCTGGCTGGCCCATTGTTACTTTAATGCAATCGAATTTCACAAACCCAAAGAAACATATATCATATGGCGGGAGGGTGTCCGGCGAAGTGGGGTTTCGGGTTTCCAGCCGGTCACACCAGGCCTGCACGACTTGAGTCACTGTCACATGGATTTCTGTTGTTGCTAACGCTAGGGTGTAAAGGCCCCAAGTAGATGGCATCTCCAAAAATATGTCCTAAAATTCCGTGTGACTATAAAAATTAGTTATTATTCACCGTTCCCGTTGTTTAAAATTTCCTTTTCTTCCTGACCAGATGTAAACTTTCATTTGGCGCTCTATTTAAGGTCCGCTATTTTTTGAAAACTGCATTTTATTCATCTTTGATTGTCGCGCCCACTTTCTTTGCCAAATGACAGCGCTCGATAAGATTTCCGACAGAAATTTATCTATTTTCTTCGTCTACTTGCTCTCCGTCCTGTGTGCTGTCCCAACCGCAAAACCTCCTCTACCACCACTCAAAGTATGATAAGGTCCACAGGCTAACTCAGGTTAGTTGGGGATCCTAACCCTATGATTGTCCTGTTTTTTACCGAAAGTTTGCACTCCTGACACTAGCCACAAGGTATCATTAAGTAGGCTGCTTCCATGGCCATTGCAGTGTTTGTGACATTATTTGATGGATAATGAGGCGTCTTTGTGCTTTCATTGGAGATAGGC